>CM062807.1:514538515-515126467 GCA_031772625.1 Pinus tabuliformis
TTTGATTCCATTCATCACTGGAAAACATCTTTTGCAAGCTTCTATGTTGGAAAGCATAGATTGCAATGTCAAAAAATGAGTAGCAAATCTAGTGATGGCAGGCCTAATAATATCCTTGCCCCCAGTGTGTTTCCTCAAGAGGCTCAAAATCAATGTATGATTGTAGATAAATTTGGTTATGCTTTTGGCACGATCTATAGTGTTTTTGACCCAATCTATTTTTCCAATATCCTCAAGCATGAGGTCTATGCAATGTGCAGCACATGGGGTCCAAAAGATGGTCTTGTATTTTTCCTCTAACAGCTTACCAGCAAGAACATAGTTAGAGGCATTATCTGTGATGACTTGAACCATTAGCCAACCCCAGGGCCCCACCTCCTCAACAACCTGATCCAATAGCTGAAACAACAGGTGGCCATCTTTTACCTTATCAGATGCATCAACTGATTTTAAAAACATGGTTCCTCGTGGGCAGAAGACAAGAAAGTTTATGATGGTACGGTTTCTTTGATCAGTCCATCCATCTGATATGATGGTACATCCTGTTCTTGCCCATGAGTCCTTGAACTCTTTCAAATACTCATTAATGGATTGAATTTCTTTCTGCAAAAGATACTCCCTTAGCTCATGCATAGTAGGGCCTTTGAAGCCTTTTCCAGCAGCATGTATGGCATCAAACATGGGCTTATAATATGGTGAACGAGCAACATTAAAGGGGATATCAGCATCATACCACCATCTAGCTATGTACTCACAAGCAGTCTCCCTCAATTCTTTCTTCCAATGGTCATCTAAAGTGCGCTGCATTTGACTTTTACTAACTTGAGGACCATGTGCATCTAATGGAGAGGAGGGAGTGAAACAACTTTTGATAGTCACATCACCATTTTTCATTCTACCCTTTCCCTTATCTTGAAAAGAACCAAAAGAGGGAGGAACATATTGGAAAGGGTTGGATGTATCAGTTTGAGGGATAGCGGAAGAACCCTCAAAATCATAATTGGGGTTGGTAGCCATCATTTTTTGTATCTCCCTCTTCCTCCCAATTTCAGCCTGTATGTCTCTTTGCCTAGCCTTATCTTCTTTAAATTTCTCAAAGCTGGCCAACAATTACTTCCTAATCTCCCCAATTTCTGGTGAGGTACATGGAGTAATTTGGCCTCTAATCCCTACCAAGTGTTGTTTCAGCCTATTAATGCCCCCAGGACCTTCCTTAATTTTCCTATGGCAAAATTTGCATTGCATTTGACTATCAACCATTTCAACATATGCCCAAGCAGGATCTCTCACTCTAGGTGCCATTTTTTGACCAGGAAATGAAAGCAAACAATCTGAAAATGAATAAAAATAACAAACAAAATAAATAGAACAACAAACGAAGAAAAAGAAATATATAAACCAAAAACAGATAGAAAAAGAAACAAAAAAAAAATCAATACAAGAGAACAAATAACAAAACAAACAGATTAACAAGGAAGAAAAAAAACACTCTCTAGGCTACCTAGATATGCACCTAAAATTTAATAAGCAAAAACAGATCTATAGAGGTGAAAAAAAATCCTCCAGGCACAAACTGCCTCCTCAAGTTTGCTCCAAGAATCAGCACCTCAATGCTGCTCCAAATGGCTGCCCAAGAAGCTCCTCACTCCAGCTACAATGCTCCCCCAAGACTCCTCACTGTTGCTCCAAAAACAAGCTCAAGAACTGCTCACTAACTCTCAAAGAAGTTCTCACTCAAATGCATGAGATTGTTGTGAGAGAATGAGAGCATTTGAGTGTGTTAAATAGGGTTTGGGAGGGGGAAATGAACCCCAAATAGCATTTAACTAATTCATAAACCACATTGGAGTCCAAACCAATCAGCAAACACCTTAAAATTTCATTAAAAAAATGTTAAATCGTTGTTTTACTTGGGTTACGGGCCGCTGGTTGTGACTCGGCAGAGTCAGTACGAAAACGGTGGAGTTGGCCGAGTCATGGCTACTCAGCGAAACGAACCGTTTCTTCAATCGAGTCACTCTTTTGGGCAACAAAACGGATCAACTCAGCCGTTTCCGTTTCGAAACGGCCGTTGTTTAAAACTATGGATGGAGTTGCAGTGCAGATGCAGGGTTGGCAGCAGTATGGCAGTGTCATTACTAAGTAGCAACACAGATCCAACATCAAAGTTGTGCAATGGTTGGTGGGCAGCAGTATGGCAGTGTCAATACTAAGTAGCAACACAGATCCAACATCAAAGTTGTGCAGTGGTTGGTGGGCAGCAGTGGACAAACATCAACAACGTAACAAAGGATGATACAGAGGCAGAGTGTTGTAGCAAGGTATGCAACACTAGAACACAGTCCTGGCTAAGAGGGAGTGTTAGTTTTTGTAGCATCAGATGTGTTCTAGTCGCAAAACTTGGTGGAGAAGCTAGAATATATGAGATCTCCATAACCCAGAAATTGTTTCTGGAAATTCCACCCAGAGATGGCTTAATTATATTATTTACCTATTTTTTTAATGTTTCCTAAGTCTAAACTTAGGAAACTTAGGAAAACTGGTTAATTAATCATAATTAATTAAGTCAAGATGAGAATTCTCTAGAAACTCACATGGATCCACTCTGATATGATCCTAGCCCTTGATTAAGTTTTAATCTTGGCCGTTGGAACCCCAACAGAGGATTATAAGAAAAAGTCTTTGGGCACTTCAAGAATACACTTGCGCGGTTCGATTTCCTTGGTAGATCGATTTCCAAAGAGCAGCAGCAGTTGCTGAAGAGCAAGAGATATAAGCAGATGTTGATTTGGGGTAGCATCAGATGTGCTCTAGCCATGAAAATTGGTGGATACGATAAATCACATGAGATATCCAAGATCCAGAAATGGTTTGGGCAAATTCTAACCGGTTTGGGAGATATTAAAATAATTAATATTTTTAATGGAGTTCCCAAGTCTAAACTTGGGAAAAATAAAATATTAATGGATATTAATATAAAACTGGGTTAGAAGGTTCCAAACGACACGGATTAAGCCAAATCTAATCTTAGCCGTTGATTAGAGATGTAATGTTGGCCGTTGAAAGACCAACGAGAAAAGTATAAGAGGCTTGAGGGTTAGTGTGAGAACACACCAGAGTGATTAGTCGTTCATTTTGTTAAAGCGGGGTTGCTAAGCAAGGTTGAATCAGTGATTAGCATCGAGGGCCAGTGAGTACAAGGGAGAGAGGCAGGGACAATACTAGGAGACCAACATAGAAGCAGAGAGAGCGAGAGCAGCAGCCAGTCCAGGGTACGCAGAGCCCAACAAAGGCAGCAAAGAGCCCGAGGGACTGCGTCATCCACACAGGCAGAGCGAGTGACGCAGAGGCTGTGCAGTGCCTCAAAGCAATGACGCACTAGGTCTTGGGGCTAACCTAGTGGCCAAAAGGGTTGAGCTTCAGTTCTGCCGGAGAGGGTTTCGTGAGACAGGTTTTCTGAGTACCTGTTTCCGAATATAGAGGTATTGCTGCCGTGTATTTTTCTCTGTCGAGTGAGCCAGTTAGGCATCCAGTTGTACTCAGAAAGACTGCATAATAATATAACCCTCAGAATAGTTGCACCTATTTTCCCGCATTGGAAAACTCACATGGATCCACACTGATATGATCCTAGCCCTTGATTAAGTTTTAATCTTGGCCGTTGGAACCCCAACAGAGGATTATAAGAAAAAGTCTTTGGGCACTTCGAGAATACACTTGCGCAGTTCAATTTCCCTGGTACATCGATTTCCAAAGAGCAACAGCAGTTGCCGAAGAGCAAGAGATCTAAGCAGATGTTGATTTGGGGTAGCATCAGATGTGCTCTAGCCATGAAAATTGGTGGAGACGCTAAATCACATGAGATATCCAAGATCCAAAAA
Source organism: Pinus tabuliformis (assembly GCA_031772625.1). Classification (NCBI taxonomy): domain Eukaryota; kingdom Viridiplantae; phylum Streptophyta; class Pinopsida; order Pinales; family Pinaceae; genus Pinus; species Pinus tabuliformis. The sequence continues at coordinate 514,542,397 of CM062807.1, forward strand.
TGGTTTGGGCAAATTCTAACCGGTTTGGGAGATATTAAAATAATTAATATTTTTAATGGAGTTCCTAAGTCTAAACTTAGGAAAAATAAAATATTAATGGGTATTAATATAAAACTGGGTTAGAAGGTTCCAAACGACACGGATTAAGCCAAATCTAATCTTAGTCGTTGATTAGAGATGTAATCTTGGCCATTTAAGGACCAACGAGAAAAGTATAAGAAGAGGCTTGAGGGTTAGTGTGAGAACACACCAGAGTGATCAGTCGTTCATTTTGTTAAAGCGGGGTTGCTAAGCAAGGTTGAATCAGTGATTAGCATCGAGGGCCAGTGAGTACAAGGGAGAGAGGCAGAGACAATACTAGGAGACCAGCATAGAAGCAGAGAGAGCGAGAGAAGCAGCCAGTCTAGGCTACACAGAGCCTAACAAAGGCAGCAGAGAGCCCGAGGGACTGCGTCATCCACGCAGGCAGAGCGAGTGACACAGAGGCTGCACAGTGCCTCAAAGCAATGACGCACTAGGTCTTGGGGCTAACCTAGTGGCCAAAGGGGTTGAGCTTCAGTTGTGCCGGAGAGGGTTTCGTAAGACAGGTTTTCTGAATACCTGTTTCCGAATATAGAGGTATTGCTGCCATGTATTTTTCTCTGTCGAGTGAGCCGGTTAGGCATCCAGTTGTACTCAAAAAGACTGCATAATAATATAACCCTCAGAATAGTTGCACCTATTTTCCCGCATTGGGTTTTTCAGGGGGACATTTGTCCAAAAATAATGGCGTCACTTGTGTGCTTGTTTTCTTTCAGTTGATGATCTGTAGATGTTGTGGTTGTATTGTGTTTATTTCGGTATTTAAATGTATTAAATAACTTGTTCGAATTTAAACTAGTAGAAGAAATAAACCAGCAGAATACAAATTAATTTTCTAACGGATAGACTTAGAAAATTCAACAGCAGAGACAGTGAGGGGCAAGGACAATGATCCAAAGGAAGATTTCCAGATCTGGTGAGGCAGTAGCAAGTGACAGAAGTGAACCACGCGGAAGCAATGCAAGGACTGCATAGTCGCTGAAGCAAAGTAGTTCAATTTAGCTGAGGAAGAAGTCGATTTAGATTCCAAAGGTCGGGAAAGTCATCTAGCGGGTTGGAGAGTCACTTCTAGCAGTAGAGGCAGGCAAGACAGCGTTCTTGGAGGTTGATCTAAGCCACACGTGTGAGAGGCGGCGCAAGGACTACGCAAAAGGCCTATGATGGGGTTTGGACGACTAGTTTTTTAGGAAGATCCAGTACTGGGATTGCTTGTAGAGTGTGTATTTCTTCTCTCTAATTATTTTTGTCGAATACTTCTTGTTTGGATTGCCAGTTGAGCATCCATAGATTGTACTCAATTTGCACTACTACATTATAATAAAACCCTCATCTGCTCCACCAGTTTTCCCAAGTTGGGTTTTTCCTGGGACAATTGTCCAAAAATAATTGTCATATTTTTATGTGTGTGATAGATTTTCTCAGTTTCCAACATTATTTTCTACCGCAGTTTTATTTGTGAAGTTTGCAATAGTGAATTATTCGTTGTTTGTATGAGCAAACAAACTGTTAATTAATTTACAGTGAGAAGAATAATTTCCAGTTGTTGCAATAAAATGTCGTCGCAAATTTTTATGAGCTGCAAAATAATTTTGTAGTGCCAAAATTTTCACATGTTTTTAGAGCGTGAGTGATTAGCCAGACAGCTAAGAAGCGGAGGAGAGAATTTCGTTGTTCAAAGGGAGCAGCATGCCAAAATTCTCAGAGGCTGTGTAATACCCAAATTGACAGTTTGAATTGTTGGGACAGGAGTTCGATTTTCAATAGCAGGTTGGAAAAAAAGTCGATTTGTCCGAGATAGTGATTCCAGCAGTCAAAGGGAGCAATAGCAACTCAAATTTTCGCTAAGCAGATTTCTGGTTGGACACAGAGGGTTTTGCAACAACAAAAGCAACGTCGGGTGGAAGAGAAATTGCACACACGAGAGAAAATTTTCTCAGGGAACTTCAAGTTTCAAAAGTTTGATTTTTCCAGGCAGATTGGTAGTAGCTGAGTGCAGATTTCCTCACTCCAGAAGGGAGTGCGTTTAGAAGATCTAGCAGCCAAGCAAAGGAAAAGAGGGAGTTTTCGACAGGTTCAGAGATGGCTACAACAGGGCTCAAAGACCAAGATAGATTGGAGGGAGCCTCCAACTATGTCCTTCCTTCTAGATGAATATGGCCTGAAAGCCTATGTGCACAATGTTATAGCAGTACACCCCAAAATGTGGATCAGCTGAAGGAGTACAGAAAGGAAATGGCGAAGGCGGAGCGGATGATTTTGGATGGAGTCTGAGATCATATAGTCTCACATATTCCTGGCAAGAATATTAACAGGGAAATGTGGGTAGAGCTCTCTCCACCCTATATCAAAGTTCTTTTGAACAAGGTAAGATGTTTGTCCAAGAAAAGTTGAGAACCATCAAGATGCAGAAGGGTGAAGGCATAGGTCCCTTCCTCACTCAGATTCAGGAGGTCCAATATCAGCTAGCAGCCGTTGGGGAGGCACCCCAACCCACAGAGCTTGTATGATTGGCACTAAACAATTTCTTAGAGGACTAGCAAGCATTTTTCCAAAGCATATTGAGCAAAGAGACTTTGCCTGGTTGAGACAGGATGTGGACCAATCTGAAGCAAGAGGAGTTGAGGTGAGATCTAGTAAACAGCACCATCAGCGATAGCAACAGCAAGGCCGTGAAGAGTGAGTAGGAAAAGGAGAATGTGGCCCTAGCATCTAAGGGTCCTAGCCAAGGAAAGGGGAACAAAAGAAGAAGAAGGAGGAACTATCAAAGGTCAAGTCCTTCAAATGTGGTGAGCTTGGTCACTACAGTACTCAGTGTCCTCTCAGAAAGAAGGACAAGCAGGAGAAGCAAGAACAAGCAACAGCGTCAGCGGAAAATAGACAAGTTGTCCTCCAAGCTGGAGGAAGACTTCGCTATGATGGCAGCCATACCTCCAAGAGTGAGATGGGGCGATTTGGGGTTGTAGTCCCAAAAATTGCAGAGATTGGGAAAGATCCTTGAGATGTCCTCCTCATGGATCGTTACCTTGTTGCCCACAGTACTCAATAGTAGGTTGGATCAATGTCAGTGATGCAGTCAGATTCTTATTGACAATTGCAGGCTAGTGGCAGTCAAATTCTAAGGAGCGTAGTGCAGTGTTGATCGCAGAGCAGGTGGCTCAGTGCAGAGATGGCAGCGACGTAGATTCTTCAATAAACAGTGCAAAGGTTAGTAGCAGTCAGGACTTGGGTACCATATGTATTACTGAACACTATTGATTCAATATTTTGGACGCTTCTCAGTTGCAGTAGTTGCAGTTGCAGCAACAACAAATGAGAGGGAGTTGCAGTGCAGATGCAAGGTTGGAAGCATTATGGCAGTGTCAGTAGCAACACAAATGCAGCATCAAAGTTGTGCAGTGGTTGGTTGGCAGCAGTGGCTATACATTAGTAGCGTAACAGAGGATGATACAGAGACAGAGTGTTGTAGCAGGGTATGCAGCACTAGAACACAGTCCTCGCTAAGAGGGAGTGTTAGTTTTTGTAACATCGGATGTGTTCTAGTCGCAAAAATTGGTGGAGAGTCTAGAATACATGAGATCTCCATAACATAGAAATCGTTTCTGGATATTCCTCCAAAAGATGGTTTAATTAGATTATTAACTTATTTTTTTAATGTTTCCTATGTCTAAACTCGGGAAAACTGGTTAATTAATCAGAATTAATTATGTCAACGTGAGAATTCTCTAGAAACTCACACGGATCCACTATGATATGATCCTTTCCCTTGATTAAGTTTTAATATTGGTCGTTGGAACCCCAACAAAGGACTATAAGAAGAAGTCGATGGGCACTTGGAAAATACACTTGAGCGGTTGGATTTCCTTCGCAGATCGATTGCCAAAGAGCAACAGCAGTTGCCAGAGAGCAAGAGATCAAAGCAGAGACAGTGAGAGGCAGGGACAATGATCCGGAGGAAGATTTCCAAAACCGGGGAGGCAGCAACAAGTGACAAAAGTGATCCATCCGAAAGCAACGCAACGAGTGCGCAATAGCTTAAGCAAAGCAATTCAATTTCGGATAGGAGGAAGTCAATTCAGCTTCCAACGGTCGAGAAAGTCTTCTAGAGGGTCGGAGAGTCACTTCGAGCAGCAGAGGCAGGCAAGACAATTTGCTTGGAGGTTGATCTAAACCACACATGTGAGACGCAACGCAAGGACTGCGAAAAAGGCCAATGTTTGGGTTTAGGCAGCTAGTTTTTCAGGAGGAGCCAACGCCAGGATTGCTTGTGGAGTGAGAAAATTTCTTCTCTCTAATTATTTTTGTCAGACACTTCTTGTTTGGATTGCCAATTGGGCATCCATAGATTGTACTCAGATTTTATTGTTGCATAATAATAAAACCCTCGTCGGTTACACCGGCTTTCCCAAATTGGGTTTTTCCGAGTACAATTGTCCAAAAATAATTGTCATACTTTTATGTGTGCTAGATTTTCTCAGTTTCAAACGTTATTTTCTTCCACAATTTTATTTGTGAAGTTTGCGGTAGTGAATTATTCATTGTTTGTATGGACAAACAAATTGTTAATTGATTTACAGTGAGAAGAATAATTTCCAGTCGTTACAGTAAAATTTTGTAGCGAAATTTTACTGAGCTGTAGAATAACTTTGTAGCACCGAATTTTCACATAACTACACAATGCGGACTCGGGGGTAATCCCACACCATTGTCAAGTGGTGGGAAAGGTTTGTCTCACTAATCTCATGTCACATGGCTAGACTAAGAGTAATTAATTTTCAGGTGGGAGGGATGACAGATGTAGGTGGTATCCAGCAAACTAGAAAGGGTACATTGTCTCACCAATCCACTTCTCTCTGTGCATGGCAAAAATAAGGAATACTTGATTTTCAAGCGAAAAAGAAGATTGAGAGAAGCGCAACAATGTGGGTGTAGTTGTATACACAACCCAAATGTGAAGAAAATAATTGAGCGATATGTTGGAAAGTTATTATTAAATTATCAGTGAGAGCCTAGAATGTTGAATGGAGATGAGAGGATGGGAGGTAAGGTTTTAAGATTTTGTCTTTTGGCCTACTAAGCTCAATGTTATTTTAATGAAAATATAAAAAAATAAGATTCAGTGCTTGTCAGTAGAGAATCTACTATGGCAAGTCTTCACAAAATTGTGCTCAACTCCTTGCAAAGTTTAATGGACATAACCATGATGTATAGAAGCCGCGTATGATAGCAATTTTCTGGTACACACAATTGTTGGGAGTGGTGAGAGCAAGGTGGTTATGTATCCCACATATAAGGAGCAATAGTGAGATTTTGATTTCTAAAACAAGCCAGAAATAATACAGAGAAAAGTTTTCATCATAAATAAGGTGCTTCTTCGAGGATGATGGAATTCTGAATAACATCAAGCTCCAAATAAACATAAAGCATTGAATGGGACTGAATTTCAAATCGCTTACTCAAACTAAAGAACATTCATTATCAACTACTTGTTATAGGCAAAGAAGGTGGGCAAGGAGGGCATGGTATTCATTTCCTTACGAGCCCTATTTTCGTAACTCGAACATCTAGTTGAGGATCTTAATATTACTCATAAAATATACAATTGTATATTACAAGAAAGGTGGAAGAAGCAAGTCTAAATGTAGTGGGGTATAGAATCTGAAAGTGTTTTCGCAACAAAGGCAGAGGCAAGCAACGATAGGAAGGAAGCAAAAGTGACAGAGGCAAAGCTATAAATGCATAACTTTCAATAAATCCAATGGTTTTAAGAATTTGAAGCAATATTATTAAGATGGAGCAACCTTCATGTGCAGGGGTTTGGTGAAGAACACTGTTAGAATACACTATTTTAGTACAAGACGATCATATTCACCTTTACTAGGAAAATCAGAGAACTATATAGTTGGCAAAGAATTCAATTCTTCATCAATCAAGTAAACACAGTGAAGTGCATGCCCATGCTTTTGAACAAATTCAGGAGGACCAAATTTTTTGTTGAGTATTGTAGGACATCAAAACAGTTAGACATCCTAAATGTTCAAAGCTATATTAAGGAATGTTACAAATCGTAAAGGGGAATCTAAGCATAGCAAAAGCAGTGAAGCACAGAGTGAGCAAAAAACCACAAGAGCACATGTCGAATGCAATTTAGCAATGGCTAGTTCAGTAAAGCACACAAGTCAAGCACAAGCACGTATAAAAGAAAAGCAATGGTAGGGACACATACTAGCAAAGAGGAGCCTAGGGTTTCTAAAAATAGGCAATTGGTGTTGAAAGCATCAAACTTGGAAATAGTGCCATAGTACGGCAATGGCTCAAGTACCAGTGAAGGGGAACAAGGCAAGAATCAAGGCACAAACTAAGATACAGCAGACAGGGAACAAGATAGGAGAACCAAAACCAATGGATGAGCTCAAGATCAGGCCAAGACTCGAGAGATTAAGTCAAAATCACATAGCCAAGCAATGGTAGGTGGATCTAGGCTTATACCCCAAATAAACAAGAAATGGGGGGCACAGAGGAGTCAATAGCAAACAATACCCAAAAGTTAAAACACTACATTCAATCAAGAAGAGAGCAACTCAACAACTATAGAACAATTGTCTAGCCAAAGCAATAGTTATTCTGAGGAATGAAATCACATTCCCATGCATAGGCAATTACATCCAACTTATGAGAGACCGCGCCATCATTGGGAAGTTTATAAGCATATAGCCTTTAGAAAGAGATTTGGTAACTTGGATCAAGACAGGATGGAAACCCAAAGGATAGACAAATCTGAAATTGGGATCTAAGGCTTGACCTAAGTGTATGATGATGTTGAACTCTGTTGTTGCAGCTAACCAGCTAAATAGCTTGACTATGATCAAGTGGCTTACTATGACATGGCTTTTCAATAAACCACCTCAATAAGGAAAAGTAAAACCAACTAACTAGTTACATTATACATATGGTGTTGCTAATTACACAAGAAACATTGTTACTTCACATGCAAAACTTTATAATGATAAAATTTTGGTGATTGTTGACAAGGAAATTTAATTGTCATAAGAAAGATAGAGCCAAGGGCATTGCAAATTCCATAATTGAAAAAGGTTGGAATATCCTTCATTAACAAAGAGAGGAAGATTGAAGATCCTATCATGCCTCAACCACTTGCTATGATGATTAAATGAATGATCTAAGGTTGTTGAGTTCTTAGTAACATAATGCCAAAACTCCTCAACTTTTATGATTTTCCCCTCTTAGGATTATATATTTTTAATTGAAAGAAATGCATTTAAAGTTATATATTTGATACCCAAGGCCTATTTGCTAATAAAAGCCAACTCTTAATTTATGTTAAAGACTATTTTTTGTTTACTCATGTCAAATGTTAAAATAATAAGCCATCTATATTTATAACATTCAAGCAACCTAACAAAACCTAAATTGCAACAATTATCATGTTCACCTTCAAATACGGTGGCTTCAATCCTATTGCAGAACATCTAACAGCTCTGTGGTTAGAAGAGCCCATGGTTCCCCTGTCAAAATAATCAAAGTACAATTTTTAAGCATCGTCGACATTTTAAGTTGACATTTCCATGCAAATAAATAAACTAAACTTAAAAATGCACTTTGCAATTTCATATTGTTCCCCTCAAGACTAGCATCCTAAAATAAATCATGGAAAGAAAAACCCCACTATCCATTTCTCAATGCATTGAAATCATACTTCAAATTATTTGTATAAAGCTTAAACCATTGTTAGAAATATTTTCAGTCTCCTATTTATTATTTTTCCCAATGTTCACTATATTATTGATGATAGAATGTCAATGAATTAAATTGTTTAATTTTGTGAGATGAGTTTAAAAAATCAATGCAACAAAATAACTATGCTAAGCTATCTATTATTGAATCACATAATAGACCAAGGGCATGCTCACATAATAAGAGCATCAAATTTGCACCTAAAAAATTCAATGTTCACAATAGCCCAAAAATTCTTCAAAGCTTGATTTTTATTTATGCAATAAAATACCTAATTCTTCATTACATTTCCAAGAAACAAGTGCACTACAGTGAGGATTTCAATACATTTATTTTACGTAAGAGAGAGATAAAGTCCTTAATCAGTAGTCAAAAGTAAACGTCTAGTTGCCCTTGAAACAAAGTTATCATCTTACAATGTGTTAAGAAATTGAAGAGATTGAACCTTATCTTATCACATCTTCATTTAACAATCCAACTTGTTAAAGCAAAAAAAAAAATCAATACAATTTACTACAAAGCGTCACCTTGAATATACAATTCTATGTAATATCTATTGAAAAGAAAACACATGGAACACAAGAAATGTGTATTAAAAACTAAAAGGGAAGAAAGATGAGGATAAGAAAAAGATGATGGATACGACACACACAACGCTTTGAAGGAAGTAAATTTCTAAAACCACAAAAGTGAGGATATCAAAGAGGTTGAACCTTCTTTTATCACATCTTCATTTAATAATTCAACGTGTTAATGCTGTCAAATTTTCAATACATTTTATTACAAAAATCCACCTTGAATATAAAGCTATATGTAATATCTATTTAAAAAAAAGACATAACACGAGAAAATGTGCAATAAAAAGTAGAACGAAAGAAAGACGAGGTTAAGAAAAAGATGATGGATATGGCACATGATGCTTTAATGGAAGTAAATTTCTAAATCTACAAAAGCAAGAGTCAAAATAGTTATGAAACATTCCAAGCTACCCAAAACTCATTACAAGATAATTGCACAAACAATGGCTCCAAATAATCATAGGGGTTGCAGTATAACCCAATACATTAAAGAAAGGAGGAAACACCTAACCATAAGATAAGCAAAGCTCTTTGTTTTGTTATACAAATCTATCATGAGCCTTCGAAGAGTTATAATCTCTCTCTCTCTCTCTCCCCAAATAATCATAGGGGATGCAGTATAACCCAATACATTAAGGAAAGGCGGAAAAACCTAGCCATAAGATAAGCAAGGCTCTTTGTTCATTATGGATGATGGTCATTATTGTTATTTTCATAGCCTCATTGGACAAGTGTACTGTTGATATTGTAGCTTTTAAGCACATTGTCATGGTCTTGTATTGTTACACATTAAGTGGGCAGCAATACATAATAATGGAGTTTTTAAAATGCCTCCTAAACCAACACAGTAGTACCTTAGCAAACTGCAATATAGACCAAAAACTAGGCAGAACAACAGAACTTTCTCAAGAGGGGTCCATGTCATTCTTCAACAAGAAGAGCCAATGGATCTACAAGAAAGGCAAGATATGAGGCACACACTCTTTGCACTTGGGACAAATCTGAAGTTCATGAAAGTTACATTGAAAACCCTTTTTAAACTAGAGGAGCTAAACTCACTTATTTCCAAAGTGAACCAATCAAATTGGAAGAATTTAATTTGGGTTCTAAAACAACCTATGCTTTCCCTAATACATCACAAGTTCTTGGAGCACCCTTTTTATGGGGTCAAACTTCCAATTGCCTCCTATCTCAATAAGATCATAAGGCTAACCTCACCTATACCCCCTTTTAATGATGATATCATGAGGGAAGTCTTATGGCTAAGAGTAGAGGCCTTCCAAGCTTGGATAACATCGTGGGCCCTGACTCCTACCTTTAGGAAAAAGCTCAAGATTTTAGAAAACATAGCTTAGGGTTGAAACATATGACATCATGCTTGATCTAGAGTGTAATGGTTTGATTCTCCAAATGTTCCAAAGAAAACACATGGAACACAAGAAATGTGTATTAAAAACTAAAAGGGAAGAAAGATGAGGATAAGAAAAAGATGATGGATACGACACACACAACGCTTTGAAGGAAGTAAATTTCTAAAACCACAAAAGTGAGGATATCAAAGAGGTTGAACCTTCTTTTATCACATCTTCATTTAATAATTCAACGTGTTAATGTTGTCAAATTTTCAATACATTTTATTACAAAAATCCACCTTGAATATAAAGCTATATGTAATATCTATTTAAAAAAAAAAGACATAACACGAGAAAATGTGCAATAAAAAGTAGAAGGAAAGAAAGACGAGGTTAAGAAAAAGATGATGGATATGGCACATGATGCTTTAATGGAAGTAAATTTCTAAATCTACAAAAGCAAGAGTCAAAATAGTTATGAAACATTCCAAGCTACCCAAAACTCATTACAAGATAATTGCACAAACAATGGCTCCAAATAATCATAGGGGTTGCAATATAACCCAATACATTAAAGAAAGGAGGAAACACCTAACCATAAGATAAGCAAAGCTCTTTGTTCTATATTATACAAATCTATCATGAGCCTTCGAAGAGTTATAATCTCTCTCTCTCTCTCTCTCTCCCCAAATAATCATAGGGGATGCAGTATAACCCAATACATTAAGGAAAGGCGGAAACACCTAACCATAAGATAAGCAAGGCTCTTTGTTCATTATGGATGATGGTCATTATTGTTATTTTCATAGCCTCATTAGACAAGTGTACTGTTGATATTGTAGCTTTTAAGCACATTGTCATGGCCTTGTATTGTTACACATTAAGTGGGCAGCAATACATAATAATGGAGTATTTAAAATGCCTCCTAAACCAACACAGTAGTACCTTAGCAAACTGCAATATAGACCAAAAACTAGGCAGAACAACAGAACTTTCTCAAGAGGGGTCCATGTCATTCTTCAACAAGAAGAGCCAAGGGATCTACAAGAAAGGCAAGATATGAGGCACACAATCTTTGCACTTGGAACAAATCTGAAGTTCATGAAAGTTACATTGAAAACCCTTTTTAAATTAGAGGAGCTAAACTCACTTATTTCCAAAGTGAACCAATCAAATTGGAAGAATTTAATTTGGGTTCTAAAACAACCTATGCTTTCCCTAATACATCAAAAGTTCTTGGAGCACCCTTTTTATGGGGTCAAACTTCCAATTGCCTCCTATCTCAATAAGATCATAAGGCTAACCTCACCTATACCCCCTTTTAATGATGATATCATGAGGGAAGTCTTATGGCTAAGAGTAGAGACCTTCCAAGCTTGGATAACATCGTGGGCCCTGACTCCTACCTTTAGGAAAAAGCTCAAGATTTTAGAAAACATAGCTTAGGGTTGAAACATATGACATCATGCTTGATCTAGAGTGTAATGGTTTGATTCTCCAAATGTTCCAAAGCTTCTTCAACATTAAAGAACATCATCCTAACACAGTCAAAACAAACATGCAATCCATTTTGTCTTTAGTTATGGGATACTGTGATGCCATAAGCAAACAGATTTAGTCTATGTTGTTGGCCATTTGGAAGAAGGAACAGATGGTCTCACCTGTTGCTCATGAACTAGTAGAAAGGTTGGTTGAGCAAAACATAACATTGTTTAGAATACAGTTGACTAAGGAGGACCTATTGGGGATTTATGGTTACGACAAGGAAGCAAGAATCCGACCATGCAGCAAGAATGAGTTAAGGAGGAAAGGCCTTTACTTCATCTGCAAGAAACACTGGGGGGACCTAACCACTCATGCTTGAGTAACACATAGGAGATGACAGAAGTAGATTAGGAGTAGATTCCATCTAACCCTTCTGATGAGGATTCTTTTACAGTTGAGTCCATCAATTTTCATGAGGAAACCTTGGAGGAGCATGAGCAAGGGTGTGGAGATGTTAACAGCAGCCCTGATATGCATCCATGTCTAATGGATGATTATGATGAGCAATAGATTGTCCCCATAAGTGACAATCAGGAGGAAAGGCCTTTACGAGGAGACATTCAGGGTGATGAGCTAACACTGATGATCCAAACAGGAAGAGCACATGAAGGAGCATGAGCAAGGGTGTGGAGATGTTAACAGCAGCCCTGATATGCATCCATGTCTAATGGATGATTATGATGAGCAATAGATTGTCCCCATAAGTGACAATCAGGAGGAAAGGCCTTTACGAGGAGACATTCAGGGTGATGAACTAACACTGATGATCCAAACAGGAAGAGCACATGAAGGAGCACAAATCAAATGAGGATGATATGCATGATAAACTCTTTGTGGAGAGGCAGTTAGAGGCTCATGTTGAGCCCATGGTGTAGGAGGATGAGCAGCCATCTTTGGGGCCAACCATTGATGAAGAGCGAACAGATGCACAGCGAGCCAACAAGGTTGCAATACTTTCAAATATTAGCCTCCAGAAGGAGATGGAGTGTATCAGGACATACCTTACAGCAATGAAGAAGTATATAAAATCACTTTGAAGCATTCTCTTACATGAGGTTAGTACACTCGAAGAGCTTCAAGTGGCATGTGACACATCAGGGGCCAAGATATCTAACATTCGGGAGCAATTAACATCCCTAACTAGTGAACCAATAGAGTAGATTCTAGAGTTACAGAGTAGCCCTATTCGGGGGTGCATAGATAGAGCTTGCAGTTTTGTCAGCTCACCTTTATACATTGGAGAAAAAGGGGCAGAGTCAACCCTATTAGTTGTCTAAGTAGAGCAGCGTTAGTGAAACATGGAGCGACATCGACATGATAGACTTGTTCCATGTATAGGCATTTAAAAATTTGATCCTTCCCACAGGATGGATTAGAGGGAGATTGAGTTAGTATCCTATTGATGGAGCAACATCTCTAGCTAGAAACAGAGCACCGTTAGAGCCATGGGGTATGGGCAATGATGATTGGCCGTGGTGGCGTTGGGATCCAAGTGGATCTATTGGTAGCAAGGTGAGTCGGAGATTTTTTTGGGATCCAGATATTAAGGGATCCATGCATGATTGGATGACGCAAAGGCATGTGACATAATGGTTTGTATGGGATCCCAGTATCGGTATATAGTTGCCTCTGTAGTGGTCAGATACGAATTGCTTGAGGACAAGCAATCTTGGGGCGAGAGTAATTGTAATGTTCCCATTTTCAAATTTCTCTGTAGTAGAACTAGGATGGATTCCTAGAGTATATGATGGCTAAGTCACAAGGGCAGAAGTACATCATCAAAAGTCCCGGAGGGTTTTTGAGAACTTTTCTAGAGTTTGGTGGTGTTTAACTAGCATATTCCATCATTAGGGTTAGTTACGTACAGCTTGCTTTTGATTCCGTTGCATTCTGATAATTCTCGTAAAATGGGGTTATTATTGAGCCTAAATTAATTATGCTTAAGGTGGCATTCTGAGAGGAAAATTTGATGGAACACCTTAGTGTAATAGCTCATTGGAACCGAAACGAGAAGACCTACAAGATGGGATGATGAGAAGTGACTTTCAACGGCCAGAGAACATATGGTGGGCGATTTACCATTTTACCAAATTAAAAGTGACTTTAATTAGTCACTTAATTAAATAAAAGATGGGGACAATAATTAATTGAAGGGAAAAGGCCAAAAGTGACTTAAGTAAATAAGATAAAATTAAAGAGTCACTTAGATGAAGTCAAGGGGGAGCTTCTAGAACAATAATAAAATAAAATACTTCCAGAACACTGGAGATCTATTTATTGCGCTTTTAAAAGGAGGAGGAGAAGATCATTTGAGATATCTTGGATTTGAGTATTTATTTTTGGTGTGGTTTGGAGAACCTAGTTCTCTGCTTTTATAGTCCCAAGACAAAAACCCTCGGGTGATTTAGTGGGAGTGGGCGAGAACCCATTTCTCTTCACTAGGTGAATTCATCCAAAATTCACAAGTGCATTCATCGTATCATTTGTTACAGAGGTCGATGCGGCATTATTGTAGATCTCTTTGGGGCCATCACCTCGGCCATAATTTTTTTCTTGTAGCGGCATATTTCCATATTAAATCAAATAAGGTTGAGATTCTCTGCATATTTGTAATTTGGTATATTACACCTTCATTGATTTTTTGAGAGAAGCCCATGTTGCAAAAAATTGGGGGCAGCTTTGGGAAATTTATTGAAGTAGCAAAACCGCAAAAATGGCCTATTCTCTTTTGTTCTCACTAGCATAGAGGTAGATTTGGAGAAACGGTTACCATAAGCCATTCAACATCAAGTAGGTGATTGGTCTCATCATCAAACCTTTATGAACACCATTCTTTTAAATGCAATATTTCTCATTAGTATGGCCAGTTTGCAAAAGCTTGTCCTAAGATTCCTATTTCACCAACTCCTCCTCCCTTAAAAGTACCCTCGAAATGTGATCAATATGCTTTCTAAGTTGTTGATAAAAAGAAGAAGAAAGTTAGGCCCCTTCACTATCATCCTCGTAAAATTTCTATTCCCTCTAGTTCCAACCGGATTGAAATCTTAGGGGTTGTAAATGAAGATGTAACTATCAAGAATCAAGGGGAGGCTTTAGTTATCCCCAAGCGGGATAAAGTGTTTCCCCAAAGGAAAATCTTTGAGACCCCCATGAACAAGGGTATAACGAGAGAAGGGATCGATGATAAGAATGCCAACCAAAAGCATAAGAGGAATCAACTAAAAAAATATTTTTGAAAGGATCCAAATGAGGTTAAAATATCCACCCCCCCCCCCCCAAAAAAAAAAAAAACGAGAAAGCAACTCAAGATCATGAAAATCCTTCAATGAATAAGGTTCAGTTGCATGAGTCTTATAAATCCCCATTATGTACTAAAGCTTTGAAGAAAGTATCTCATTCTTCCCCTCCCCTCACAAGGGGAATGGAAACAAATCAAGGCAAGAAAAAGAGACAAAAACAAATATTTCTTTCAAATATCAAAGCTCTTTGGACTCTCTAATTGAGTGATTATTGCCCAACCTATTCAAATATAACGTTCTATTTTATATTCAATTAGGTATTCAATTTGTAGAGGTTTACCCTTGTATGCAAGAAGTTAAAAGAAAGTGTAGATATATGAGAAAGCATTGAAAATATCATATCCAACCAAAAAACAAGAACCCAATGCGCATACCATGGGTATACTTACTTAGTTACTACCAAAAGTGATTTTCCCGCCCCCTCCCCTTCAATACCTAAATCAACCGGTCTCCTAGCTAGTGGGTGTAAGAATCAATCCAACATCATTATATGTGATTCTCTTTCTCATATACCTTGCCTAATGCGAACAAAAGTTGTTGCTGACTTATTTGTTTCATCTCTTTGATTTACCAGTATTGGATCTACTAAATTGGTTAGCATTGCTGAAACTATTTATGTTATTGTTGCTAAAGTGGTGGGTACGTATGTTGCTATTGATGTTGTTTCTTCTCAATCTGTAGCCATGCAAAGAATTGTTAGGGAATGGTACCACTGAGATGACAGTGGAATGAACAGCCTCTGCCAGCATCATTTACCAAAAGGCACAACCAATAAAGAACAAGCTTAAGTGTTTCCCCGTGGAAAAATCTTATATGTTGAGATTTGTAGCTTGGAAGGTACTCCAAGCCCTAGGGTTTAGGATCTTGGAGGAATGGGCACCAAAAAAGTGTTTTGTGAGCTTAGAAACCCAAGGTGTGGACTTTGCACCCAAGTTTGTGGGTGTGGAACCACAAGGTGTTTTGGACATGTAACCTTTGGAGATTGTACAGGACCCTAAAAGGAGATAGGGGCTACAAAGAACACCAATAAAGGACATGTAGAAAGCGAGATATGAATTTTTATGTGTTAAGAATGGGTTTGCTACATGAATTACAAGATGGCCTTCTGATTAGAGGTGCCCCTTCAAGGGTTGTTAGATGCACCCACAAGAACATATAAATAGAAGGCTTGTAGACCTCATTTGAGCACCATCCAAAGTGCAAAACACATCTAGATCTATCCCTGAAATAGCCACAAAAGGAAGCAGACTCCAACGAAGGTGAAGAGTAGCAAGTTTGGCGTCTCTTCTAGACTATTTGGAGGACCAAGTTCCCTAGGCAAGAGGTCGAGGTTGTAGGGAGGATATCTAGGCAGGTTAGGTGCAAATTTGAGGATTGTTTTGAGGTGTGTATATCTTCTATTGCAGGTTGCAGATCCTCTGTGGATATTGTAGGGTTCGGATCTCTATTTGGTGGGGGTCGAGAGACCCAGAAGGCAGCCCAACCTAGGTCGCATACATAGGGAGGAGCATTGAAGTATTTGGGTCTGTTTTGGAGGATAAACGCAGGGGTTCGCAACAGTAGGTTAGGGCAGACGTGTGCCTTAACCAAGTCTGTCATAAGCTCAAAAAAGTGCACAATTGTCAAGGACAAAGGGAGCAGTAATAAGGTATGTGTGTCTCCTTTTGTTGATGATGTTTTGCTAGAGGATAGAGTCCAATTTGGCCAGTTTGTGATTGGGCATCTTAAGGTTGTTGGAGGGCAACAAGTAGGTGCTCAAAGTAGCCCTAGATCAGTTAACAAGAAGGACATTGACAATTGTAAGAGGGGTGAAGGTTGGAGGCACTAGGGTTGACACCTTGAAGGACAAAGGTGATCTAAGTGAGTCAACCCAAGTTCATTATTGGAGAAGGACATCTTGCAGTGATAGGTGGCAGCCCTTGCCCAAAGTTGTCTTCATTAGAGTAGTGCGGGAAGGCATTAGAGAGAATAAGTCCCAAAGGAGTTGAGGAGCAATAGTGAGCTATTGAGAGTTGCTCACAAACGGAGTTGTGAACAACTCAATAGAAGACCCCATTTGTTGATGCATTGATGGATGAATGATCAGCTAGAGGGAAGATTTGCATGTCGTGTTTAGTGATCTAAAGAAGACAAACCATTGATAGAGGCATAGCTACACACTGGGAGCAGAAGGACCAATAAATGTGTTCAAGGTACAATCAAAGAAGCTCTGAAGTCGACTACATCAGCTAGACAGTCAGAGTATCTTGTTCAGGGCAGTTTGATTGTCAAAGTTGTTGGCAACAAGCCCTACATTGTATTCTTGTATCAGTAGATGTATAAGGTTCATTATCCCTGGTACAAAATCCCTAGACCGTTATATTACAATTTGATAATATAACGAAGTTGGGTTATTGAAAATTGCACAAAGTTGTATATTTTGTGCACGTGTTGATTTATTGTTGTTTATATTCCATTGTGCAAAGTAGTTTGTTGATGTATTTGGGTTGGTAGTGTCAGGGATTTTAAGACCCTAACCTAGATTCTAGTATCGTGGAAAAACAACAATATAGACCCCCATGAATGAGGGTATAACAAGAAAAGGGGTCAATAATGAGAATGCCAAACCAAAAGCATAAGAGGACTCAATTAAAAAAATCATTTTTGAAAGGCTCCTAATAAGGTAACAAGTGTTCCAAATCAAAATATCCCCCC
Source organism: Pinus tabuliformis (assembly GCA_031772625.1). NCBI lineage: Eukaryota > Viridiplantae > Streptophyta > Pinopsida > Pinales > Pinaceae > Pinus > Pinus tabuliformis. The sequence goes on from CM062807.1 coordinate 514,559,698, forward strand.
AAACAAGAAAGAAGCCCAAGCTCAAGAAAATCCTTCAATGCATAAGGTTCATTTGCTTGAGTCTTGTATATCCCCATCATGTACTAAAGCTTTGAAGAAAGTCTCTCATTCTTCCCCTCACCTCACAAGGGGAAGGTAAACAAAACAAGACAAGAAAAGGAAACAAAAACAAAAGTTTTTCTAGGATACCAGAGCTCTTTAGACTCTCTATTTAAGGGAGGGATTATGCTCCAACCTAGTTGAATACAATGTTCCCTTTTATATTCAATTAGGTATTTGGTTTGTAATACTTTAACCTTGTATGCAAGAAGTTAGAAAACAATTTACACCCAAGAGAAACCACTAAAAATATCCCTCCCTACATTTTGGAAGGTGAAATACTTGCAAGTGGTGGTCAACCTCGTTAAATTTTGCATTACTATGTTGTCGAGTTCAACCACGATCACTTTCACTACAAAATATAATTGTTTCTATTTTTTCTAAAATGATAACAACAACAATTATATAGTATATTAACAAAAGGAGGCCTGCAGCAAAAGCCAAACAATCATATTAATGCAAGCAACAAGCAAATGGAGCATGATAGTAACAAAAAACAAAGTCTATCTATACACCAATAATATTGCATACAAATTTAGCTAATATGCACACCAATAATTTATAGCTACTGCATAAAAATTTAGCTAATATGTACACCAATAATTTATAGCTACTGCATACAAATTAATTAGTGTACAAATTAATAGTGCGTCCACATTAAAATATCCATTAACAAAACATTGGAGTACTTGTTAGGTGCTCTACCCCCCTTATTGAGTCTGCTCTACAATCCTATATTCGATTGTCGAGTTTAGGAGCAATGACTTGCGAGGCATAATCACCCGTTAGCAAAGGGTTGCATCATCCCTTTCAGCTCAATTACCTCATCTCGAACATAATACATGATATTAAAGGAAGTCTATGGATGGTAGGATTTGGCGAAAATTCATGCTAAGGAGCCAACCTTCAATCAAATATTATGACCTATAAAATGACTTGAAAATGGACTCCAAGCAACTTTTAAAGCATTAGTTTCCATCGAACCTAATGGACTTGACCCTCACATTTGCAATCATATTTTCAAAAATAACTAAACAACAAAAACTACAATTTAAAAATTCAACGCTTATTAAAATTTTATCAAACTTTAGAGCCATGGATAGAAGCAATAGTGTGATATTTCTAAAGCACTTCAATGAGAAAACAATGAATGAATGCCCAACCTTTGCATCTCACAAAAAGCTATAAAGGAGATGCATAAAACAATAAGAATATGTGGACAAGTTCTTCTGACATTGTTAAAAACTTGGAAGTTACGAGTAAGTATAAATCCTAAATAATAAACATAAAGAAAGAATTATTTTCATCCCTTGAAATCAATATATTAAAATCACAAAAATGAGGAAAATACATACCATTTTGCAATCGAATTGTCTTTGCTACTATCCATTCCTTGGCCACTATCAAAAATTGATACCTCACCATCTTGGAGATTAACACTATAACAAGAAACATAAAAGAATTATGATCCAAACCAAATAAGCTTCACCAACACAACTATTAATGCAACAAGAAATATATTTGATATCAATTCCTTAAAAAAGAGCTCAATATAATTAAAAAAATTATTACATGTCTTTATTTAATTTTAGGCTTACAAGTCTACCATATAATTAGTGTGCTTTCAAGTGGATCAAAGCCCATCTCCATAAATGATTGGAATATAAAGATTAAAACTATGTAATGTTCATGATTTCAATGAGGGACAAGTGTTCACAAATACCCAAAAAACATGTAGTATTTATAAGTAAAAATCCCATAGAGAGTATAAATTTAAAAAGTTATTTCCTCTAAATGTTGACCAATAAATTTAGGGGGATGGATGCAAAATTGCCACCAAATGACAACCTTCTTTAGATTCGAAAGTGCAAATTTCAAGTTCAATCTTTACCTTGTGTTGTTGGAATAATAGCAAAAAGCCACCAACTATTCACTGAATCAAATACCCTAAAACATCATGATACATTGTAGTTGTGGTCGGTAATGTCACCATGGAGGGTAACTTTAAAAGTGATGGATAAAGAATAAATGTTGTTACTAGGCTTTTGAAGCTTCAGGCTCCTATTTCCCTAGTGAAGATTAGAAGAAGCTTATTGGCTAGCAAAGTACCTTTGATTCAACCCCAACAAGGATTCCCATGCCAAATCGAGAGGTTTATCATGATAAATATTGTAATTTCACCAGAAATAATACCTTTAGAGGTCAAGGATAGAGAATAATAGTTGTTACTTGATTTTGAAGCTTGAGGGTCTTCTTCCCCTCATGAGAATTGGAAGAACTTTAATGGCTAGAAATGTACCTCCAACCCCTAAAAGATTTCCCATGCCACATTAAGCGGTTGCACTTTCATAATTTCACCACATATGGTAGCTTCAAAGGTGGAAGATAGAAGATGAATGCTCTTACTAGGTTTTGAAGATTGGGGCTCCTCTTCCCTATGAGAAGACTGGAAGAAGCTTTAGCGGATAGGAGAGTGCCTCCATTATGAACCCGATAAGGTTTCCTATGCAAGCTTTTGATAGAAAATCAACGGAAACAAAAAAATTGCAAGCTTTTGGTAGAAAATCAAAATGCAACATGAACTTGAATAAGCATTTATATAAGCAATGAAGAAATAGAACCAAAAGCTGAAAAATAAAAAGAATTCAAATAGGGGACAAATGGTTAACGAACAGAAGCTGGCAATGCTCAGAGAGAGCAGAGAACAGCCAAAAGCAGCAAGAGGTACAGCAAGAACAAAGCTTAGACAATTAATTTAATGCTTTTTATGTTTTCGTATAAACATTGCATAGGAAACAAGATGAGGAGGCTAAAATGAACAACAAATAGAACATAAAATGACATAATTATATTATACAACAGAGTACATAAAGGACAAAATGCAAGACAGATCAGAAAAATAATACCTACAAATAGAGCATAAAATTATATAGTTATATTAACAGAGTACATACAAGATAAAATGCAAGACAAATAAAAAAATAATACATAATGAGAATATAGGCAATGCAGAAAACATGGCCCCATGGCCAAATTTAATTGAGCTCATACCACTTGATAGCACACTGTTGAATTATACTATTATATATAAATAACTAGATATTTGAAATAAACAGTCTATAGACTACAAAAAATTGCCAGAACCTTCTACCTTATCAATCGCCTTTCGCCAGTTCCATTAGCCCATACGGCTTGTAAAGAGTTGTCCTATTCAAAGGAAATACACTGTGTTCGTTAACAATTAAACTTATAAATTAAATAGACCCTAGATCGATACACAAGAAGTCATTAGTCATTTCTCAGGCATGGAAAAACTCAAAATACTTTTATACAATGAGTACTCCACGTACAATCAAATCAGCTAATGCTGTCTGGAAAGTGTACTCCTGGGGCAATTCCACTAAGAGATGTGGTTCTGGAGTCACATTCCACATGTCCTGTGAAGAAAATCAACAATCAATCATTCCAGTAGTGATCTTCCACAAGGTTATCAACTCGCATTGGAATGTTATACTTACAAATACTGTTACCTGATTGGCGTGGAAATTTGTATTGTTTTCGACGAGCTTTATTTAGGCATTGTGCTCTAACGAAAACTACATACAAATTTTATAAATTAAAACAGAAAAATGCTAAATACAGGGATTTACCTGATATGTGTGTACACTGTTTATACCACCATCCTGTCAAACATTATAAAACAAAAAACAGAGGAAAGAGTCATGTATGCTTACCATACAAAGATAATGCTGCTAAATACTTCAAAGAAGTCTTTGTTATACCAGAATGCAGTTTGGACAAAACACAGAACTCTTTTCAAAGCACACAAATAAATACATTTTGGTTTAGTTATAAAAAAAAAACACTAAAAAATAGCTTAAAGGAAGTTCAGAGCCGAACCTGCAGGGCTACAATCATAGTCTTGTTGCGAGAAGCCTGGCCGATGATCTTGCCATCTTCAATTCGCTCCCCCATAGCATCCTCTACATATACCTGGGGTCCCCAGTGTATTTTTCTTGACCCCTTTTCGACTAGTTCTTTCTCAGCCTGGCGTCGTACGGTCCTAACAAACTCGGCCACCGACATAGTCTCGTCAGCGTTCTCCAACTCTAGTGTCAGGTTAAGACCATTTGGCAGTAAAACCCTGAACATATATTTGTTCACTTCGGGCTCTGACTTGAGCTTCTTCCTAGGCACAGCTCCAAGGTAGCCCTCATTGTTGCTTCTTTTCTTCTTGGTAGAAGATTCTGCCATCCTGGACGCAATGTACAGCAAACGGCAGAGGGAATATATGGTATTCTACTGTAAGGCTTGCCTTCAGACAAAATTAGCAACAATTACCCCATGCAGCGAGCTTGAATTACTTTCATTTGGAGAATGTATTGGCTGGGGTAGATGTATCACTAACTTCTCAGAGCAAGCATGCATGTACAGCTCAAACCAAGTTCTAGCACTCCGCAATGTCTACAACGCTCCGCTCAGTAACCTCAAAACCACTCTGAGAAAACATCAGTTTCCTTACACGCAAGCTTTTTGGGTTTCAAGCTCCATCAATTGAAGTATGAAAGCCCATGCAGCAACACTCATCAAAACCAAAAAGCTGCCTCTACATTCCAAAAACTAGCTCGGAAATGTACTAAAAAGAACCCGTCCAAGGATTGGAACCGCAGGCAGACTACAGTGTGACCATTTCATGAGAATTCAGAGACAGAAAAAGAGCAGCTGAGTGAGAAAACCGTAACAATGAACACAGAGCAGGCATTTGTACCATAAATACCCCTTCAACATGACACTAAGCTAGAGGGTGGTAACAAGGGAATAAATGATTTGAGAATATCAATGTGGACGAGGAGTGATGCCCCTTGAACATGACACTAACCTAGAGGGTGGTGACAAGGGAATAAATGATTGAGAGTATCAATGTTTACGAGGAGTAATGGGAATAAAATAATATTGGAAATGAAAGCTCGCGTGTGGGCTTTAACATTATTAATTAATGTCAATCTTCCACGTCATGATTCAGAAATAATTTCCCTATTTTAACAAATCATAAAAATCAAGCGCTCACGCTTAACGCCGATTTTTCATAGAAAGCTTAAATAAACTATGAATACTAAGTAACAAAGAAAATGAGTGCAAATATTAATATTAAAAAAAATTAAATTTTAAATTTTTCATAATTAATTTAAAATAATAAAATTTTATTATCAAAATCTTTCTATATTAAATAAAATTTGATTTTTAATTTTGATCGACATTTTATTTTTAAAACTTCCTTCGCATGTACATTAATATCAAAATAAAAAGGTAACGCATTGAAAGATGTGATTATTTCATTGAAAAATGTGACATAAAACTATATTTTAGATATTATAGTTTTATAAAATAATTAATAAAAATAAAAATTATATATTAATTAATTAATTTTGTTTTCAAGGGATAGATTGGCTAATTTTACTTTCTATTTGATATAGTAGTTTAAATGATTATTTTTTTTGTCTTGACAATTATGGAAAATTTGGTAAGGTTTTTATAAAATTTGTTACGAGTTTTGTAAATCCAAGTTATAGTTGTCAAATTTCAAGATTTTGGATTTTTCATAAATTTTTTGATGGTGCTCAATCTATTTCCACTATCAAAAACATAATTCAAAAACTATATTACAAAAAAAATTATAATTTTGCTATCTAGATTTCAACCACTTCTAATTATCGAAACACTTTTTCCGCCTCAATATCTTTCTTCATTTTTATATATTAATTAATATATTAAAAATAAAATATCTTCATTTAATTAATATAAGGGCCATAATTATTATATTGGGAAAAGTGAAGATTTTATTTAATTCATTACTTAAAAATATATATATATTTTGAAATAAAAAACATTTCATATTAAATTGCCACATCATATGATTATCTTTATAAAAAAAAAAGTTACCTTTTACTAAGGAAATTATAACTTTACTTACACTCATTGTAATTTTGTAGTACATTTGACCATATCTTTTATTATATATTAAAAAGTGGAGTAAGTTAAGATAAAAAAGCATTTCACATTATATTTTTTTTTCAAAATTAAATATAATTAAAATATTATTTTATTTAAAATATATTCAATTTAAATCTAATTATTTTTTTTTAACTGAAACGGTTATGTTTTATTGATAGATAACAGGTTGGGCAGAGCCTAATCAACCATTACAATATTCAGAATTTACATTGGCTCTCTTTCTGCTTAAGGGATGATATCCATGGTCGTTGTTTCTGCATTTATGCTAATCATTCATTCCTGTAAAGTGCATCCAATATTTGCCAATCTGTCTGCTTCCTTGTTTAATCCTCTGAGGATGTGAAAGAATTGGACCGATTGAAATTCTTTCAGAATTCTGGTCACTCTTGAAAGTTGTTTGTTTAGCACCGGGTCCTTGAGTCTTTTCTTGTCTACCATCGTTTTGATCAGCAGTTCGGAGTCACCAAAGATTAGAATTTCTTCTGGATTTCCTTTTCTGGCCATTTGGCAGGCTTTCAAAAGGCTGAGAATTTCAGCTTGATTGTTGGTTTTCATTCCAAGGCCCCAACTGAAGTCGTCTTTTTTCCCGTCTTGAAAGAAGATCACCCCTCCTGCTCCAGACCTCCCTGGATTGCCTTTTGAGGCTCCATCGAAAAAAATGGTGCACTTGGCCTGTGATTTCCACCATTGCTGAAAGCTGTCCTCTGATTCTCGAATCTGCCATTTTCCTTTGTGCATTGTGCGGTTGGGTGCTGGTAGGTTGGCCTTTCCTGTATAAGCATCCAACCACACCCTCTCTTCGGTTCGCAAGGAGTTGTCGTCTTTGACAGAGGAGTGGTTCAATGTTTCTAAGAGGAGGTTCTTTGCCTATTCCGCCACTTTTGCTGCGGGCAATTCTGTGTTGTTAAATATTGTTTCATTCCGAGCTAACCAAAGTTTCCAGCAAACATACTTTGGTACAGCTATCCACACCTTTTGCCAAAGTGAGTTGCTGACTATGCTGAAGGGATATCTGTCATTCCAGGAGGAGAACATGGTGTCAATCGTGTTTTGAGTTGGAGGAGGCACATTCAGCCCGGTGAGAAAGAATGACCAGACCGCCTTTGCAAATTCGCAGCCTAAAAACAAATGATTTGTTGTTTCTGAGTCTCTTTTGCAGAGGACGCATCTATGTGGTCCAGCTATATTCCTTTTACACAAATTGTCTCCTGTCAAAATTTTGTTGTGGAACAATGTCCAGAAAAAGAAGTTGATTTTGGGAATGCTGAAGCTGTCCCAAATCTGCTTCCACACGGATTTCGGGTGAAGTGAATCCTTTTTGCTCTGCAACTGATAATATCCTTGGCTAGCTGTGTATTCCCCGGTCTTACCCCAGCCCCAAACATCCTCGTCTTCTTTGTGAACTGGGGAAAAATCAGAGATTGCGTCTTGAAGAGCGTCTAACTGAGCGTTTAAATGTTCTGGGATTCTGGGGAAAGTCCAACATCACCAGTTCCCTTTTCTGTCCCAACTGGAGATATCCTCTATTTTCCTTATACCTTTAGACTGTAGCCAAATTCTTACTTCTGCAATCTCATGGTTTTCTGCTAGAGGGCGATGTCCCATAACACTGTCTCTCCAAAGCTTTGTATTTTTACCATTACCGGGGATTCGATACAAGTGGGATCTGAAAAAATCGATGCTTCTGTTACACAGCTTCCAGACCTGCGTTCCTTTTGGGGATTTCTCCATATTGTATGTTTTTAATGACTGATTATTCAGGTATTTCAGTTTGAAGATCTGACTCACTGGATGAGACGGCTCTGCGTGGAGCTGCCATAACAGCTTACATCCCAAAGCTAAATTTGCGTGGACTGGGTCGCGGATTTGAAGTCCGCCTTCTACCAGCGGACGTTTCACCATATCCCAGCTTACTAAATGAAATCTATTTGCGTTTCCTCTCCCACCGTTCCATAAGAAATTACGCATGAGTCTGGAAATTTGATCTGAGATTAGTTTTGGAGCCAGCATGAGAGACGCTTGGAATGTGGGCAGAGCAGAGAGGACTGATTTGATGAGCGTCAATTTGCCCCCTGTGGTTAGCCAAAAGCCTCCCCACGTAGTGATCTTCCTTTTGAATTTCGAGATAACTTCCTCCCACAGTTGATTTCTGTTGGATCCCAGTGTTATTGGAAGGCCCAAATATTTTATTTTTTCCCAATCTGCATGTCTTGTGTACCCCAACTCGTTTGCAATTGTCTCAATCTTGTGTTGCTTTGTGTTCCATCCATACATAGCACTTTTCCTCTCACTTACCAGTGCTCCCGAGATGCTGCAATATTTCTGTAGTATGATTTTGAAGGATTTAGCTATTCTTGGAGAGGCCCCTCCAAGCAATAGTGAATTGTCAGCGAAAAGAGCATGATTCACCGGGTCTATGCCTTTCACAATTCTGATCCCTGGTAGACACCCCTTTTGTTTTTCCAGGGTCAGTTTTCTGCTCAAGGAATCTGCCATCAGAATGTAGAGAAATGGTGAGAGGGGGCAGCCCTGTCTCAAGCCCCTGGTGGCTAAAAAGAAGTTAGCAGGTCTACCATTTATCATGGGCACAATCCAAATCTTCTCCAGGCATGCCTTGATAAGATTAATGAAGTCCTGACTGAAGCCAAATGATGAAAGTACCCTGTACAAATAGGAACGATTCACTCTGTCAAATGCATTACACATATCAAGTTTTATGAGCATACCTTGTTCTTTGCGTGAGTGGCTGGAGTGTAAAGCTTCCTGGACTTGAATGACATTGTCCAGAATGTGTCTTCCTTTCACAAATCCCCCTTGGGCAGGGGATATTAATTTTTGCAAAAGGGGTTTGATTCTATTTGCCAATAATTTGGCCACAATCTTATAGGACGAGTTACACAGGGAGATTGGCCTGTATCTGTCAAAAGAGCTTGGGCTTGCTTCCTTTGGAATTAGGGCAAGGAAGGTATAATTTATGCCTCCTCCAATCTTTGCCTTCCTCATGAAACCGTGAACCATTCTGATGAGGTCAGTTTTAATTAGATCCCAGCATTTTCTGTAGAAGTTGATTGAAAAACCATCAGGCCCAGGTGCTTTGTCTGGCTCCATGGACCAGACAATGTTTGCAATCTCCTCCTCTGTGACAGGGCTCAAAAGAATGTTATTGTCATCTGCGCTGACTAGCTGTGGAATATTTGTGAGGAATTCTTCAATATCCTCCTCACTCCCATCCTTATCTGCACTGAGTAGGTTTTGGAAGTGGTTCACAGCGGCTTCCTTGATTTGATCAAATCCTCTGCATACCTGACCCCTAGTTGTGATGATTTCTGCAATGTGATTTCTCGACAGACGAGCCCTGTATTGTCTGTGAAAATACTTAGTGTTTTTGTCCCCAGCTTTGAGCCACAAGCTGCGTGACTTGATGCGCCAATATTCTTCCTCGATTCTAAAAGAGTTGTATGTTTTCCTTTGTGCAGTTTTTTCATTATCTAGATCCATAGATGAGATATCTTTCTCTTCCATTTCCACTTGGAGATCTTCCAACTGGTTGACTGCATCTTTTCTCTGGCTGGTGGGAGTGACTGTGACTTTCTTTATCCATTCTTTTAATGCCTTCTTTATGTTTTTCATTTTTTGTTCCCAAACGTAACTTGGGGAACCTGAAACTTCTATTCTCCATGCAGTTTGAACCGTTTCGTGGAACCCTTCCCTTTCTGCCCAAAGAGGACTGAAACAAAATGGAAGAGGGCCGAGATCTTCTTCTTCCTTTAGACATAATAAGATTGGTTTATGATCTGAGGTTAATTTCGGAAGAATCTTAGAGAAAACTATTCTTTTATTCAGCATAATAGAACTACTGGTGAGAAATCTGTCTAGCCTTGTAGAGATGTGGTGTTCCCCTGTTCTATTATTAGTCCAGGTGTATTCTCCTTTTACTGGTTTGAAATCTACTAAGTCCCATTGTTGGATGAGGTTTTCCACTGTGGCGAGGAAGGGGTCTCTCAGATTGGTCCCTCCTCTCTTTTCTTTGGGGTCTAAGATTATATTCAGATCTCCTCCTATAACTATATTCAAAGGATTATGCAGTTCCAAATAGTCCAAGAGAGTTTTCCAGCAATCTTTCTTCTCATCATAATGCACAGGTACATACAAATTAAACAGGGCAAGCTTAAAATTACTTGTTATGTGGCACAGTTCTTTGCATGCAATTAGGTTGTGGTGTATTACAAGCCTCAGTTGTGGAAGGGTCTTGGCACAGGATTCATGGCGATGGTTCTAGGGTATGTGTTGTCTCTTCCCTTTAACCCTTTCCAGAGACATACCAAAAATGTGACAGTAGTTCGTAAGATTTTAGTTCCCTCCTGTGAATGGGTGACTGTGAGATTCGATATGGTCTATTCGTTAGATGGGAATGTGGTTGAATATGTTGTTTCTAAACCGTTTTGATCCTGTATTGTATTTAATTACTGTGCATGGCAATGTATGGCATAGTACGGACCTTCTCTCTTTGCGAGAAGGGTATCTGTCATGGTTGACATGATTGTTTCTATATTTGGTCGAATTGGGTTACAATTAGGACCTGTAGGATGTCGGTTTTGGTTCACTGTTACTCTGAATTTCGATGTGGGAAATGGCCCGAGGAGCGTGCTGACAATCCCTTCCTCGGAAGGAGATCGACTCACCATGGTTTGTATTGTTTCAATGTGGTGCTAGGGCACAAGGTGCTAGCAGATGGAGAAGGGTACCAATGGAAGGGGGACGCCCAGTTCTGTTGTATTTTTATTAGAAATAAACCTAATTTTATATGTCCCCTCTTTTTGTTCTTTGTTAATGCACCAGGTGTTAGTAGGTTGAAAGCCCACCCAGTCTGCGAGCTGTGGGCTTCTAGTCGACTGGCGGTTTGGCTCAAAGATTGTTCTGTTGTTTAGTGGGAGTTGGCGAATATGGCTCGACCAACTGCAGTGAAAAAAGAAAATGATAGATGAGCCTGGTGCAGGCATTGCCGAACTGCGACACCTAGGGAGGGAAGAGGAGCTTCCTCCTCGCAACCACCAAGGTGGACTGGCCGGAAATCGCAGGCTCGACATATCAGTGTTGCGGCTCAAGCTTATGTCATAGGCACCCTTGCCCAGGTGAGACAGATGATTGTAGGTTGGGAGGCAGACCTCAACCAACGAGCCGAGCAGGAGATACAGGAGGAAGAATGGAGGATGTTGGTTCTGCATCCCGACAATACCCGCAACAAGCTTACATAGTATAAAAAATAAATTCATTTCTATTGGATGATGAGGAATATAGTGGCCAGAGAAATTATGAACACAAGTTTCATTAAAACTGATCCAAGATTTCAAGAAATCCAAAAGGAATTCCAACTTGTCCAATTTCAAATTCAACAACAAAATGTTCAGTTGGGTCGTATTGAACGACACATCAGGTGCCCGCCTCAGTCAGATATTCTGGGTTCCAGTGCAAAGGACCCAACTCCAATGGAGTCCTCAAAGGACTAGCTCTAGATGTTTTTTGTTTTGTTTTTGTGACTGTTGTTAAATTTTGATGTTGTATATGTCTTTAAGTAGCACTGCTATTAGTAGGTTAATAGTGAACTCAGTTCTAGACATTTAGGCCTATAAAGCTAAGTTTGACAGACTTAAGAACTTCAAATTTTGGATGGCATATAATGCATTCCGATGGAAAACAGACCTAGTTTCCCGATGGGCAGGTTGAGGCCACAAAATGTCTATTATGGCTGTAATCTACTTTTTATGAATGAATGAAAGGTCCTACTAAGCTTAATTTTTTATTTTTATTTTTATAATAAATATAGATAAAAATAAATAAAATAAATTCTAAATCTTATTAACATTTATATTACATTATTTAAATAAAATAATTATATTATAAGATTTTTTTTTTTTTTTTTTTTTTTTTAAGAGAAAGTAGGGAAAACTATTGATAAAAATGTAATATTTTTTTTGCTTAAGCAAGAGATGGTCCTTCTATTAACTTAGGTAAAAAAATATTTTACACATGTTACAACATATGCCCAGAGGCGCAAACTCCCACAAAGGGGGAGTGAAAATACCCAAAGTACCCAAAAAAACCCTCCAAAAATCAAACAGAGACAAGGCCTAGACTGCCCTGGAACCAAGAGCAGGCAAGTGGATCCAAAGTCTGCTCCCCAAAACCGACCGAAGATCTGTCTTCTAACAATCCGACGGTCAAGATTCAACCCGCGCAGGGGCGAAGCCCCCAAAAAACCCTAAAGTTGCACGATCAACGCTAATTGTTGATCTTTTCCTTCTGATCCAACGGCTGGAGTCCATATCGTGCAGCTTAAAAAGCCCGCTGAATACTGCGCGATGAAGGCGGTTTGCTTTTTTGGTCCTCCGCCACGTGTTGCTTCCTGAGTGGAATCGCTGGCTTTTCATTAATACCGTCTTTGGTTTGGAAGGCGCCCGATGAAGGTGGTAAACCATTAGTGGTTTTATCCTTTCGGCCCCACCAACTTGCACACCAAAAGGTGGTTGTTGATCTTCCCTCTCTAGATCTGACGGCCACAGACCAAATCGGACCACACAACTGCTCGCGGATTACCCAATGATGAAGGCGATAATCACTGTCCATCCACCTCCACGCGTCGCTTGCTGAATGGCATCGCTTGTCCTCCGGGAAAACTTCTCCCGAGTTAGAGGTTGCCCGAAGCAAGTGGTATGTCTCAGGCAGTTTTTGACCCCAGTGATGTCTTCCTTTGACACATTGCCCAAGGAAGACATAGCCAGAAGGGTGGCCTCTTTGGCTTTCGTCTCCCATGGAATCACTCCTCCTGTGAACAGATATCTTCTGTCTCGATAGGCCGTCTGAAGTGAACTTATCCATCGTTTTCATGAAGTAAAATTCTTTCTCTTGATTTTTCTCGATACTGTTGTCTGTCGCTGAGGGCCCGAGATGAGCATTCCTCCTTCAACCTGTCATCCGTTACCTCCTCCCACCAGCAGCACAAGTCGATATGCTTGTTTCGAACCCCCTCATTGGCAAGCCAGTCTGCAACTTTGTTGGCTTCCCTACGAACATGCACCAACCTAAGAGTTCTCAGCATTCTTAGGTGTGCTTGGATTCTTTGGTAGACTTGCAGAAGCCGCTAGTGTCCTGAGATTTTCTCTGGTGTAGCGCCAGCATTTATCCTCTTCATCGAATTAATGACTAATTCTGAGTCAGCCTCAATGATGACATTGTGAATGTTGTACTTGAGCAGTATTTCCAAGCATAATTCCATCGCCATGAGCTCAACCATATTGTTGGTTGCTTTTCCTAGATAACTGTGGAAGATGATGTTGGAAATAATACTGAGAGGGGGGGGGGGGTGAATCAGTATTATCAATTCAGATACTTTTCAATTTCATACTCAGATTCATATACGCGACTTCAGTTCAGTATATCAGCGTATATACGCGACTGTGTTAAATGCAACTAGCGTACATGCAGTTATCTTATGATTCAGTTAGCTTATCTTCAGTAAATTCATCAGAACATTATTAACCATAATACCAGTAATCAGGTGCAGTAAAACAGAACAGATCATCACACATAAGAAGCACACATGAACACCAAGATATAAGGTGGAAACCCAATGTGGGTGAAAACCACCTGCTGCAATTCGTCTCTTTCTTCCTTTAATAAGAAACTTCTTTTACAATGTACTGGTGCAGTCCTTTACCAGCACGCAGGCTCCAACCTGCAGAGGGCTACAACCCTCTCTCGTTTTCCAGCTACTTCTGGAAGGGAGCTACAACCCCCTCAGCTCTTGTACTAGCTAATATACTAGTACGTAGGTGCTGACCTACAGAAGGCTACAACCTTCTTTTCTTCAGGGACCACGTTTCATCAATTTTCAGACTGGATCCATAAGTACAAAACAATCACTGCTGCAATACAATCATCAACTTATACTTGCATCATAAATCTCTAAATCACCCAATACTGAATCACTGAAACCCTGTCATAAAAAACACAGAACACAAACTAGAGCCCAGAACTCTGCAACAACCACTAGAATCAACAGCAACCTGAAACACGAAATCTCATAATGCATACGCTAGTTGACTATATCAAAACCGCTTGTGTACACGCTTTCACCAGAGACAACCCGCGTACAGATCTAAAGATAATTACTTATACCTTCGCTGTCAGATCCAACCTTAGCCAAGCATCACAACAGATAACCAGCAATACTAGATCTTCCCACTTCGTCAGACATCCATTCCTTGCTCCACTCCTTTGCCTAATGATCTTCTCCTTATATAGGTTAGGCTTCTTTCAATACCATGGTCCAAAACCATAATAAACAATACCAAGGGCCCAATCCCTGGGGTCAACACTTCTGACGAGATACCATGGTCCAAAACCATAGGTTCAAATACCGAGGACTAACTACCACGGACCAAGACATAAGTTTTCCCACCTGTACACGCTTTTCCTTGCGTGAAAGTGCGTGTATACGCATACGCATCTTCGGCACGTCCAACCCGCGTGTATACGCTGATTTGTCACAATGAACCTGCGTATATCTCTTTCTTGACCTGCTGTACTAAGATCTGTCCTCTGATTAAGTTGCCATCACCTGTATCAACCTCTGAGTGAGTTGCCATCAAGGACAACACTTGTATCATAATGCCAACAGATGACTTGTATGTTTCCTTCCTCATCCCTCATGACCCCTCCATAACCTGCTTCTCCTGGATTCCTTTTTGAGGCCCCATCTATGTTAAATTTTAAAAAGCCATGTGAAGGGGGTTTCCATGAAGCCTTTTCTACTGAGGTATTCTTGTTGATCTGCATAGAACACTGAGGGGGATGAACCTTGAGTTCTAACTTCTCCAGTACTCTGGCCTCTCTTTGTCCGATGGGTTTGCCAATAGCTACACCTCCCAGGATATGAACAGTATCTTTAGGTTGTTTAAGGATTAGCTTAAGGATGCTACTCACCGGGCTCGCTTTATCCTTGAAAATCTTGTTGTTGTGCTCCTTCCAAACATTCCAAATTATGAATCCTGGGGTCAGCGTCCAGGCGGAGTTAATGATCTCATTATCCGAAAAAAAAAATAAAATTCCGCCATTTTTTCAAAGTAGCAATGATGTCATTTACATTTTTGTTTGTCTTCTCGAAGACTTCTCCAACCCAATTCCAAAGTATTATAGTGAAAGTGCATCTATTCAGGAGATGATTTGTAGTTTCTTCCTGTTGCCCACATAAGTGACATCTTGAGGGGCCAACAAAGCCTCTTTTTCTTAGGTTATCCCATGTCAGAATCTTGCCCTATTGAACTAGCCACTTGAACAGTTTGACTTTCATCCAATGAGGATTATCCCAGAGTTCTTTCCACGTCTTATCAGTGTTTGTAAAGTTAAGCCCTGAATCTATCCTTTTGGCCTCCTTAAGGTTGAAGAGACCTGCCTTGTTCTTTCCCCATCTTAGTTGATCGTCCAAGTTTGAGTTTAATATTTGCCTCTTGTCTAAAAGACCTTTAAGGGCTATAGCTTGAGTATGCAACATGCCCATTCCACTGTAATCTGGAAGTTTCCATGTTCTCCATTTCCCATTGTTCCTTGATTGGTCCCAATAGTCACTTACCCTCCTTAATCCTTTGTTGATGGTATTGGTGTGAATGTCTGCTAATTCTTCACTTCGGAGATTGTCCTCCTGCTGCCAATTATCCTCCCAGAACCAGGCCAGATTTCCATTTTTGATCTCCCAGAAACTGTGATTTTGGACTAGGGCCCTGTTCTCCCATGCCCTATTCCAAATTGCAGAACCTTTTACTTGTCCTGTCATTCTGATGAGGTTCTTCTCCTGCCAATCTCTTGCATACTTTTGCTTCCATAGTTTTGCCCAGGGGGCTTGTATTTCCTTTAGCCATCTCCACCAGATTTTGGCACCAAGAACTCTGTTAAGAATTCCTGGGTCATGAAGACCCAAGCCACCATGGGACTTTGGTTTGCATACCCTATCCCATGCCACAAGGGCCCATTTCTTCTTTTCTTCACCTTTCCCCTAGAGAAAGTCTCTCTGAATTTTTCTTATATTAGTAATTACACCAGTTGGTTCCGGAATGGCTGATAGCATATAGATAGGGATACTTTGGAGGATAGCCTTAGTTAGAATCAGTCTCCCTGCTAGATTTAGTGCTCTATTTGTCCATTTGCTAATCTTATCTTTTAGCTTATTTAGAACAGGCTCCCAGATATCCTTGTGTAGCGGTTTGTTGGTGAGGGGAACTCCCAGGTACTTCGCAGGCAATGACTCCCTTTGAAAGCCCAAAATTCTGGAAATATTTCTTTGTATTGAAATATTCGTATTGAAAAAGAAAATATTTGATTTAGTAAGACTTACCTCTGTGCCTGCTGCCCTAGCAAACTCACTCAAAATCTGCTTAAATGCTTTGGCTTCCTTGACAGTGGGTGTGCCTTGAAGCATAGTATCATCCACAAATTGCTGATGTGTCACCATGTCCCCACCTTGAGTGAGTCTCAGACCCTGAATTCTCCCTTCCTCCTTAGCAGCTCTGATTGCTCTCCCTAACCCTTCCATCATTAGAATGAAAAGGAAAGGAGAAAGAGGATCGCCTTGCCTGAGACCTCTAGAAGGCTTGAAGGTTTTGGAGGGAGAGCCATTGAGAAGAATTGAACAGCTGGCGGTGGTAACTAGCGCCATAACCCATTTAATCCAATTGTAATCAAAGCCATAGGCTTTTAATATTGCTCTTATGTACGACCAACTAAGTTTGTCATAGGCCTTTGCTATGTCTAGCTGAATTATCATCCCTACCTGTTTATTGGTAATGAGTGAATGAACCACTTCATGTGCTTGAATTATGTTATTAAGAATTTGTCTTCCTTCCACATAGCCCGTTTTCTCCTCTGACACTAGGGTTGGGAGGAGTGGTTTGAGACGGTTGGCAATCACTTTGGATATTATTTTGTATACCACATTGCATAATGTTATAGGTCTAAATCTGTGTGGAGAGGTGGATTTTTCTTGTTTGGGGATTAAGGCTATGAAAGATTCATTGAGCGCCTTTAAGACTATCTTAAATCATCGAGAGTCTTCCACTACCTCCAGGATATCCTGTTTTACTATCCTCCAACAAGCTTTGAAAAAGTCCACATTGAAGCCATCCGGGCCTGGTGCTTTCCCATTGTGCATCTCTTTAACGACTTCCTCAATTTCTTCCTTTGTTATTGGTCTGTTGAGATTGTAATTATCTTCTCTAGAAACCAATTTAGGAATGTACTAAGTAAATCTTTTCGTAAACTGATATCTGTCTTCCGAGGTTTCCTTAGCAATTTTCTGCAAAATGCTGGACTAGAACCTTTTCCATCTCTTCATGAGTGTTTCTTTTTATTCTGTTGAAAAATGTACAACAAGAAATGTTAAATTTAGAATGTGCTAAAAATAGACCTGCTAAAAATAACATGTCAAAAAATAGCATTTCTGGGTCCCTTCCTATTTATAGCAGTCCCCAGTCTATCTATAGGAAGTAAAATTAATTTTGTTCTTAACAACAGTTTAAAATATTAATTAATTAATCTCCATGAGTTAATTAATTATGAAAAAATAAACTTGAAGTCTTTGTGAGATCATGCAATTATTTTCTCTCTTGATCAATTATGCATGTTTCCACTTGATGTTGCTCATGATTTCGATTATGCTTCCGCTTAATGTTTTGTAGGAGTAGAACAAGTATTATGCTTTAGGACATTGCATATATCGGTTTGTTCTACAGGTGAAATTTCTACATGGTATCGAAGCTAGCTGATCTGTAGAAAAGTTCTACATGGTATTAGAACTAGCTGATTTGTAGAAAAATTCTACAAAATTTCTACATGGTATTAGAGCACAGGTGATCAAGCAAGAACAATATACTGAGAGGAGATTTCAAAGTTTTGAGTTTTGGGCCGAGAGTTTGCAGAGCAGATCTGAAAATTTCTGTACAAAATTTTCAGAAATAAATAGCATATTTGGATTCCTTGAGGAAAAATACCCAAAATAATAATAAAAAAAAATCGGTTGAATCGAAGTTCGGAAGAGGGAGATATCGCTGATTTAAAATCAGCTCCTTTTCTAGAAAATTTCGTGATAGCCAGAAAGTGGAAATAGGTTGGTGTGCTAGCCAAGAACCTGTATGCACTTGAGGTACAAGATGCATGCAAAGCCTTGAGGAACAAGACAAAGGTTAGAGACTTGGTGGTTAATAGGGAGAGTCTATTACCTCTCAACATGCAGTGCCAGAAGAAGTCTCAGACAATTGTGGAGGAGTCACGATTGGTGCAGCAGCTTCAGGAGGTTGTGGAGCAGCCACAATAGGGGAAGCTGAGAGGAGATCGAGTTGAGACATCTACTCATGTAGAGACCTCCAGTAGGGGGAAACTTCGAGCCAGGTGGGCTGAGGGATCACATGCAGCCATACCTCCAGGAAGGAGGTGGGGCGATATAGAGTGATCGTCCCAGGGAGGAGGGGCAGGATCCTTGAGGTACCAACCTCTTGGATGAGATCTTGCTACAGGAGCCCCGATGTGGAGTAGCAAGAACTGACTGATTGGGTAGAGACAGATGCGGATGGAGCAGCAGAGAGAGCGACAGTGCAGGGAATCCCAGGACAGCGCATAGCTAGCAGGCTGCAGCAAAGCTAGAGGCACAAGTGTTTTGCACAATGCTAGGTGGCACAGAGAGGTGTGCAATGGTGCGAGATGCATGGAGATGTTGCAGTAGCGCAGATGTCAGAGAGGGAGCACTTGTCAACAACAGGTAGAGCTTCAGCATCAGAGTATGTTCCTAGCCCAACGGAGTGGTCAATTGGGAGTGTTTTTGTTCCAAGTGTTGTTGGAGCAAGTGGACCGGGTAGATGTGTTGCATGGAGAACATTCCAGAGTTACAGGATTGGGTTCGAGAGAAAGCCTTTCTTGTTGAGAGGGAGTGTTGAAAAATGTGCGACAAGAAATGTTAAATTTAGAATGTGCTAAAAATATACCTGCTAAAAATAGCATGTCTAAAAATAGCATTTATGGGTCCCTTCCTGTTTATAGTAGTCCCTAGTTTATCTATAGGAAGTAAAATTAATTTTGGTCTTAACACAGTTTAAAATATTAATTAATTAATCTGCATGAGTTAATTAATTATGAAAAATTAAACTTGAAGTCTTTGTGAGATCATGCAATTATTTTCTCCCTTGATTTAGGAACTTATCCCTTGATTAAAGGAGATAAGGTTCAGTTCTATAATGAAAAAATCAGTTGACTTAGTTCTAAATAGTCAAGTCCAGTTAGATTATTTTAACAAGTTGTTAAAATAATAAAATATAGTTTGTTAATGCTTGCATGCATGTGACAACTATTATTTTAGATAACTGAGGATTCACTCATGGATAACTGTTGCATGTCATTTCTGTCAGAGACCCAGTTGAGATCAGATGTGGGACAATGTACTATTAGATGCTTGACTATTTCTAGTAAGTAGTTTTTGCATGGTTCAGGAACTAGCGTCCTCAAGGATTGCGTAGTTGGACCATTGGTTAACTTGGTATGTTTGGAATTAATTGCATATGCTTTTGCTATTATTTCCTAAGCAAATTGCGCAAGGAAATAGGGATTGGACCATAGGTAAAGCCTTTATATACAGGGCTTGGTTGGTTCATGAGATATATCTTCATATCTTCATAGTTCATTGAGAACTGAATAGCTTGAGAGCTAATTCTTCTTGTATTGTGAAGAGGATTTCCACTTGATTGATAATACATGGTTGGGGTTTTATGCTGGTGCTTTCCCCTGGATATATCTTGTGTTATGTGGGATTAATTCTCTTGATCAGTTATGCATGTTTCTACTTGATGTTGCTCATGATTTCGATTATGCTTCCGCTTAATGTTTTGTAGAAGTAGAACAAGTATTATGCTTTAGGACATTGCATATATCAGTTTGTTATACAAGTGAAATTTGTACATATTCCATGCTGATCTGTAAGTTTCACAATTCTATTATTGTTTCTGTGAGCTATGGTGGATCTGTGAAAGAATTTGGTGTTTATCTCCCCTTCCTTAATCCATTGTACTATGGATTTCTATCTCCAAAATATTTCCTCTTGTAGACATCTATTTTCCCATTCATGCTGGAGTGACTCTGCCATCTCTTTCCTTTCATCTGTATAGCCTTCTGTGATAAGAATATGGTTTATTTCCTTTAATTTCTTTTCCACATCTCCTTTAGCTTTGAAGATATTACCAAATTCCTTTTTATTCCACTCTTTGAGTCTGCCTTTAATGTGTTTGAGCCTGCAGTGTAGAAGGAACATCTTTGTACCTTGAAGGTGTAGCTCTTCCTTCCACCATTTTTCAATGTTTGTGAGGAAATCTGAATGTGTGAGCCAAGCGTTCTCAAACCTGAAGGGGGAGTTTCTTGGTTTACCAAAAAGAGAAGCTTCCAATTGGATAGGCCAGTGATCTGAACCTCCAAAAGGTAGGATGAGCGCAGTCATGCTGCTTCCCATGAGAAGAAGTTCCTCTGAAATAATAAATTTGTCCAATTTTGAGGCTACTTGGGTAGGGCCCCCTCTTTTGTTATTCCAAGTGAAGATTCCATTGCTTGTTTCCATATCAACCAATTTCATATTGGTGATGAAGTTCTGGAAGGCAACTGAATCTCTACCAAGTGTTCTAGTTCCTCCTTTCTTCTCCATGAGTGATTTTGTCATGTTAAAATCACCTCCAAGAATCCAGGGTAGAGCTGGGTATCTCTTCTTCATATCCTCCAGTGTTGTGAGGAGTCGAAGTTTGTCCTCCATTGGCTGTGGACCATAGACATTGGTGATCATGTAACATTGTCTATCACCCACTGGTTGGAAAATCAGAGAAAGGTGATGTTTGGATGCCTCCGCATCAATCACACCAAATTTTTGTGGATCCCATAGAGTGAGAATGCCACTAGCAGATTTATTTTCCTTAACTTCAAGGTATTCATATCTATTTAACCATTTTGCTATGTTTTTCGCGGATCTTCTCCATTGAGCATTTTGTTTCCTATATGAATACTATGTCAAGTTTTTCCTCTCTGATCCTGTTACCTAGATTCCTCTGTTTTCTTCTGCTCCCTAGTCCTCTAATGTTCCAGGTTGTGATTTTCATTGAGGTGGGGTTTTAAAGGAGTAACTGGAAAGGTATTTCATCCTTCCTGAGTCAATCATGAGTTTGCCACACTCCAACAGTAGTTCTTTCTGTCTTTTTCTTCCCCTCCTCTTACCTGGATTTTTTGTTAGTTTTCCTATTATTAATCCTATTGAGGAAGTCCCTTTATTTTCCTGGTTATCATGTCCTCTTTTGACTCCTGCAGCTATTTGATGTGACTTGTTAAGGAATATCTGTTGTACCTTGTCCACATCCTCCTGAGGGATGGAGTTTATTCCCAAGTTTCCTCCTTGTTCTAGAAACTTTTCCAGCTCTAGGTTCTCCCTTTCCAGGATCTCCTGTAAGTCTTGGTCCTCTGTACCACTTTCACTTTGAGTCATTTCCTGGTCTTTTTCTATTTCCATGGTACTCAAAGGGTCCGTCGTGTGTTCATTCTGTTCCTGAGTGAACTCCATGCTGGTCTCTTTTCCTTTCCCCCTTGGTGACTGATTCTTTGTGCTCTCTTGATCACCTCCATCTACTTCTTTTTCTCCTAAGATCTCAAAATTGTTGTAACTTCTTGTTTTGTTATCATTCTCAATAGGGTTCTTTTGTGTCTTCCTTCCCCCTCCTTTTCCTTTTCCTCCTACTTTGGTGAAACCTGTCTGATCTTTCCCTTTGCTGGTGTTTAGGTATTCCTCCCTTCTATTAAGAGGACAATCTCTAGATAGGTGCCCATGCTCATGACATTTGTGACATCTGAACGGGATATGTTCATAGTCAACTGTTTGAACCCATTCCTCGTCATAGACTTCTAGAATGACCTCATCTGGAAGGGCTCCTGATAGGTCCATCTCCACACATATACGGGCATAGGAGGTATATTTTCCTCGTAGAGTTGCCTCTGAAATTTTTAAGAAATGACCTAATTTATTGCCTATAGCTTTTAAAGACTCTGGCATCCAGTAATCTAAAGGTAAGGAGTAGAGTCTAATCCATACCGGTACCGAAGTGAAGGTTTCTCGTTCTGGCACAAAGTTCATCGTCCATGGCCGCATATAGAGACCAACAGCTACAAAGAAGTATGGTCCTCCTTCAAAAATCTTGTCTCTGTCTTCCATGTTCGTGAACACCACTGTAAAAAAACCTTTGGATCCAAGATGTATATTTAACTCCCCCTTTGGTTTCCAGTTGTATTTTATCCAGGTGTACAACGCTTTCTCTGACGGCCAAATTCCCATAAATTTGCATATGATGGCGTAATATGCTATGTGATCCCTGTGCACTTGCAGAGCTAGATCATTCAGAATAACCCGAGGTTTAGTTATGGTCTTGGGTTTACAGGGCCCAATCCTGGCTCTATTCTCTGTTCCCTGACCTCTGTCTTCTGATTTCTCCTCCTGTCGGTCTTCTTCGTGGGTCCCTTGATCTGCATGGGTTTTGTTGTCTTTCGCCTTTTGAGTTTCAGTGTTTTTTGTCTTGACCTCCCTCCACTTCCTCTGTTTGAATCCACATTACTGTAGGAGGGAGTAGAGCTCCCTCCTCCCTGTGCCTCCATGGGTGCCTGTTGCCCTCTGTCATTCTCTTAGTTAAACCCTAGAACCCTCTACGGAACCAGGAAGCACCCCGATAAAAATGTAATATTATTTAACTAGCCTAGATTCATTTAAATTTGGGATCTTGCAAGGGTGGAGAGAGATGAAATCTCTTTTTACTCTAAAAAAGGTTTGCACCTCAAGAGATTTTATCCCTCTCAGCCCTTGGTAGATTCCAAGTTAAGATGGATCTACGTTGATTTAATTATTAATAATTAATCAATATAATTACTAATTTTATTTATTTTAATTGTAATTTGATCTCAAAATATTCTAATTAATAATTATAATTATTATAATTATTTTATTTTTATTTTTATTTTTATTTTTATATAATTTGACCAAATTAAAATGTTTACAAGATAAAACAAGAAATTAAACATCTCTTCCATATTAGACTGAAAACGTCTCTACATGCAATGAAAACAGAGAAATAAAAATAAGAATAAAAAAATTATTGAAAAAACATAATATTATTTTATAAGAAAATAAACAAAAAAAATTATTAAAAAAATATAATATTAATTGATAAAAACAAGAATGGAAAATTATTTACAAAATAATATTACATTTTATATTTTCCTCCATACCCACTTTCACCTCCATACTTTATGCGAATGGAAATATATATTTTTTTTCTTAACAATATTTTGAAAAGTCAAATATTTTTATGAATAAAACAATATATCACATTAAATTTTAATATTTATATTAAAATAATAAAACTAAATATCGTTATTTAATATATCAATAAAATTACCCAGATGCGGGTGAAACCCAAGACCATTAATGGCCACCCAACGGACCGCCGGCGATCGGACCTGCCAGACGGTGGGTAGCGCTCTGTTCAACGCTCACCTTAGACGAGCGCAGGCAAGCCTGCGAGCAGCATTAAATGGCCCCTTAGGCCGAGATCCGGAAGCGGTTGGAAATAATATGGAGCCTCTTGACCCCCCTGTTTATCCTCCCTCCCACTGCATCTGTCCGCCTCAGGCTGGAAATTCTTGCAGCAAAACTGTCACCGAAAGCCGATGTTGGCTTCTTTGCTGCATTGACCTCGGAAATGGGCACCATTACTCCCATTCAAGGCATTTCCCTTTGAATCCTGCATAGGAGCCCTCTGTTCACAACCTGTTCTCCTTCCCGACCTCTTGTCCAGCTGAATTGCATGCCAACTTCACTAATATGGTCTGTCACCGCATGAGGAGTCGCAGAGGAGGCACCTGTGGTGGCAGCGCTCGCCCACAAGCAGCGCAGAGCTCTGTTCCTGCCTCTCCCCCTCGTTCCCATGAGAATTCACCTCCTCCCAGGTCACCACCCAGACACTATCCACATACGCGCAGTGGACGGGGGCAAAGCCAGGCCTCAATGGCTGCGCACAGTGATATCCGGCTCCACACTGCAATTTCTCCTCTGCTTCCCAGCTTTGTCCCTCACTCAACACAGTTCAGGTTCGAGAGTAGCTTGAACATGCCCATCATTACTGCCAATGTGACCATAGTTTTCTCTGAAGAAAATGAGCTGAATAGTGCTCAAGCGAGAAATTCTGAAGCACCTTCTCAGGAGGAGAGAAATCAGGGAGCGGGTCGTGGTTCTGAGAAAAGCCCGAAGGATGATTGCAGGGGCGTTAGTCATGGCAGTCTGCATGGTGAAGATGTTCACGCTGGTGACATTCAACAAGATGGTGGCAGATCAGCAGGAGCTTCAATAAAGATGGATCTAGCTGGCAGTTCGAGCGGCACCCAGCATGCAAGGGAGCCTCTAGGTGGCGTCACGAAGGATGACATGGCGGAGGAGGACGAAGACTGGGACCAGTACGCTTGCCTCATTGTCGAGGAGACACCTGCCCAGGACGATAACAAATGACGCCACGTGGCATCCATGGCCACCCAAGCGCCAACTCGGACTTCTGCTGCTGACGGGTTTGCTCTAGTCACTTGTTGTTTTTTGCTGTTTGTATGAACGATAAGAGGGTTTGTCATTTTGCAGTAGCTTCAGGTGACGCTGTGTTGAATCTTCCTCTGGTTTTTGCCTTAAACATGGGTCCATGTCTTATGTATTTTCCTTTGGTGATAGTCTCGGGTTATATGTTTGGTCTTTTGCCATGTCAAACTGGTTTCCCCAAATCTGGGGCAGTTTAGACTTTCTTACTGAACTACAGTGACAACGGTTGAGGCAAGGCCTCTTTGTAATTATATTTTGGTTTTATTAATAAAATTAGCCTTACATAGAAAAATATATATAAATATATATATCTATATATATATAATTTAATTAAAATTCTATTTAATATTATAAATATTTAAGATATAAAATATTTATATTAAATTTACAACCACAAAAATATATAATATGTTTTTGAATTTCAATATATTTTAAATATAAAACGTTACTGCTAAATTCATTATTTTGATACGTTTTATTTGTTTAAGTTAAAGTACAAATTAGATTTTGGTGAACTTTAACTAAAAAATGATGATGGTGGGAGACATAATCAAACTCCTTATAACAAGTTATTCTTATTTAATTAAATGTACATACCTGTAGAAAGTTTAAATTAGATTAATTTTAAATGAAATCGATGATTTTATTAAAACTCTATGCAATTAAGGGAATTGGTTAAAGCTGAGATTTGAAAATTAATATAAGGTGAATAGTATGTAATCTTCTCACTTATTTTCCAATTTCAAATATTTATTGAAATTGATTTACAAATTTCATATGAGATATTTTATGAATTTGGATTTCAATTGAGGTTGTACCAGAAATAATGATTTTTTAGTTGAGATAAAGGTGGTGTATGGGATTAGAATTAAATATTTATTATTGTTTTTAGGTCATGTAAAGGTGGTGTATGTGAATATAATTAAAGGTTTATGAATAAATTGGAATGATGAGCACCACCATGACGAATACTGATGTTCTGAAACCTTTCTATGTTGCTGTTTTTTACGCTTAGGATCTGCCCTCCACTGTTATCGCCTCTTGCGCCTAGGATCCGTGGTTTTCTTATACCAACAGACCCTCTTCCCCTACAACTGCGAAGTCTTTTCCTATAGCACCTAAGCTTGTTTCCAAGCTTAACATTTTGAGGCAAGAGTCGAGGAAAACCCACCAAGAGAGGAAATGGAGGTGGACAAGAGCGATGTCAACGAACAGTAATGTGCGAGGGAGCCATTTTAGCGCAACATGACTTGTCGATTACGCCGACAGGTTAGCTATACTGAAATTTGTGGAGAATAATGGTTAGCGTGGTGAAGCTCACCCTGACTTTGGTAATGGAGCTTTAGAGGCGGCTTCAGTTGGAATTTTTTTTAATCTGTCAACTATCGGTGATGGAGGGTTCATGGAGTGTTGGGGGTGCAAGGATGTCAGCAAAGTGTTTGTTGAAAAGCTTGAACGAAATTCTCAAAGAGGGTTTGGTAAAGCATATAAAGTGTTTGACAAAACCCCCCAGTTAGTGTTGGAACAAACAATGAAGGGAGTTGGAGACCTGGAACAACAAAAATTTCCAATTTTTGTCCGATCCATATCTAGGGATTCCCTGTGTTTTATGGTCTTAGCATCAGAGGTTGTGAGAGCTTTGGCTAACATTATACATCTGCGGACGAGTATCCTGAAGGAAGAAGTGAGGCTTCTCTACAAAGGGAGACAACTGAAGTTGGGGAATGCTCTCAGAGATTATGGACTTACGAGGGATGCCACTATCTTTGTAGTGGCATGCTTGAGGGGAGGGGCCAGAGGTGGTGAGACATCTCTGACAACTAAACCCTTATCTTTCAAAGATGTTCTAAATCCAGAATCTAGCTATCAAACACCAAAGAATCTCTCAGGTCAAGCTTTCGTAGTGGAACATTCAGCAGACACACCATCAATTGAGGTGGATGACATGTTAACAATGATGAAGGTAGCAGATTATAAGCAGCAGGTTGTTATATGCCGTTTCAATGGTTTTTGGTCCCAAACTTCTACTCTTTGGGACTGGGTTCATCAGAACTAGTCCCAAAATTTAGAGTCGTTGTTTTGTTCAAAAGGATATTTTGTGGTAGTCTTCAAAGATTTTGATGATCGACAAAGGGTTTTTGACCAAGGACCATGGTTCTGGGGAAGAGCAGGTCTCTCGCTACAACCATGGTTTCCGGACTTTAACCCTCTTTCCATGAAATTTTTCGCTACACTGGTATGGTTAAGGCTCCCAAACTTACCCCTACAATGGATTCGACTAGACGTTTTGCAACAAATTGGTAATTTGTTGGATTTCTACATCAAAACAAACATCGAAATATTGGATTCAGGTTTCATCAAATTCGTTCGTATATGTGTTGAATTGGATCTGACTGAAGGACTGCCAAATAATATTATTATCAAGTGGGAGGGAAAGCAATTATCTCAATCGGTGGACTATGAAAACGCAACTTTTAGGTATCGCAACTGTCACCATCCAGGGAACGTGCAGAAGGCTTTCCCTTCCTCAAAAGGGTCACCCCCGCTCCCAAGTGTAGTGAAAACCCAATAGAGGTTGGCGTGACTAGAAGATCGCTTCAAGTGGTAAGAACTCGACACCCCCAACCTCCTCTGCTTCTCAAGATCCAGAGCAATCAATTGCGACACCACCTCATTACTCAGCAAAGGAGAATGTTCAGGCTCAGAATAAGGAAACAACATCAATAATAATTGTGTCGGCAAGTAGCGAGCATAAACGAACCCATGAGTCCGGCCATTCAGACAGTGATAAAGATATTCCATGTTTAACAGATACAAAAATGATGGAGCTTTCTCTAAAGAATGAGGATAGGGTCTGCTCCTCAATTATAAATGATAAAACTGTTGGTTGGGTAGACATTGGTAGGGAAAAAGGCAACAAAAAAAAAAATCTATCAACCATTATAGTGTGTAACACCAAAAATGTTATGAAGTTTTTTGCAATTTGATATAATTTGCTTTCTCAAGTTAATACAAATTAATTTATAACAATAATAAAATTTTATTTATATTTATTAGGTCATATAAAGGTGGTGTATGTGATCAAGATTAAATATATACTTGCTAAAAAAATAATTTAATTATTAGTAAATTGGTAATTTTAAGAAAAAGAAGAAAGTACAATTTTATAAATATAGTAACTAATACTTTAACATTATTTGGGAAAACTTTATCAATGATAAGTTCACATGAATAAATAATTATTGCTTTAATGGAAAATAATTAACATTTATAAATGAACTAAATCCATCTTGAGAAATAGTGTCAATAATGATTGAAAGTAAAGAATATAAGTATAAGCGGAGAGTAGAATATATTTAGGCAATGCAATTTTAAAAAAATTATTTTATATGTAAATAATAATTGAGAGTAAAGAAGATAAGTATAAGCCAATAGGATATATTTAGGCAATGCAATTTTAGAAAACTTTATTTTATATTAATATGGTGTATAGCTTATAATCTAAAAAACAAAAGTATTTATGACTATTAAAAAAAATATAGAACATTTTAAACATACATTAAATTTAACTAAAATATATTTAAAAAAAAAAAATTTGGGAAAATTATTTTATATTAATGTGGTAATTAGTTTATAATTAAAAAACATATTTAAAAATTATAAATATAAATTTATATTAACATCATTTGTATTTTATAACTTAAGAAATAATAATATTATATAATTTAAATAATAATAATATTTTAAAATACTTTAAAATTATACTTATAATATTAAATTTTAATTTAATATGCATATAGTATGTAGGCAAAGTAAAAATGAATTCATTTGCTTTTCTTGATTATATTTTAAAAGAAGTTAGATGCTTTATAATGTTTAGAAATTCAATATGTATAATAGTGCAGGGTGATGCTATTTTTTTTAATTATATTTTATTAAAGGAAATTATATACTTTATAAACGAATGGGGTGATTTAAAAAAATGAATTTATTTATTTTTATTAATTTTATTTTATTTTGTAAATTTGGCAGTATTTATTTATTTTTATCAAAAGCAAGTTACAATCATAGATAAGACGTTCAGTGGCCCCAACCCGCCCATTGGGAAACCAAGTTTGTTGGCCGCTGAACAACATTATATGCCATCCAAAAACGAAATAGTTTGAGTCAGTCTAAGAGTGCCTTAGAGGGCTGAATGTTTGGAAACCATCTACAACCTAAATAGTTATAGTATAGATAACTAGTCGACATATACATCATAGAAAATTAAACAAAAACTAGTACTGCCATATCCAAACAAACTACTACTCACCAAAGGACTCCACAGGAGCTGGATCCTTTGCACTGGAACCTGGTAATTCAGACTGAGGAAGACACGGAATGTGTTTTTCAATTCTGCCAAGGTGAACATTCAACTGTTGAATTTGGAATTGGATGAGTTGAAATTCTTTCTGAATTTCCTGATTACCTAGATCAGTTTTGAGTCCCATAGTTTTAAAAACCGGAACCAGTGATCGGACCGGTCCACCTAATAAACCAGGTTTCAAACCGGAACAGGTCAAACTGGGACTGGTCAGATCTCAATGAACCAGTCTTTAAAAAAATACATGAAATAATTAGTTTTTAGTAAAAAAACTATTCTTAAGATTTAAAACCATGATTCCAAACCAATAGAGACAAAATATGCAAGGTTTGCTCATCTATATACCATGCAAAGGTAAATATATCAAAATGGCAGCAAGTGCAATACATATCAGCAATATAATACATAATCAATGAGGCTCTAAATGGCCTCTAGAGTCCGAAAACAATGCTCTAAGCTATGGAGCCACTGACCTACTACAAGTCTACATATCAATGACCAACAACATGATCACTCCTCATCATGATCAAACTCATCACCGCTACTAGACAAGGGATCATCAACATGAGCTACATAAATAATATGGCTCAGAGTTTGAGGACTCATAAAACTCCTCTACAACTTTAGTAGTAGTAGTAGTAGCAAAAATAGACATCAAGATTCAAAACTACAAATCTCTGATCAACATGGTCACTCATGAAACTCATCATGGATTCAACGCTACTAGAAATGGAATCATCAACAAGAGATACATAAACATCATCTAGCTCAAAGTCTTCAGATTTAGATTGCTCAACCTTATAACATGATAGAAATTGAAAAAGTTTAACATGCCTAATCAATGATTTTGGTTTGAGTGAAGGGTTCATCTCCTCAACCTTGTAATATGGTAGAAAAAGATTAGCATGCCTAACTAGTTGTTTTCCTTTGAGTGAAGGGTACATTCTTATTAAGGCCATGGTAGAGGAGTTCAAAAATCAATACCACCAACATCAACAAAGTTCAACAATCAATGCCACCAACATCAAGGTTCTTAAAGGGCTTCATGCTCTTGATTAGATGTCAATCTCATACCCTCATGCATGATAGAATAAAATGGAAACAATTCAAACCCCCAAACCATGAAATCCTAAAAACCATTAACTCTGCTGAATTTTGAGTGAAATCTAAAATTTTAGTTTCTCCATATTGAATCCAATGAGGTTGAAACCATTCTCAAACATCCAATGTCATTTCATGGTAATGTTAAAAATTTAAGTAAAAGGATGAAAATGAAAAATAAAGGAAATGTCACTTTCACTTTAAGAATTTAACATTACCATTAATTGCCAACATTGTTAGGGTTGAGATGTGTCAGGCAAATGAGAGGGTAGGCATGCTTTTCTTGGAGCGGTTCTTTTTGGAGGAAAACAACCCCAAATATCCCTCAAAACAACTTCAAAACTCGCAAAACTGCATTTTGTGGCGTCCGCAATTGGCTTGGCAATAAACTAATGGGTTTATGGTGGAACGAACCTGTTTGACCATAAACTGGTTGGTTCCATCATAAACTACCTGGTTTGGTCTAGTTTTTGTGATTTTTTGGTGAAGTCAACCCTTAAACCGAGTTTTTTTCCCAGTTCGACCCGGTTGCCTAATGAACTGGTCGGTTTGACCGGTGTCTGGTTCATGCCGACCGAATTTTAAAACTATTGGTTTGACAAATCTTGCTAGAGAGGTCATGAAATCTTTGGTTACAATACTCTTCATCGGCCAACAAAGATGGGAAATTTGTTTATATTGTGTGGTGTGACATCTGGTATGTCTCGGGTCAGGGACTAAGTCGCGCCAGTCTTCAATCTGAACTTTTGCTTCTGCCTGTTGATTCAATTCGGCTTCCCATGTAGAAATCAATTGCTTATATTGGGCTGAAGTGGCTATCTAATAGACCTAGGCCGCCTCCCTAATGATTTGAGCATTAGTTTTACGACCCCTTCTTCTCGGTTGTCGGTATGAGGAAGGGCCACTGCCTCCTCATTTTCTCGACTGTCCATTGCGGCCTTGACCACCTCTTCCAAAAAAACTGGCACCGAGGGATGGACGAGCCATATGATTTTTCAACCAAACAATAGAACCCCAAGTTGTTAACCGAACAAAACGAACCACGATCCAGAACCAAACTGTATGTGCGCAGTCAAGGTATTTAAATTTTTTTTGAAGCCCTAACACAATAGCATAATATGAAATCAAGATGTAGAATATGTTAGGCTTGAGCCTTTCAAAGAAACTAAGGGGTGAATGGAATGACCACCACCGATGTACAATACCGTATTTCAACTCCCCGATCCCAGGTGAATCGATATACAGAGATAAGCCAAGGTAAGTTTGTCACCTTAGGAAGAAGGCTGCAAAAACCAGCTCCTTGAGCCCAATTTCAGTAAAATCCACACCACATTTGCAATAACTCAGATGAAGGGAATTCAAACTCATTTCCATGCTCAGTACCAACAATTCAATGATATAACCAACACCAACGAACAAACATTCATCCACCAAAATATTCCAGACCAGAGATTGACAATACATTCCCATTCAAGACAAAAGAATGCCAAAGAAGATAGATACATGCATAGAAAAAATAGACATTACATAAGACAAGACAACATAAACTTTCCAATTTTCCAAACATCAATTCCCATTCTTCACAAGTATCATATTGCAAAGATTGCCATTTAGGTTTCAAGAGACATTAGAAGAGTATGCAGACCACGGTCGGATAGGGGAAATAAAGAGAAGAACATACCCAATAGAGGAAGGCATGAACATGAGAGGACCAACTGCGTCCAAGAAGCAGACCCGCCTGGCCTTCCTTGCAAACAATAACACACTTATCGAGAGCCTTCGCTCACCACCCAGAAATAAAACCCACAACAAAACAGATAGTTGCTTGGGTCGATGAGCCCTTACCAACTGGAGATTAAGAGCCCAACGTCTCATTGCATCACAATTAACTCTTCCCATGCACGCTTCCATCCCAAATTCATACTCAAGCATGCAAGGGCATGGGTCGAGCCGCCCTCCTGCCCTTTCATCGACCAATTTACATATGACAGTGATCTCGAGAGGGATTATGATCTGTCTCGCACCCCGACCGAGGAACTTTTATTAATTACATTTCATCAAATGAAGTTAGTATAATTATGCATCAAGTGTGTGGGTAAAGCTACAAATGAATTAATTTACTTCCATTAATTACATTTTATCAAAAGAAGTTAGATACTTTGTAATGTTTTGTGAAAAATTCTATATTCATCTAGTGTGTGGGTGAAGTTAAAATTTAATTCATTTACTCTCTTAGTTACATTTCATCAAAATAAAATAGATACTTTACATTGTTAAACAAGGGAGGCTGCATGGTAGTTAGTCCATGCCTTGAGTCCTTCAGTGGGGAGCGGGTTAGGTATTTTTTAACATGGTAGCCCAAATCGTAATCAAGGGGATGACCATCCTTTTAAGTGGTATCAAACATTTTGTGGGTTGTTGACTTTGCACACATTGAAAGCAAAAATATTGAGGTTAAAAAAAGGTTGAGAACAAGCACCCTATAAAATAGAAAAAACATGTTTATAACAATGATGGTGAAGTAAAACTAGACCACATTTATGAGGTTTAAAGGGAAAATTCCCACCATAATGGTGGGCCACGATGTAAGTGGATCCTTGAAAAACGTGATAAGGACAAAACATGGGTAAGAGATGAGTTGGAAAAGATAGAGAAATGTGCAACAATCCTAAAGCTTTGAAAAGTATCCAAATATTCCAGTACATGGCTTATAACAATTGAAACTACGTTTCCATACATCAACTACGCCAATTCTGCAAAGACCCATAACTCTACTACCAAGTACACTGAGATTGCCACTGATGCAACAAATATACCAACAAAACCTCCCCTCAAACTTTCTTGTATGGAGACCATGTGTTGGACATGAAAATCCATCAAACCCTAACTATATTCAACAGTTCTGTGACAATGTTTATGGCAGATTAAAAGAGCCCCTTTTTACCTTCCTTTGGGCACATATTAGAGAAGGAGTAGATTAGTAGCTTTCATTTCATGTTTCCTTTGGCATTGATGGCTTGTGCATTATTTGTAAAGCCAGTTTTTCAAGCTATATAATGAATTGTAGACATGCACTTTGCTTGGAGAAACATGGTGATACATGAAGACAGGTTGGAATTAGCATAATTTTGGGCCGTTGTGACGAGCAATAAGACCTTCAACCATGGTCTCATAAATGCTAACATATTTCAAGGATAAATTCTTACAAATTAATTGGATAGCATAATGCACAAACAATACATAATTGGCAATTAGGATGGAGAGTTCTCAGTGATATGTTCGCTTAACACTAATCAAGGATTCCCAAAAGAGTTTGAATGAAATCGTCATATCAAAGCTATGTTCAACCCAACCCTCACTAAGGATTACCAAAAAAATTTGAATGAAACCCTCATAATACCCATACATAACGCATGAGACAAAATTTCCTCCAATTATAGGATAATATTGGTGAAATCAATCTATGCAAACTCTATTGTTATAGTTTCAAGAGAATAAGTTAACCCCTGGAAAGAGCACCATATGGCAGAGCTAAAGGGTCAACCCAGTCAAGCTGTGTATAGAAAGTGACACATAATGATATACCACCTAGCCACTTTATGGATAGTAGTAGAAGAATGTAGGGAAACAAACTTTGCAAGTGTATGAATAAGCTAGGAATCCCAAAATAATATTAGGCAATAGAAAAACTACTATATCATAAAGTGTTAGCGATGAATGAAAACAGATGGAGTATGGAAATGTTAAAATTTTCACCTCAATTAACGGTTTACTTCACACAGTTAAAACCCAACACCCTGATCATTTTAACTGTTATCCAAACTAAAATCTGATCTATACTCAGAAACTAAAACACATCACACTGAAAAAAAATATTTGAACAACAAAAGTGGAACTGATTATCAAACCAACGTCCGTTTTCTAGTTAACTCACTAAAATATATCTGCTACAACAAACTTTGAAAATTGATTCACTACTTGAAGCTCACACATAAAAATTGGATGAATAATTCTACTTCCACACCCTTACTTTAATAACCGAACCAGAGGATGATGGGTTACAAAAAAGTTGGACTAAATCTTCTCTAGTGCCTAGTCTACATGGGACAACAGGCCAGAGGAAGAAACATGCCTCAAAGGCATGCAAAGCCTATGTAATGAGTATAGTTTCTTGATGCAAAACAACTCCACATCTTTAGCATTCAAGTAACCAAGAGCAAGCCCACTCGAATAGCATCATGTTCTAAATGCCTACCCAACCATACATTGAGTTCTTCAAGATTCATGTAGAATATATTGGGATTAATGTCGTACTCTGACTGCCATTGTTGTGTGCTTCACTTGATGTCCATAGGTCAAGTGCCAGTGAGAAACAAGACTATGTATTGAGTATAATTTCTTGATGCAAAACAATTACACAACTTTAGCATTCAAGCAACCAAGAGCAAACCCAATCGAATAACATCATGTTGTAAATGCCTACCCAACCATACATTGAGTTCTTCAAGATTCATGCAGAAGACCTTGGGATTAATGTCCCAGTCTAACTGCCACTGTTGTGTGCTTCACTTGATGTCCATAGGTCAAGTGCCAATGAGTTTACACTGGGTACGATCTATAAATGTGGGGAAGTGACCAGGGGCTTCCCGCAAGGTTTACATTGGAAGAAGAAAAGAAACATTGTAAACAGAATAATCACTGATTTTCTTCTTGTGAATGCCACCTTTTGGTTTGCTATAATAACATCATACTAAGAGGAAAATAAATGCATCAATTTATAGAGTATTCTGATTTCAATAAAGGAACACAGTTTGCACTGTGACGAAAAGATTACATATATTGATTTCACAATTTTAAAATCTTGA
This sequence comes from Pinus tabuliformis, assembly GCA_031772625.1. Lineage (NCBI taxonomy): Eukaryota > Viridiplantae > Streptophyta > Pinopsida > Pinales > Pinaceae > Pinus > Pinus tabuliformis. Next base: position 514,594,826 of record CM062807.1, read on the forward strand.
AGAAAATTATACAGGGTAATAACAAACCAGAAAACAAGGTTGATTTCTCATTTACAAATGACCACTTTCTTGATCTAGAAAATAGACATGGTCACATAGTTGAGTGAACAAAGGCAAAGAATCTTGTTGTCCATAATTAAGAAACATAATCAAATAAAAAGGCTTTATTAATATCAAATAAATCCCAATAACTTATGAGACCAATCTTAAACAGACAACAATAGGTATCATCTTCTGGCAACCAAAATCTAGAAGTCAAAGCTAGCAAAAGTCTGTTTGTTGAGGTGGTTGAGTAAAGCATTCAACTTCTTCATTTTTTTAGTGTTTTTTCAAATTTGTAGCACAAAGTTCCTTGTTCTAACTAGCAGAGGCTGTAAAAGACAAGGTAAAACAAAAGCATGAAGAGGAAAAAAAACATAAGGACCAACCAAGAAGACAATGCAATGGGAGGAAAACATGAAACATATGAAAGAGAAAATTAAATATCTACAATCTAGCAACTACCCAAATATGAATATACACAACAAAAATTGTAGAGCGGGGAACTTGATTTCAAGATCTTGTTGGACACAGATCCTACTAGTCTCCTATACACAAATGTTAATTTCCTTTCCTCACACAAGATCTGCATGGCCAAGTTAACTAGAATCATGCAGTGAAAGACATATGTCTCAGTGTAGGACAAATTAAAGAATCCAAAACTTGATTTTCAAGGTTGTACAAGCTACAACACGTTTTCTATAGTTATTATGTTGATTCAAGCAACACTACAGTTATTATGTTGGTTCAACCAATAGTCTTTGCAGTTTATGCTTGCACAGAGCTGAAGGCTACATAGCCATGGTGCATCAAGTACGCGTAGGAACAATATTTATTCTTTTATAATAAATCATTAATATGAAGATTGCAAGTAAAAAATGTTGTTTTTAAGCATTTAGTTTGATTTATAAAAAAAATTATGAGGAAAAAGGAGAAATCATCGACATGACTATATAGAACACATATTATAGAATCTAGAATCCCAACTTGGATGGACAACAACTACAAGATGATAATTTGAAGTGGCAAAAAATTGACATTGTAATGGGTTGAACATAGATAGAGTCGTTGAGATTCCACCATTTGTCATCATAAAGCCTGGTGATTTTCACAATCATCATCCCTATCTTTGAGGGAGAGAATTTGCAAATTCACACGGTCCATTCAGTGAATGCAACATACATATTTAACAAAGGAAAATCACAGTCCTATCTAACAAGAATGAAGTATCCTTCAATAAATGCCATCAAATATTTTGAGGCCTGGGTTTCTTGTCACCTCGTAGAATCATTCATTAGAACACGCACAGTTGAAATGATGTCTCGGTCAATTTTAAATCATGACTACTGACTGCTACTGCAATATAGATTCTAAACTAGCAACAATGAAGGCCACTTTGATCAATATTAAGGTCACTACTGGTAAACAACACAAATTTATATTGCACAAATTTTATTGTCAAAGGCAACTTCGTTGAGTTCAGAATGCGAGCCCTCCTACACACTGAAGTTATACAATTGCAAAGGAAGGTCTAGCATGATAGGCATATCAAGGACAAAGTTTTTCAAGAAGGGGATTGGGCATTATTATATGACTCTAGGTTCAAGGATTTCAAAGGAAAACTGATGACAAGATGGTTAGGCCCATACCTGATAGAGAAATGTCATGACAATGGAGTTGTTCAAATCAGGACCATTGATGAGGAAGGGATTCCCTTGCTTGTCAATGGCTACAGGTTGAAGGTATACATAAAACCTATGTCTAAGGAAGAATTCATCAACACAATCAACAGAGAGGTCAATGTGATTGGAAGTGTCATAGCTTCCAGTCCACAACATTTCTAGATTTTTATTTTTATTTTTGAAAAAAAAAAGGAAAAAGAAAAAAGAAAATAAAATGCCTGGATGAAAACCTTTATGAGGCATCTGAGGCCAACTCTTGGGTTGAAAACCTCTCTGAGGCAACCCAGGAGAAAAAAAGAGGAGAAATAATAAATATCCTTGGGTGAAAACCTCTCTTGAGGCACCTAGGGCAGGCATACAGGTTGAAAACCTCCTCCGAGGCATCTTGTGTGTCTTCAAAAAAAGAAAAAAGGAAAAGAAAAAAAACATAGGAAATGGATCTACAACATGTCTGTTAATTTTTTGTCATTTTACAGGATTGAAGACAATGGCAGATTCCATAGCTACAGGGCCAACATTCTCAAGATTCTCTTCACTCCTCCCTCCATCCACTTCATATCCATCATCCACACTCATGTGATCACCCCTCTCCATCATCCCATTAGCTCAAAATTCAAGTTTCACCCCCTCTATGGATTGCTACAGGAAGGACCTGTAATTGCTACAGGAAGGTTCTGTAGTGCTACAGGAGGGCTCCAAAAAGCTTCAAGAGGTAGATATGAAGGAAAGGATAGACCAACATGACCTTGAAAAGGATGAATAAGGTTCCCCCACCATTGTCCACCATTCATCCATCACTCTTCTGTCCCAGTTCATAAAAAAAATATTTTTCACTAAAATCCCTCCACTCTGTCTCACCCTCGTTAAAAATTTCTTGAGAAACACACACAACACATCCTCTTCATTTCCACAAATATACACCACTCTCTTAAAGCCCTATCATTTTCCTTAAGACCTTTTTCATCCTCTCTCATCAGCCCCATGCAGCTTGAAGAGCTTAGAATAAAAGAAAAGGACCACTACAGGAAGAGAACCTCCTCCAGTAGCAGCCTGTGCACATATCGCAAAGAGAAATAATCTTGTTTTTTTCTCATCAATAGGGGAGTGATGAAAACTTATGAGGCCACTCTGTAGTAGTTGTATCACTCCTGGCAGGAATTTCCACCAGCAGGAGCAGCTTGGACATCAACAAGGTACCTACACTCACAACAACCACAACAATCAACTATCATGAGGAGCAAAGAAGAAATACACAAGAAAGAAACACAACGAGTCAACTCCCTTGATGACAATAATGAGTTCCAGCTCCAACATGCACATCCCTGCATCGGTTCGATCATGAGGTAGGCACACGTATGGACAACTCTCATCTCCTCCCTATTTGTAAATAATGAGAATGTGTAAATGTCGAGAGGAGGTTTTTTAATAAGTTGGAGGTGGCCAATTAACTTGGCCACCCTCGGCTAGTAAAAAAAAAGTGATGGTAAGCACTCATGCAACGTGGAGGTGTCACATCAGTCGAGTTGGGATCATAGAGAGTGGGTGGTGATTACGAGGAATGAGGGAATAATTACTCCAAGTGGGGACAACGGTCCAAAAGAGGAAACCTCGTATGACTGCTAGGTTATCACAATGCTCCAAGCCTAAACCAAAAATGACATATTATGTACCGGGGCTCGAATTCTTTTGCATAAATGCTCATTTAAAAAACAATTAAGGAGAGAACAAGCACAGGGTTCCATCGAGGAGTTTCAAACCCTGTTCTTCCATTTCTAGAGGAGGGAACTACAGCTAAGCCTGCAACTGCTACAAGAAGTTCGAGAGACTGCTATAGGAAGACTAAAAGGGTGAAGGAACGCTACAAAGTGTCAAATTTGTCTCCAATTTATTACCTTCATCCCAGACCTCGTGATAAAAAGTAGGTGCACCATTTCCTTCATCCATCCATAAATTGTATGCAAGGCACACTTCAAATTCTACAGGAAGTATCAGTCAAATGGTGAAATTGAGAGATCTTTTCAGGATGTATATTAGAGGGAATGTAAGCAATTGTCACCAACCAAGAATTTTAACCCGCTGCTACCACTCAATTATACACCAAAGATATTATAGGAAGTATCTCTCCTTCACTTAGCTAAAAGCACAAAGAAGAGATGGGGGGGGATTTAACAGAAGAGAGCCCTCTGATACTAAAAGAATCCATCTACACCCTCCCGTGGTAGACATTTTTAGAAGACACCAGTGGTTAGGATTCTTTGAACTGTTCAAACGATATGATGATGATATTTTCGTTGAATTTTCCATGGCCCCGAACTCACAAACAGAAGACAGTGCCACCACTGTGGTGAGGGGATTACCTATCTCACTCAACCCTGATGTAATCAACACAGTGACAACCCTACTCCTAGGGATTAAATGGGGTAGATAAGACAAGACCACTAGTGCCACTGTTAAAAAGAACTTCTTCACTGCCAATTAAAATCCTGTCGAGGATAAGAATGGAGTTAGGAGGGAAATCCTACCTTACCCTTGCGATGAGGTCGCCTACCATATCCTGAAACACATCTCCTGTTAGGGGAGGCTGAGTGTGGTCTATGCCTACCATTTTAGATTATTTCATGAACTCAAATTTCAAGCAGAATTTCCCCTGGCTTAAAGACTCAGTGTACCATACTTCTTGCTACAGTCCATTAGGGACATGAGTCAGAAAATGAGAGAAAGAAAACACCAACACCTAGGCCACCATGGCCTCATTAAATTGATAGTGGTGGATGCTGTTGTAGCTTAAGTTGGCTCAGTAAAGCTATGATGACAATGGCATAGAAGTAATGCATTATATGTTGTTGGCGCTCACATTGGATGAAACAATTTAAAGTGGTCTGGTTTAGCAGATCATGGGCTTCGTTGTGCTGGAAAAGATTGCGATGTCAATGAAGGAGCATTTATGAAATTAGCTATTGAACATATTTTGGCATTGGAGATAAAACTGAAAACAAGTCTTAATTCTGCGAATTGCCTAGATTTTTTAAAGCAAAGGCAAACATATAACTGAGAATGCCCATATTAACAGTAAGTTTCCTAAGGCATTAACTAGAAACCAATCTTTTGATGAGCATGATTGCATTTATAAGAAAGAAATTATGCGGGGAACAATTTTAGCAGGGAGAAAACTATTGCATGTACTTTTGAAACATAAGTGGGTCAACAGATCTATCTCTCTTTAAAATGCTGGAGAATTCACAATTTTTAATACGTCCAGGTAGAAAATAGAAATAAAGGAAAACTAATACATTTTCAAAGTTTTTTTTTACCAATCAAAATGTATTGACCCTCATCAAAAGAAAAGCATGGTTATAAAATTATTTCCCAAGGAAAATTATTAATCCGTTGGAGCAGTTGAAAGTCGCCCTTTCTCTAAGTTGATTATTTGGTTGAATGCAACTCTGACTACAATGTACATGTGGATCCATGATTTTTATCCAAAAGATTGAAGGTTTGAGGAAATTTGAAAGAACATAATAGCTCTTGGAGTTTCTACGACTAAGGTTCAAGGCATTGAAGTGTGAGAAAATGCAACATCTCTAGGCAGTGAATTTCAGGATCATGTTTTTGGAAAATGGTGATGAATTTCAAAATTTCGCGATTTGGGTTTTGTGTAGAATATTCGGAATTGACTTTAGGGTGGGCAGTTTCCACAAATTTAAAGCAGTTTAAGATATTTCACCAATTCTTTAAAAGCCAATTTTTCCATAAATGTCCTGCAAATTGGGGATGACTCTTCCCTTGAAATTCGATTTGTATGATGGCAAATCCTTGATTATGTGTTAAGCAACTCTGAGATCAAATACTTTACAGTAAAGCATAATTTGTTATATATTCAATATTTTCGTGAGGTATCTCTACAATATTTCATGATCACACAGATTTGGTTTACCTACAACACCAAACTATTAAGCAGTGAAAAACGGGTTCAACAATTCACCCTTTTTATTGAGGATGAACTTAATTCAATTAGTGGGTCCAATCTTGGAGGTAATCTCTCTCAGATTGTTTATTCCCTTATCCGTTACGGAAAATAGGTGTCCCCAGCAAAATTATTATATTCTCCTGGCTTGTCTACCATAACAAAAATCTCACATGGGAAAATCTGCAAAAGAGACAATGAACAAGACTGGGTTTATGCTCAATCTGTAAAGCTGATGGGGAAAATAATTATCATATGTTCCTTAACTGCAGCATCACCCTTCAGGTATGGAGGAACCTATCGTCTTATTTCGGTTTCAGTTTTATATTACATTCTTCTCTTAAAGAGTCACTTGAATGGTGGAGTGCACAGAAAGCATCATGGAGATCCATTCCACAAATTGTTTTTTGGATAATCTGGAAGTGGAGAAACAAGTATCTGTTTCAAAACATACAGGAATATTTTCAGTTAGTTTTCTACAATATCATCTCTCTCTATAACTCTGTTTCTCCTCAGATCATACAATAAAAAAAAAATAAGAGATCAAGAAACATCAAATTTCTCAATTGTACTTCCCTAGGGATTTTTCGATGGGGCAGCACAAAATGGGATTTGTGCATGCGGTATATTCATTTCCATGAATGAACATCAGAATTTCTCCATTCACTGGAATGGTGGAAAAGGCACAAACAACAAAACAAAAGCAATGGATCTTTCGGGTCTCCTATATATTAGTACCTTCCTAAACATTCTGGCTCTTCATATCTATGAGGAATCTAAAATCATTATTGATCATGTCACTGGCAAACTTTCCATAAAAAATCAAATGCTAACAGGATGATTGAACATAATCGATTTTTTCTGGAAAAGGAAAAAGTATTTCTCTATTCAACATGTGGGTAGATCACAAAATGCTCATGCAAACAGTTTGTCAAAGAAAGGGCTACTAATTCAACCGGGCAAATGGAAAATGAACATTCTTCTGGGTGATATCACTTACCAGATTGAGGATTTTTCCCTCCCTCGAACATAATCTATATTTCGTTTCTTTCTCTCCTTGTTTTTTGCTTCTACTTTTTGTTTCTAGCCACTGGATCACTCACATTGACCTCTGCAAAGCATGTTTTTTCAGCTTTTACAGGTGATGTTCCTATACCAACAGGGATTTATCTCACTCTGGCCTAACTTTTGGTCTATATACTGATTTCATACATATTTCCAATGTTTTGTCACATATCTCTGTTCTTCCCTCCTTGTACTGCTTTTAGGAGGTAATGTTTTATGATGACTGTTTATAGACTTTTTAAGTCTATGTTTATGCTTCTGGTTTCTGCCAGACTATATGTAATATTGCAACTCACCTGATATTAATACAAAATCTTGCTTTTTTGCTTCTAATTAATATTCACATTCAGAGGATTGATATAGTTAGTTCTGGGACTTGAATGTAAGAAATGACTAAGTCAACATACATATCAACTAGCAATTACTCCAAAAGGTGCAAAGAGAGGCCAATAGGTTTGTTAATTTGGAAAAGTTATATGAGAAAGGCATTTGTAGACATGTATGTCATATGTTTTGCATTTTCGAAAGTAGCAAGGTCAACCTTTGAAGATGAAAAGTCATGCATTAGATCTCATCCTCTTTAGCTTAGCAATCCTGGAATTTTGCAACATTGGGATGCAAGTCTATAACACTTTTTTGGTAACCCCTTGGATTTCATAAACCCAATGGTCGATGTCCTTCATATTGCACATTGAATCCACTACTACATGATAGACTATCTTGAATCCTTTGGTTTGTTGAGAATCCTAGGAGGAAAAATCCACCAGTGTTTTCCTTGGTGTAGCTAACACAAATTTATCAACACTTTGTTCAATCTACAAGTTTTGATAGTCAAAACACAAATTTCCTTGGTGATCGTCATAGGTTTTTTGGATATGAAACTTCCATTTTTGTAAATTTTCACTTGTCTTTAATCTTGATCTTAATAGGATTTGTGTGATAGACTTTGGATTGTCTTCCACACTATTCATTTTATCTTTTTCATATTTCCATTGACTCCATTAAAAGGTATTGCTTTATTGAATCCTGGCTCTTGATTTCTCATTTAAAGTAAACTTACACATTAAAACATTGAATAACGTGCATCTTAGGCACATTTAAGTAGAAATTCATATCATTTTCATTTTGTCTTAAGTAAGTTGCAATGAGCTTAGATTGTTGTAACTTTCATTTTTTTGCAGAAACAAAGAGAAAAATACGTTTTTATTGGTTTATGTGCCTTAAAATCTTAAAATAATAAAAAACACTCAAAATGCTTATAAAAAAAGCCTCTACTTCATTAAAACAAGTCCTAATTCTTCATTTTTCTTTCTATTTTTGCATCTAGATAAGCGTGTTTTTGTCACATTATTACATTAGGTTTCATTCTGAGCTTGATCTTAATGTTCTACATAGAATTTCATGCCCTTTTAGCTTTAAAACAATCAATTTACAGCTTGTTGTAAATTTCGTTCTACAAACTTATTAGAGCATTTTCATAGAGTATTTGCATTAAAATTTGTCCTTTGAATCATAAATAAATATTGCATCATTTCTGTGTGAAATTTCAATGATTTAATCATTTATTACTTCTTGTTTTTCCATTTTTACGAACAAATTTCTTTGGGGCAATGAATTGTAATTTTAATTTAAGTGTCTCCCATATGGAGATTCCCCCTATTGTTAGCCAACTTTAACCCAAAGTGCAAGGAAATAATACATAGCAACAATGTACTATTTCCAGTTACCTTGGAATTGGACAGTTTCAATTGATATAAGGTTTGAACACTAAATTATTGATATGTACTCTTAGTAATTTTGAAAATCCCTTGTAATGGAAAGTGAATATGAATGCGAATAGTTGCAAAATATTATCCAGGCATTTCATTTCAGGCAGTATCCAAAATGTTTCTAAACCCTAGAATAAATTTGAAGGCCACATTCTGACTCCAAAAGAAAAAACTGAAGAAGGAAGATGTTATAATCTCAGATTCTGGTTCCAATCCACATGTTGTTGGGTCAGTTGTATAATATTGCATCACTCTTTGTGATACCACTAAAACGATTTGCATCATTCCACACTTCATTTAGGTATGAGATAACCTTGTGTTTTCTTTCTTCCTCTGTTTTTCTTCTCTCTTGTTCCTCAAATTGGGCATGAAGCCTGGACCATTGGTCAATGGCTAATTGACATATATTCTATTATAGTTGTGAAAATCCCTTCTAATGGAAAGTGGATGCGATGGGAAATAGTTGCAACATTTTATCCAAACATGTCTTGATTTTCCCTTTCTAGAAAATGAGATGGACAATTTCTATCTTACCTACATTACCCATATCCTCAACAATACCTCTAGTTTCAAATGTAGGGAACGGGAATTGTCTAAGATAAGTAGATTTTCTTCTAGATTCATAGCTCATGTAATGTACTAAAACACAAGACAAGAATCTAATTTACTCTCAAACAACAGAAACCAATGGATCGATGAAAACAATAATCAGCAAGAGGAAGATAATCAATGTCACATAACACAATACTTCTCTGGGGAAAGCCACTATTTAAAACCCCGACTATCTATATTGCATTAATCAGAAATCTGAGTGAAAATACAAAGCTTGTTCTCACTAGAACAATTCCTGCACAAGTATGATCAACACTTTGCCTCACAAGCCTGCTCTGGCCAACACTTAGCTAATTTTTCTGCCTTCCAAGCCCCTATTTCCTCGTGCAATTCTTGTGAGGATCAACCCATATTTATTTGGGAAATCCTTCCTCCATAACTGCGCAATCCAAAACTAGGTCCTTCTCTTATTGCATGCATGATCTGTACAACTTGGAAAATCATACAACTGATAGTACGTTGTCCCTACACTCTAAACTCAACTGGGTCTTTCTCTGAATTGACATGCATGAGTTTCTCTTGAGTGAATCTCCAGTTAGCTGGAGTAGCACCGAGGATGCACCAGTGCACCAACTCACTACTAGACCTCTACTAGTTCCTCCAACATTTAGAACTAATTTAAATGTCTATAACTCAGTCAAAATAAGTTATCTAATTACAACTCAAATAAACTTATCCTGGACCCATAAAATTTAGGGATCACACATACATGACTACAGAAAGAATTCCAACTTGAAATTCCTAAGCTAATTATGTCAATTAAACTTAATTAACTATTTACAAGTTGCCATGAGAATAGAATTCGATTTTAATTCACTATTTAATTCAAGGACAAATTAAACTGGAATTTCTTGTTGCCATTTCTCAACACTCTCTGTCAGTAAGAAAGGGATTATCAACTACCCCAATGCTATCTCTATGAAACTCGAATTTACTTCTTGACAATGACTTTGTCAAAATTTTAGCATCCTGCTCCTTTTGGGAATGTACTTCAACAACATAATCCACCTCAATACAAAATCTCGAAGATGATGATATCAGATATCAATCTGCTTGGACCGATCATAAAAAACTAGATATTTAGAGAGTTTGATACAACTCTAATTACCGCAGTAAATCACAGTTGGATCCATCTGTTGACCAAACAAACCAACCAGAATCTTCCTCATCCATATGGCCTCACATGCTGCTTGACTTACAGTCATGTACTCTGCGTCTTCCTAACTGAGTGCAACTAATCTTTGTTTCCTGTTGTACCAAGAAACTGATGCTGACCTAATACTGAAGATCCCTCTTGATTTTCTCTTCCTTTCGGATGGACTCCCTACCCAATCTGCATCGGTGAAGCCTTGAAGCTTCACTCCCTCTGTTCGTTTGTACCACAATCCATACTAAGTAGTGCCTCTGAGGTATCTCAACACATGCTTTGCCGCCTTCCAATACAACTTGGTAGGCCTAACGATCGCTTTACTAAGCTAGTTAACTGCATAGCACATGTCCCGTCGTGTGTTCACCAAATACATAAGTGAACCCAAAAGCTGCCTGTAAATAGTAGCTTCCACTACTTCACCCGAAGTATCATCCTCCTTCCTTAAGTTACTTGCTAGAGAAGTCTCCATGTGTTTACTGCTCTCCATGCGGAACCTACTGAGTCTCTCATTGGCATACTTACCCTGAGACACAAATAGTTCCCCATCACCCTATCATACTTCCATGCCCAGAAAGTAATGCATGAGGCCCAAGTCCTTCATCTCAAACTCTCTTGCAAGATCCTCCTTGCAAGACTTGATAAGCTGATCATCACCTGCTAGAATCAAATCGTCGACATATAAAACAATGATCAACAACTTACCTTCCACTATAATGTGGTACATGTTTGCATCCACTTCACTTTTGGTGAAGCCCAACCCGGTGAAGTAGCTATTGATCTTGGTGTACCAAGCATGGGGTGCTTGCTTCAGCTCATACAACGCTCTCTTGAGTCGGCACACATGCGACTCACGGTCAAAGGTCTCAAAACCTTCAGGTTACTCAATATACACCTCTTTCTCAATCATGTCATTAAGGAAGGTTGTATTCACATCCATCTGATATATCTTCCAACCCATATTACGCTTATAGTGCCAAAATGGATCTCATCGATGAGTACCTTGCAACAGGAGAAAAGGTCTCATCATAGTCAATCCCCTCTACCTGTGAAAATCCATGGGCCACAAACCTGGCCTTATGCTTCTCCACACTACCATCTGCAGCTTGCTTTACCTTGTAAAGCCATCGAGAGCTCACCACTGACTTGTCTGTCGATCTTGGGACCACATCCCAAACACTGTTACGAACTATGGAGTCATACTCCTCCACCATGGCATCAACCCAAACCAGTTTCTGCACTACCTCCTCAAAGGAAGATGGCTTTGTCTCAACACATCCACTCATAAGATCCATGTATCCAATGTACCTCTCAAGTGACCTCCTCTGCCTGCGCTGTTATGTGGGTGCTCCCACATTCTCTCTCACATCATGCAATAATCTATTAGCCTCTCTGGTGCACTTTTTCCCATCTCTAGGAGACATTGCCTAAGTAGTTGCCTCCACTCCCAGATCCTCTGCATGTGGCTGCTCCACATCAATATGAGGCTCCTCAACTTTAGGAGCTAAAATATCCTCAACCGCATGTAGCTGAAGCTCCCTCTCAAGGGAATATCACATGGCCTTATCCTCATCGAATATGGCCTTATCCTCATCGAATATGACATCCCTGTGAACCACTGTCATCCTACTGGTCAGTAGATACACCTGATAGTTGTGAGGTGTATCAGTGTACCCCACTAATATTCCCAACTCTAATGTCGTCTCAAGCTTCTTCTGTGCATCTTTGGTCACATGGAAATATACCGATGACCCAAAAATATTGAAGTGATCAACATCTGGCCTTTTACTAGAGAAAGCCTCCTATAGTGTACTCATCCCAAGTATCTCATGCGGGCTTCTGTTATGAAAATAAACAACTATGTTGCATGCCTTTAGCCCATAAGTGTAGTGGTAGGCCTTGATCATGCAACAACGAAAGTGCTGCCCGTACAATGCTTCTTTTCTTCCTTTCGGCCACCCCATTCTATTATGGGTTATGGGGTGTTGTTAACTCCCGTTTAATCCTTTATGTCACATAGAAGTTCTTAAACTCATTTCAGACATAATCACCATCATTATCACTCCTTAGATCTTTAACCTTCTTGCTGAACTCTTTCTCGACCAATGCTTTTAAATTCACAAAAATTTTCGAAAGTTTTATCCTTCTTCTGCATGAAAAAGATCCATCATTTATGAGAAAAATCATGAACAAATATAACATAATACCTGTGTTTCACTGTGGATTCTATCGAGAATGGTCCACACACATTTGAATGGACTTGATCTAGAATCGCATATGCTCGATTGTCTTTGTCGTGAAAGGAAGCCTTGATGTATTTTCCCAAAGTACACCACTTGCATGTATCAACTTTCTCTAGTGTACCTTTGGGAAGACCAGTAGAACTCTGTTGCATGATTTTCAAAGCCCCATGATGGACGTGACTCAATCGCCTGTGGCACAACTCGCCAACGTCTCGACTTTGCACCATCTATTCTTTCATGCTCAAAGTAGCAAAATCCTTTACCTCCAACTTATAGAGATTCTTAACTCGAATCCCTATCTTTTGTACCTGACTCGTGGCTATGTGTCGAAGGAACACCTTTCCTTTGCTAAAGACCACATCATAGCCTCTATCCTCCAACATGGCAACCGATACCAAGTTCTTCTTCCACCTAGGAACATACATAACATCTCTCAAGGTGAGAGGAGCACCTTGCTCCCTCTGAAAGGAAATCGTACCCAATGTTGTAGCACTATACCTCTTGTCGTCACCCATCTCGATATGCATCTGGAGATCCTTCTCCTCCAGGTCACTGAACAACTCCTTTTCACCCGTCATGTGGAATGAAGCTCCATTGTTTAGGTATCATAGACTACCCATCATTGATGACACCATGCATGCAATGAGAGTAAAGTCCAATTCGAATTGAGAGGCAATAACCTCACTCGCCGCTCCTCCTGACGACTTCTTCTTGGACGTATTGAGCGAACAATTTGTAGCAAAATGTCCTAGCTCATGACAATGAAAGCACTTAAATTTAGACATGACTTTCATCTTAACTCCATGACAATAATCCGATTTGGAATGGAACACCTTCCCTTTCCCCTTCTTTGCCTTACTCGCTAAAGAACAATTTTCCTCATCATCAGTCTTTGATGAGGAACCGTCTCTAGTATTCCTTCTGATATCCTCCTGCATCAAATCTGGCCATAGCCATTCCCAATCTGGTAGCTTCTCCCTCCCCTTGATAGAGTCCTGATAACTATTCCAACTCTTGGGAAAGCCTAGAAGAGCTAGGCACACCATATCATCCTTAGAAACAGTTATTCCAACACTTCCAAGTTCATCACAACAGTGAGTGAACTTGGTTGAGTATTTTGGAATGGTTTCGCCCTTCTCCATATTGATTTTTTAAGTTTGTCTTTCAGTGCTAACTTCCTATGGTCATTGTTGTTCTGAAATAGGTCCGTCAATGATTTCCACATAACATACAAATTTTCCTTCCCGTGGAGACTCAAGACAATATGGTCTCGATCTCCCTCAAGGATTATTCTTCTCGCCTTCGCCACACACTTCTTCCATTCGGCCAAATTCTAAGCATCCGATGTTGGTGGCTTAGGAATGTCTTTATCAATGAATTACTTGAGGCCATTATCCTCTAGTGCTGCCTCTATCATGTCCTTCCAATCTATGTAATTTGAGATCCCTTCTAAGGCATACTCGAGTCTCAAACCGTAGAAAGCCATTTTCCCATCCTAAAGTATGAATTGCAAATTTGAATTTCACCTGTAACCCAAAACTCGAACTCAAAATCTCCTCTAGTATACCATCTTCAACTTTGATACCATGTAGATTTTCTGTAGATTCACAACTCATGTAATGTACTAAAACACAAGACAAGAATTTACTCTACTCTAAAAAAACGGAAACCAATAGATCAGTGAAAAAAATAATCAACATGAGGAAGATAATCAATGACACATAACACAATATTTATCTAGGAAAATCCACTACTCAAAACCCCAACTATCTATATTGCATTAACCAGAGATTTGAGTGAAAATACAAAGCTTGTTCTCACTGGAACAATTCCTACACAAGTGTGATCAACTCTCTGCCTCACAAGCCTGCTCTGGCCAACACTTAGCCAATTCTGTTACCTACCAAGGCCCTATTTTCTTGTGCAATTCCCATGAGGATCATCCCATATTTAATTGGGAAATCCTTCCTTCATAATTGCGCAATCCAAAACTAGGTCCTTCTCTGATTGCATGCATGATCTGTACAACTCAAAAAATCATACAACTGATAGTACATTTTCGTTACACTTTAAAATCGATAGTACATTTTCCTTACACTTTAAACTCAAATGGGTCTTTCTCTAAACTGAAATGCATGAATTTCTCTTGAGTGAATCTCCAATTAGCTTGAGTAGCACTGAGGATGCACCAATGCACCAACTCACTACTAGACCTCTACTAGTTCTTCCAACAGTTAGAACTAGTTTAAATGTCTATAACTCAATCAAACTGAGTTATATAATTACAAATAAAATAAACTCATCCTGGACCCTTAAAATTTAGGGATCACACATACATGACTACAAAAAGATTTCCAACTTGAAATTCCTAAGCTAATTAAGTCAATTAAACTTGATTAATTATTTGCAACTTGCTATGAGAATAAAATTCGATTTTAATTCAAAGTTTAATTCAAGGACAAATGAAACTGGAATTTCTTGTTTCTATTTCTCAACAAGATATTTCTAATCCTTAGACTAAATTAGAAGGCTACATTCTGCGCCCAGAAGGCAAAGTTGGATAAGGAAGATGTTACAATCTTAGATACAATGGAATCCACACGCTGCTAGGTGAGTTGTAGATTATTGCATCACTGTCTGTTCTATCACTAAAATAAACTGCCTCGTTCCACTCTCTACATTTCAAATATGATATAGCCTGCTTTCTTCTTCATCCTCAGTTGTTTTGTCCAACATACTAGGATTTTGGTCTAGTAACATTGGTTTTTTGAGTAATTTTTCAGTACTATGTATGTGTGAAAGCCTAAAGGAAAATAACCAACTCTTGTTTGAACTTAATACATGAAGATCATTAAAGTTTAGATATAAATTTATTCCACTCCTATTTTGAGGAAAGGTTAATCATGATGGTCACAGAATTTGACACTACTTGCAAGTTTTTCAGTTCATCAGACATATGAGGCTTTGCAACTTAATAAAGTCTATGCTTATGCAATATTATTTATTTGCATACTCTTCTTGTAGGAGGCTTTGCAACTTAATAAAGTCTACGCTTATGCAATATTCTTTGTTTGCACACTCTTCTTGTATGTCTGTGAAGCATTGTTTATGATCTTGGTGTCTTATTGCAGAATTGATGAAGAGATTGCAAAAAGAAGAATGATTGTCAAAACCAGTTTCAAATATTCTGAAGAATATTAATGACAAAGGCAAAAACTTATTGAAATGCATGACAAGAGGAGAAGTGAAATCAAAGAAAGATAATTACAGGAGGAAATGGCTTTCGAGAAGGAATTGGAACGTGAAAGGATCGAACTCCTAGAATAGTATTACAACAAAATGCAAGAAGTAGACTGTATTGTTGTTTAACTGCAAAGGTCAGACAATTATTTCTAAATATTTGTGTAGTGATTTTTAATTATTAAACTATGAAATAAGTAAAAAACATATTTACCATTGGTTACTTCTGCTTTTATTTAAGCAAGTTTTTTCATAAAAGGTGGATAGGAATAAAATGTAAATAAATATATTTATTCGCAATTACTTCTCACTATGATTTATGTTTTACTCAACACTTATGTAGTGGTACAACTCTAAATGTGTAGACAAGCTAGTGGTTATATCCAACAAAATTTATGAAAGTCCATGTGCGTGAGCAAGAAATTTATTTATCCACTTCATATCTCAATTTATTAGTTCCTCCCAAAGAAAGAACCATCGACAAGCATTAAACATCATTATTGTTATTCTTCATTAAAAATTGTTACATTAATACTATCATTCGACAATACAATTTGTAATGAGATTGTGATTTCTTGTTGTTTAAAATACACTTTTGAATGCATAAATGGATTTAGCACATTGAAAAACCCTTGAGACACTCAATCTTTGCAAATTAAATAACTTAATAACTTAAACTTATGATAATTTTAAAAAATTGTATTGGATTTTAAACAAAATTGACTAGAAAAATGGTCGAAAAAGAACTATTTCGTCTATTAATTACACTATATATATATATATATATATATAAACAAAACTCTCTATATAATTTTTGTTTGTTTGTAATTCTATGAGAAAATGAAATGAAAAAAATTATTTTAAAAGAGAATATTTGTGAAAAATCTAATTCAATTAATCAATATTTTTTGTTTTCTTAGTTTTATATATACTTTATTTCAATTATATTAAAAATTATAATGGCACTTTTTGTAAATTTCATATTTATAATACTAAGAATAAGAATTATAAATACATTTTAAATAACATTAAAAAAATAATTATTAATAGAACTTAGAGTTTTATGACGATAAAGATAATAGGTTTTGAACTAACTTTATTTATTTATTCTAGTTACGTGCAAAAGTCCATTACAATTTCCATGGATACTCTTAGACGCTCACAAATACACTAGCATGGATGGATCATTAGAGTTTCCATGGATACTCTTAGACGTTCACAAATTCACTACATGGATACATATTGTAACGCCTTGGCATGGGAAGCACACACAAAGCACAATATAAGGCCTTACATAGAAAGCACACAAAAATCACAATACATAGGAAACACACAAAACACAATATAAGGCCTTACAAAGGAAACACACAAAGCACAATATAAGAAGTGCACAAAGATAAACTATTTACTTTAAAGTCATAGACTCACCATAAAAAACACAGTACATGGACACTAGAAAGCCTTCACATAGGAAGAAATATTGGAAAACATTAATTCCAACCACCTGCATTAAATGCGTTGAGTCTAGCTTCTTCTGGAAAATTCATGAAGAAGTTTCGAGAATTCAAATAACTTCACGAAGAAGCCACCATCACTGACTCTAGAAGCTTCTTCATTGTGTATAAATACCCTCTTTGGAAATCAAATGTTCAATCGTGTTTTGTGTTCATTTCTGAGTTCTGCACTCTCTGATATGGTATCAGAGTAGAGCTGAGGGTTTCAACTTAGTGTTTAGGCAGCAGCAACAAAGGCCCATCCTCTGTTGTGAGGGCTCGGTGGTGTGTGGTGTTTGCTGTGGAGTGCAAGTAGGAGCGTTGTGTTGACATATTTTTTGTTTGCAACCTGTCGTTGTTGCCATATGTCACTACGTGGAGGTGGCACATGCCTCTTGTTATAGTGTTGATGCATATCTGATTGCCTCGAGAAAGTATTGCTTTTTGTGAATCCTGGTGAAGGTGTGGCTGAGTCGAGGGCGTGTGAAGCCATTGTTTGAACACTAGTGTGCTACCTGCTAAGAAGCTAACATGGTGTGAAGGAGGCATTGATCCTTGTTTTGTTGTGAAGCTGTTGCGATCTGTCCCTCTCCAAATTGTGGTCGAGAGGACTTGGCCATACCGTGAAAAGAGTGCAACTTGTGGAGGCAGAGTAGTAAAGTGATGCGGTGGAGAGTGAAGTTCTAAAAGCGTATTAGTGTTGGAACATCGAGCTTGTATGTGGCCAACGTGGTGCAGATCATAGTGAAGCTTGTGCCTGCTCAGGCCTGACGAAGTATGGAGTAAAAGACAGCCGTTGTGGGCGAAGTATGGAGTAAAAGCCAGCTGTTGTGTGGAGTAAAAGCCATGTGGCTTGACGTAGCCTGGTAGTTGAATTTTCTCAAAACCCAGTGTAATGTTCTTTAAATCCGGTGAATGTTTTTTTTAACAGTGTTGCATGGAGAAAACAAAAAAAGAAGAAGGGCCGATTCAAATAAAATAAAACAATTTAATACATTTACACAATGGCATTAAAGTTGTGAAAGCACCTGCGTGATAATATTTTGAAGAACTTTGAGTGGGATGTTTTTAAGTGGGTTTATTAAAAAAGGTTCATTGATATATGGGGAGATATTTATGTTATTCCTTAGAAAAAATATAATGGATTTGTTTATCGTGAATGGCCCATGGTTTAAAGTGGGAATATGAAAGCATGATTGTTGTCCCTGCGTTTCGCTCTATGTTTGTTATTATAGGGTTTAGCTTTGCACAGTGTGAGTCGTGCAATTGCTGGTGATGCTTGGTGTTATATTTCTTTGGAAAATGTGTTTGGGATGAATTGAAGTGCGTTGAGGAGTTAGAGCTTTTTGTTTGTTGTAGATTTGGTTTTTGGTTGCAGATTTGGTTTTGTGATAGAATGATGGGTCAACAAAAGAGACTCAAACAATTACTAAGAAAATTGAAATACTTGAGGAGAAAGAATGAAATGGCAGAAGCTGCAGAAAAATTAGAAATGTTTCTAGTTATAAAATTGATGCCTAATGAAGATATGAATCAAGACATTGATGCAATATTGAAGCGATTAATGCCAATTTTGCCGATTTTCTCATGAAAAAAATTTAAGCTTTGGGAAATTAAAATGGAAGGATTGCTTGGTTTAGTAGATTTATGGAAATTTGTCCAAAAAACTTCTATGAATTCTAATGATAAGTGTAGAAGTGCAGTAGCATTACTTCTCATTATATCAACTCTAGATGAAAACATTTTGTCTAATATTTTACATTAATTTGGTGAAATGCATAATCCAAAAATATTTTGGAATGTTCTTGAAATGAAGTACAGTAGGGAGGGGAGTGAGAAAGTTGAAGATGATAAAAATGGTGATTGTATTGAAAGCATCATAAATGGGATCAAGACTGAAAGTATGTCTCTAGTTGACAATAGAGTAGCATGTGATAGTGAGGAAACTCCTTGTGATGCAGAGACGTATGAAGTGAAATTTGATGAGAATTATGTATCTCATGAAGAGTGGTTCAATCTGTAACGAATAAAATATATAAATAATATAAATATAATGTAAAAGATAATAATCATAAATAATAGTTAGTTAAGCTAGTAATTAGGTTGAAGAGGCATGTCTAATAGGACATGACTCTTCATGAAGAGACACTTGCTTGGTATATAAGCAAGTCTCTCATTCTCATTTGTAAATCATTCATTCTTATTCATTTTATTTAATATAAAATTTATATCCTAAATGGATATTTTGACATTCCAAGTCTTATGGAGTAATTAATTTGCAGAAGGAACTTTGTTCGCTTCATTTGGTATTAGTGGAGTTCGGTCCTCTAGGTTGTTTAACCGGTGCACAAAGCTCGTTCTCCGATCCAAGTCTTTGGCTATCGACTCTTCGTCAAATTTATTGTTGTTGCAGTTCAAGCGTTTCGCTAAATATTTGAGAATTTCTCCTTTTCTCCATTTTTCTAGGCCTTTGGCCATAAAAAAAATTAACCAAAAAAAAATATAAGTAAATAAATTAAAAAAAAAATAGAAGAAGAAAAAAAAAAGTAAAAGAAAAAACAAAACGGATACAAAATCTCATACCAAGTATATTTAAAACTTTTTACGTGGAGAAGCCCGTGGTTTTAAAAACAACCCATGGTAATTGCCCATGGTATTTTAAAAAGTTAAAAAAAAACAAAAAAACAAAAGGAATACGTTTTACTTTTTACGTGGAGAACATTTTAATGGAGGTTTTAAAAACAACCCATGGTAATAGCCCATGGTATTTTAACATCATGACCATGTCATATGAAAAGATATGACCTTTATATTTATTAAGTGGGGTGACATTAAAAAGTTATCAAGGGAGTAATTAAGTATATATAAAAAAAGGGACCAATTTATTATTAAAAAAAGAAGTGAAACCATTACTATTATAAGATAATAAAGTTATTTTGAAAATGGGTCTTAATATAAAGAAATACATACATATATAGAGGGAAACAATATAAAGGAGTATTTTTTTAATAAAAGGGTATTCAAGTTTTTAACAATCCACATTAAAGGAGAATATTTGAAAAATATATATAAAAAATAAAGGAATTACTTAAAAAAAATAAAAAAAATCCCAAGTTCATCTTAACAAAGTAAAAATGGAGTCAACCGTTGATGATAAAGAAATTGAGTGTAGTCCAAAAATGAGAGATGAAAGGTTTCCTGAAACCTTTGGTAAATATGTTGATACATTATTTCAAATCAAAGGATCGCTCGCAGGAAGAGATATCATAATCACTATCAGTCCTACTGAAAAAAGTAATTATGTTAGTCCTAAATGTGCTAACCAATTGGTGATTCCTGAATCAAATATAGTTGAAACAAATATTTTTGGCAAATAATATGATATAAGCAATTTATACCTAAATATTGGAGATTATACTTTTACCTCACAGTTCACCGTGAAAACCTTACGTTTTAACGATAGTGACATTGTTTTGGGTTTACCTTGGATGGAAACTCTAGGTTCCTTTATTCTAAATACAAAGAAGAAGTTTTTAACATTTTCTTACAAGAAGAAGAAAATAACGCTCCAAAATTTTACACTAAAACCAAATTCAGTAACACCAGAAGATATCTCAGATATTTCAAAAGTAATGTCTCAAGAAGGTAAAAAAGTAATACACAATATGCAAAAAGAAATTGACATAATCAATGTTGACAAAAATGAAGAAGTTTCTCGATTTAAAAACCATAGAGAAAAATTACTGTCGCAAATTAAGAAACTTAAGAAGGATAAGAAGTCATTAGAAAACAAGGTACAACAACTTATCGAGAAAGAAGCATCAAATGAATATGAAAATCTAAACTCAAGAAGACAAGTCAGTTAAAGAAACGACATAGTTAGATGTTGCAGTTCAGACAATGGACATCCCAAGTGAATGTTCCATAACCAATTCAACAACATCTTCGCCAGAAGAAAATCTAAAAGCTCCATATTGACATCCGAATCACAAGAATAGACCAATCAAACATGCACGAATATATATCATTCAGACCAGAAACAACAAACTGATGTTCCATATAATAGTGATGTAACCTCAATCCAGTCTTATGCTAACAAGTCGTTACAAAATTCCAGTGATCAGAGTACTATACAGTAGATTAATCTGGGATGGTCTGGTCCCTTCTTAGTGCGACAATTCTGTTTGTCACTAAGAAGATCATATCAGCTTGTATCGACGAAGATGACTGTTCCAAAACAGAAAGACGTTCGAAGCCGAAAAAGAGATCAAACCTTTTGTCATCGACAAGCTTTGAGGACAAAGCTTTTTGAGGAAGGAGGCAATGTAATGAATAAAATATATAAATAATATAAATATAATGTAAAAGATAATAATCATAAATAATAGTTAGTTAAGCTAGTAATTAGGTTGAAGAGGCATGTCTAATAGGACATGACTCTTGATGAAGAGAAACTTGCTTGGTATATAAGCAAGCCTCTCGTTCTCATTTGTAAATCATTCATTCTTATTCATTATATTTAATATAATATTTATATCCTAAATGGATATTTTGACATTCCAAGTCTTCTAGAGTAATTAATTTGTAGAAGGAACTTTGTTCGCTTCACAATCTCATGCAAGACAAATATCTTATTGATGTTGTTGTTTGGTGAGAAGAGCTTCCTACCTCCATACACAAATCAAATGCAGGACAACTTGTTTGCAACAACAAAGTTGATTAAAGAGGTTGAAGACATGTATCAACTAGCTATGTCAGCAAAGAAAGATGAAGGAAGCAAAGCTCTCTTAAGAAAGCACAATGTCAATGGTTATTTTTATGATCTTTTATGTAAATCTAACATTGCTTTTAAGTGTGCAGATATTGATAGCCAAGAAGAAGCAATAAAAGAAGAAATTGTAAACATTAAGGACAAGCATAAGTCCCAATAGCCTAGCGCAATATTGAATACAAAGAATGTTAATTCACAATCAAGAAAGGAGGAGCTTCATCACTATCTTATGGAAAGAAAGGTGAAGATTAAATTGCACTAGCAAATGAACAAGCATGGACCCTCTAGCAAGAAGGCAAAAATGAAAGATGTGCTATCAAGTCGCGTGTTGATTATGTTGTAAGCCTAGCTGAGACTTACACCAACAAGCATGTCAATTAAGAGTATGTTTGTGTCTTATGCATTGTGCTATAGGGTATTTTGTGTGTTTATCTTATGGTTGGAATTAAGGGGGAGTGTTGAAAAACATTAATTCCAACCACCTGCATTAAATGCATTGAGTCTAGTTTCCTCCGAACAATTCATGAGTTTCTTCCGTAGAATTCATGAGGAAGTTTCGAGAGTTCAAGTAGCTTCCCGAAGAAGCCACCGTAACTGGCTCGAGAAGCTTCTTCATTGTGTATAAATACCCTCTTTGGCAATCAAATGTTCAATCGTGTTTTGTGTTTATTTCTGAGTTCTGCTCTCTGATAAGAACGCACAAAATAATAGAGTATAAGAAGATATACCATTTACTTTAAAGTCAAATAGGAAATCAATGGATAATCAATTCACTTTCCATGGACTCCGCGGATTTTATATTTTGGTCAACTACAGACCATCTCGGTGCCATCATTGAGATGTAGAGTACAAACGCTTGAGTTTGGTAGAGCTTCTTTGAGAAAATAACAATTGCAGTAGTGTTGGAGTTGTTTGTCTCCAAACGATGTGCAAGTCGTGTATGAGACGTGAAAGCAACTGAAGGGGTACACTATACATATCACACATCGCAAGTCCATTCAACATAATTTATCATTAAATGGAAAAAATTGCCTCTTCCGAATCAAAAGTTCATTTAGACATTAGCATTAAATGGAAAAAATGGAATTATATTCTTGATCTAGTAGCTTACGCAGTGCTTCTTGACCACTCAACCCATTTCCTTGTGCACTGGATGCCATCATCCCCAGAAGTAATACAACTACATTCCATAAAGCATGATGATTCGGTGCATAAACAACAAAAATATGTAGATCGAAATTACAAAGTACATGGTAATTACAACCTTGCCTCCACAAAATACATATATACATACCTGCTAAAACACACCAAATTTGCAGGAAAAAAGAAGATTTCTTTTGCTGAAACACCAAATTATATGATGATTCCACTCTTACCAGCTCACACTCAAATAATCAATATACTCACTTCAATGTTCTGAAGAGGCGATCGATAAGAGAGACCTGAGACATATTAGAGTAAAATGAGCCATTTATATAGAAGCGGAGGTTGGATTAGACCTCGGTACCTTTTTCTTTCGTTCATGTTTAAATTTGAGGATCAACTGAAATGAGAGGAGATCATTATTAAAATGCGGAGCAGAATACATTGATGTTAAGCTGTTAATATTATTCTGAACACCAGGTCTTCTCCAACGCCATGCTTTGGACAAGAACGTGTGAGGATTCATATTAATTAATATTATGATGCACCGAGACGAAGAGGAGCACAAGGCCAAATCTAAACAAGAATTTCGGAGGGAAATTGATAAAAATGCACTGCTGGTGATGAATTCATGAAAGGATTATATCAGTTTATCGCTACTCAGCGAATCAATGATAAATAACGCAGTCTCTTCACATCGATGAAATCTTGGTGGCACATATTGCACGGGGTTTATACTGAAATGTGGTCCCACAAAGCAGTTTTTTTTTTAAACCACCCATCATAAGATCGACGATTATTATTCATTACCGTAGCACTCCTCTCCTTTTTAGAAACCACCAAAGGTGCCTCGTAAGCAGTTTTATGATTTGGATTAACAGTGACACATATAAATAGCTGGGACCTGCGCACTGTCAATTTTAATTCAATTATCTTTATTTCTGTCTGTTAGCCAAAGTGGACTCACACCAATAAAACAGTTTTATGATTTGGATTAACAGTGACACATATAAATAGCTGGGACCTGCGCACTGTCAATTTTAATTCAATTATCTTTATTTCTGTCTGTTAGCCAAAGTGGACTCACACCAATTTTTATTAGATTATCATGTTGTTATTTTTGCCCATAATTAAAAGCCCAACATATATGTAGTCAGATTGCAAAATTTTGAAAGGAGGTGGGGTTTTATTTTAAATGTTTATTATATATATATATATATATTAAAGCTACCTTTTTGTAATTCTTTCAAAAACCTTTTTATAAAGAGAAACAAATAGTTCTTGAAACTGTTTCAAGATTCAGTTAGAACATTCATGTTAGGAGGTAGAAATAAAAGCCCATAAATTGAGATTTTGGGGGGTTCGGAAGGGCTTAATCAAAATTCTTTGTGAAATCTGAATATGATATGGAAGTTTGATTCCAGCATTGGTGTTGTAGTGATTGTTTTTCTCATGTGTCCCAACATTCATATATGTTTTGCCTTTCTTGGACAGTGTAAGATGCAACTGGCGCTTTAGTTTATGTTTTTAATGAATTTACTTCACTGTACTCATTAAAATTTCATTGTAATCATTAAAAATTAATCTTGAAGCCCTTAATGAAGCACTCCACATCCAAGAATCTCATTCATACTTTTTTTTCTTCATCCATTATTCTTTCTACAGATTTGAAGCATAGATTCTTAATTGTCTGTGCCAAAACTCTGTCTCCTTCATTTTCTAATTTACATCTCCACCCTGTAACTCTCATAGTCTCTGGTCATTCTGTTTTTTGAAGGCTAGGTTTTCAAACATAGAAGTTTTTATTGTAAGCTCTCATGGCTTGTCCTTCCTTTCATTGATTTCAACTTATCTTTTTATCCAATCTCAAAATGTCGCAGGCACTAGTTCCCCCACAGCTAGGAACTGTTTCCTGAGGTACAACAGATGCCTTGAACAAACTGAGAATCCCTGTCCTTTGGTCCAAATTCATAGACATGGATAGAGAGGTCTTCATTGACACACAGACCCTCACACTAGGTGAGACCCCAACCTCTAGTGTTGGAGGAAGAGAGGAGAAAGAAGAATATGAAGAAGAAGAAGGGGCAAAGGCAA
The DNA here is from genome assembly GCA_031772625.1 of Pinus tabuliformis. NCBI lineage: Eukaryota > Viridiplantae > Streptophyta > Pinopsida > Pinales > Pinaceae > Pinus > Pinus tabuliformis. The sequence goes on from CM062807.1 coordinate 514,620,088, forward strand.
GAGAGGAAGAAGCAGTAGGGTCAAAAGAAGAATAAAGAGAAATGAATGAAGATAGGACAAAGGAATAACCATAATCGGAGGTAGAAAAAGAGCAATATGAAGAGGAAGAAGGGGAGAAATAGGAAAACCCAAGTCCTGAGAAAACTACTGAGCCTAGAGAAGCAGAGGTATTCCCAGAGCAAGCAAGTTTGTCCCCAAGACCCACTAAAAAATAGGTAGCTACAACCTTAGCTACCTTGAGCATCCTAATCAAACCTAAAAAGATGAGACAAAGGCAAACCCCCCTATACTTTAAGACTAGGAAAAGCACCAAGATCAAGCAAGGAAGGCCTCAAACTCCCACAAAGGCCCCTATCACAATTCAAGAGTCCCCAAGTAAGAAAGAGGAGGTGGGGCCCACTAAAAGAAAAATTGAAGAGGTCACCTCTCCAAAATCCATAACAAAGACTCCTATAACATATGTAAGGAGGCCCACCACCATATCAACCTCCTTTAAACAACCTAAGACACCTACCACCCTCTAACAAGAAGAAAAGGGGAAGCAACAGGAAAGGCAGAGCATGTTACAGGAGAAACAGAGTATGCTATAGGAGGAACAAAGGATGCTACAGGAGGGGAAGAATGAGCAACAATAGGGGCAAAATGTGACACAACAAATATAGGAGGTAGCAACTTCCCCAAAAACATTGATAAGGACTTCCCAGAGCTCTAGGAATCTAGTCCACAACCTAGTTTAAGATCCTATTATAAATTAATTGAAGGAGGGAGAGTTATTCCCCAAAAATTTGTGGTCCCACTTTTCTTTGAGCTAGAAGTATAAAGAGGAAGAAACCACAGATGGATGAAAATTGCTAAGTATAAAAAGGTGGAAGATGCGGACCTCATGGAAGAAAAGGTCCTTGAAATGGGCAAATAATTAAGTGAGTTAAGAGAGAGGGAGTCCACAATGAGGGAGCAACTACAGGCAAAAAATAGGTGGTTGAGGGAGAAGCTGCAGGAGAAGGAAACTCAACTGGCCATAATGGAAAGCCTCTCCATGGAGGCATTACAGTGCAGACAACCATCCAATTCTTATGCACTCTTTCTCAAAGAGCAGTGGATGCAATTCCAAATCAAGACCTTAGCACAACATGGGTCTATGCCATTTCAAGATTACAAACAATTCATTGAATTTTGTAGCCAGGTTAGCATAGAAGATAGAGAAAAATTGGTTGAGTTCTACATTCATAACCTAACCTTGACTGATATGAATATTTGGGATCCCAATGAAAAATTGGGGGATACACAACTGATGGCCCTAGCATCCTGGATGACTCATGAGGAGGCAAGAGCTGAGGAAGTAAAGAGAGTCATGGCAAAGGAAGAAAAGGAACCACTTTATATCAGGGTAGAGCTAATCAACCCAATGGCTATCATTAGTAATCATAACATCATCTCCAATGGCTGACCTATCACCCAAATACCTTGCCACCCAGGAACAAGCCATCTTACATTTTGAAGACACACTTACGCTGTTTGTGATACAAATCCAACAACCTTGCCATAGGAGATGGAATGCCTTACCCCACAGTCTCTAGATCAGGGAGTATCACTCTCTTGAAAGGCTGAGGAATGCATTGGAGAGGACACCCTTGTACAAAAGGATCATGCAAACATTAAAAGTCAATTGGATTGGACTCAAGCTCAGTCCACCCTTCCTGCTAGGGCTATTAGAAGGAAGAAAAGAAGTAGAGGAGAGGAAGGAGTGGACAAAGATAGAAAATAATGCAGACTTCAATCCTCAAGAGGGCACACCATCAAGGAGGCTTGGGATTTCAAGGAGGCAACCAAGGCCATGAAGGACATGGACATAAATGACTGAATTGCTCAGAGGAGGAACAATAATTTCAATAGGGGGTGATGAGGCTCATCAATAGGTACATCATAAGGGTCATAATGCCATCCTCCAGCTTTAGAACCATCTCTTTCTCACATTTATTTACAATTTTTGTTATATTATGCTTAGTGAGAGGGGTAAAAGATGTTTTGCTATGTCATGTGGCCTAATATGGTTTAAATGCATGAAATGGAGCAATATTGAGATGATTTCAATGCAGGAGCTTGGAGTAGACAACAAGGAGAGATTCTAAGAGGTTGTCCACATCCTATATGTACATTTACATTTAAAATTATTATTTTTGGCGTCGAAATGTTAATTGTTTACCCCTGCAAACTCATATGCAAGGTATTGTACATATTTATGACCCTTGATCCATGTTTGGAAATCTAATTCTAGAATTTACACACCATATGCAAATGTTGGTTTGATTGCTCTATCAATTTATGAGGGGCATCCAACTTCTAAATTCAACATGATCTTGGCTTATCTTTTTTGTCTACCTAATTCATGCCTTTACTTCCCCATCTAAGAGGCGCGTGCGCGTGCACACACACGTACACAACCTTTCTCGAAGGGTTTAGAGGGGTCATTTACTTAATGGTGTGCTTATTACCTCTTTGGAATTTTATGTTGCAACCCATCACAACTCGATATTGGGTTCTTCCACAAAAAAAATTGTGATTCTGATAATTTTTTAGTCAAATGATCCTCAACTTTAAGAGACAATATTGTTATATATACATGTTTTACAAAGAAATTACTACAAAAAATGATTACATTACAAATTTATTGTTTGTGTTACAACTCTTAATATCAACATAATTTTATCATAAAACTCTTTATTTAAATATAAATCTGAAAAAATATAAAAAAACAAATTATAAATTACTTCTAAACCTAAAATAATAAACTTGTTTAAAAAATTATCAATTAAAAAACAAAATTTAAAATCCCAACATTCAAGAGAACCAAAAACTTTGAGAATTTCAATTTACTATAAAAATAAAAACCCAATATCAATTTTTTTTGTTGTTCCACTGTATCCTATTAATTAATAAAAATTTAGATAATATTTGTAATGAAAGCTTTTCTCTGTTGGCCTCTGTAACACCCCACTCCACATTTACCCACCTTTATAAGCTCTCCATGGTAAACATGAGCTAAGAGTTACTATGGTATGACCCAACATCCAAGTTCCAGTTATGAAAGTGGGGTCTACAAACTGGAAACATATTGCAACCTACCAGGAGCACCACATCACTCAGATACAAGAAAACATCTCTTGATGACTTTTCCCTGGGATGGAACTAACTTTTTGTTGACCCTACATCCGAGTCGAATGGATGCCAAGATGTGCATGCAGTTGGAAAGCTCCAATAACATGCATAGGCCTTTCTCCATGCGGTTGTAGCCGAAATCTCTCAGTTTAGAGGGTGCAACTAGCGACTTAGTTTCGGATTTTCAGGGCTAGATATAGGCCAGCTACCCAGAACAACCCAAAACTTTCCAGAACTCAATATAAGATGATAATAAGTCAGTATAATGAATACTAAGGCTAGGTATTGCTCATAATTTTCCAAGCAAATTCTAAACATTTGGTCAAACACATGGTAAACATAGTAACTACAGGTCATGAATGCATATCTGTTCACTGTCTTCTTAACTTCATCAGAGAAACATCAAGAAGGTTCAATGCTCTCTCAAACTAGCCGCAACAAGAGAAAATTGTTAGCCCATGCATTCATATACCTTTCAATAACTTATAGAGACATGAGCAAGATCCACAACAAGAGAAAATTATACAACAAGAATGTACCATGCCTACAACCAGAATTTAACTGGAATAAATCCAAGACAAACTAGTCATAAAATCAACACAATAACCCATACAAGTGATCATGAATCTAAATAAGAATCAACACAAAATAACATATGCAAATGCCAACCAAGTCAGGGACTTCCACTTATCACCCGACCATAGATTGGGTTGAACCAAATTTCTCTTTTATCCAATCACCCTCGTGCCATATTCCAAGCATGAATGTAGGATCAATGGGATAAACCAAGATAGAACTAGTCTGGGATGTCAGAGCTTAAACCACCTCAACCCTCCATCACAATGATTTCACCTAAACTGGTCGGAAAAAAACCAAACCAAAACCAACTTGGATGCCTTCGACTTATTAGCCATACCAAGAGGAATTTTTATGTCTCTACCCATCCATCAAGAGTTCCAGGAGAATTCCCATCTCCACCCTCAACCCTTGGGAATTTTCCTGAGACCACCTCACCACGATCTGAAATCTACCGACCATCCAAAGTTTAACCAAAACAGGGAACCCACTACATTATGACTATCTAGGAAATGGAAAAGGCAAGACTAAAAACCACTATCAATCCAGGCAAATCCCATACCAACGACGACAAACATAAACAATAAACCAATGCATGCACAATGCATCAAATCCTAGCATGCTAAATCACACATGCACATTGTTACCTGCAAATTCACAACTATTTTCTGCCCTCATTTGCTGTTGTCCAAATTTCCTTTTGCGCTCCCTTGCTTTCCTTTCTTGATTGTTTGTTCTCTCTCTTGGAGTTTGATTTCTTCCTTAGTGAAACTAAAGCTATCAAGGCTGAAAACTAATCAAAAGCTTATTAAAAGTTGTCAACTATTTCTCAGGTGCCTTTTTATCATTGATGTCTGGTGTCTCTTCCTTTCCTTTTTCCTCTTTTATTTCATTTTCCTTTATTTTCTCTCTAATTTCCCTTGCATGCATATTCTTGTCCCTTCATCTTCCTTTTCTCCTATTTTCCTTTATTCCTAGAATTAATTGCCATTTATTGCCTTTTACCTTTTCCAATGCCATTGCCAATTCCCATAGCCATTAATTTACCACAAGTGACCCCCAATGTGATGTTTTACCCCTCATTCAGCTTGGAATACGTGTCCCATGACCTTGGTTGATTTTTTCCTTTTTACATGGAAATATAACCCGGAGCTATTACAAACCCCTCCCCCCTTGGGGGAATACCGTCCTTGATGTTCTATGACACTTATGACTAAAAAAAAAAAACTGCTTATTGGAGCTTTATAACACAACCCATTGCAGTATTTATAATGAAAAACTACTGAAAACATGACAAAAATATTGCTTATGGAGCTTTATAAACACAACTCGATGCAATATTTATAGTAATATACACACATACATATGCACATTTTCTCCAACCAGCAAATGAAATGATACTATACCACATCTGCAACAAGGGAGTCCAGATGCTCCAAGATCAAAACTTGTCTCCAATGTCTAGCACTATAATCCTTGCGCTACTTGTTCTCTTAATGAATAATTACCTGATCATTGTTTCTAGGGACACTCCCAATGTGTGTTTGATTCCAACTGGAAATGTTAATGGCCATTTTTTTTTTAGTCCTTGACCTTCCTTTCTCTTCTTCCCAATCCCTCGGGCAATCCGGTCACCCCCTTCCACGTAGTCACTCACCTTCCAAGTTCTCTAGCATCCCCTTCTTTGCTTTTCTAGTCCCTCAAGCAATCCATCCCTTGGAAAGGTTTCCTAGCATCAGAAGGTCCCAAAACCAAAGCATACCCCTGCCTCAAAACCAAGGCATATCCCTGCCTCAAAACCAAGGAATATCCTTGCCTCAAAACTATCATACTAGTCATAGCATGCTTATGGAAATCAATGGACACTATTGGGTACCAGTGTCCTTCAATGGCCTTGCTCCTAAAGTACTTTACCAACATACTGTTGCATGTTCCAATTCTTTTTGCTGCTATTTCTAATTCTCTTACAGCTAGTTCCAACCACCCAACTGGGCATTTCCATGCTTTCTTGTACCAAACACATAATTTCCATTAGACTTAAAAGGAATTGTAATAAATTCAAATCATACCTCATTGGTAGCTCATCAATAAGGTGACATTTGCAATTCTGTTTAATTCCTGTCACAACAAATCAAATTAGCTCCTTGATCAAATCATCATGTATAAAAATATCACATCTAATTAGCTCAAAACCCAACCATCATAAACTAGAATCTTAGATTATGTGCATAATTAAAAACTGAAATAAAATATTGATACTTATCTTGAAGTTGTTCTTTGCTTCTGCCTTTGTTCTTTGTACTTTCCATACACACACTAAATCGGTTTCCAAACCCGACAAGCACCCAGTGCCTTCTCTTCTCTTCTATTCCATAGAAACAAGGGAATCCAGAGACTATACTACCTCCTCCCTCAATATCAACAACAAAAGAATCTAGAGGCTATACTGCCTCCTCCCTCAAAATCAACAACAAGGGCATCCAGACAGTCTCATACTTGCCTGTCCCAACACATTATACAACACATACACCTACACATGGTGTACCACAACATTTTCACATATACACATGATACCACACCACATGTACACAATACACTTGAAACAACACAACACATACAAAAAAAACATGTACAACATGTATGACATGTACACAACACAACATGTACAACAGGTACACAACAACAATAATGCATATCGAGAGACTGCATTATCTCTACCAAGCATTCTTTCCTCTAGTGTTTTCCCCATGCCTTATTGTGTGCATTTGCAATCCAAATCTAGGATCTGTGGTGTTTTAATTGTCCATGCTTATCCCAGCATGCCGCAAATCACACTGCTAAAATCAAAACCTAAACGTGAAAATATTTAGAAATGACCTCTACATATATTAACTTAATATTGGTCTCTTCCCAAGTTGTCCAGGGCTCCAAGGAATACCATCTCAACCCACAACCTCTAGGGAACCCAAGTTATTATAGGGATCCAACCCAGAACCTCCAGGGAACCCAAGCTGTTACAGGGCTACAAAGATCCTATCCCAACCCACAACCTCCAAGAATCTTGAGATCCAATCCCCTTCACTTCTCTATTCATAACATAAACATAGGCATAGTTATAAACACATAATATCAAAATCATATTCATATGATACTAAAATCATAGATCTTCCAGGGATACTCTTCCCACTTGATTCCTCATAAACCAAGAACCTTTTCTTTCCATTCTCTTGCATAAATCATCATTATTCCACAAGAATGATCCTTGATGACCTTTTCAGATAGTGGCACACACACACAAACACACACACACACACACACACATGATCACAACACAATTACCAATGTTCATAAGGTAAAGGTTAAGAGAAATTCCTTTATCCGTGCAATGCATGCACAACATTGAGAACAACAATTCCTAACTTAGCCAAGGCATATGCTACCTCAAGCCCATTTTCCCTTTCCTATTACCTTTCTCATGACTGTTCTTCCACTATCCATTTACCCCAATGGACCTAACCAACCCAACTGGCTGTCATATTCTTGCCTTCAACTTCCCTTTATTCATGCATTGGGCTTCATCTGGGTCTTACATTACCTATTGGGTTTCACTCAGTTCTCCCTGAGCTTCATTTTATTTCCTCTACCCCTCAATCGATTCCCATGACCCTCAAAACATAAAAGGCAAGAGCAAGGAGAAAATATAAAGAAACATGGAAAACCAAGCAATAATACAACACCACAAACAAAGTGGTATGGCCATGCACTAGTCATAGTCAAAACTGAAAATCAAGCACCAAAAAATCACAAAACACCAAAAGCACAAAACTCTTAACAGACACGATGACTCAACCCCCACGGTTTGTCGCTAATTCCAAGGGTTAATGAGTGAAATCTCAGCTCGATTCTTCTTCAATATCTATGACAGACTCTTTTTCCATGCAATTCCCTACATCATCCTGCTATAAACACACAATCAATAGTGCATTAATAAATATAACCATATACTAGTTATCTTACCCTACTGTACTGAGAATGCTGCCCTGTAACTAAACACATGCACGTATCATCTCTCAAGGGATTCCAATTCCCTTGATGAATTCAACTATAACTGGAAACTAGCTATTATGTTCGCATCTGATCAACCATCTTCCATGTAACTTCCTTGGCCCCAAAGTGCTTATATTCACTTTAACTTTCTCTATAGCTCGGTCCCAGAGCATGAGCTTACTTTTTTGCAGGATGCATCGAGGCTCTGACTGGAACTCTCCCTCTGGTTCTACCTTCCATCTCGATAATGGATGCCTGGTAATATTCCTTCATGTTATCAACTGCTGCATAAATATGGGGAATGATCTGACCTACATCCCCATCTGTCTGCGCCTTCTGAACACTATAGATATGAGTCCTACCACGCTTCTGCTACCCCACTCTGATACAAAGGGAAATCCTTCCTGCGATGATATCCGCCACAAGTTCAACACATCAATGTTTCTCTTCCATTACCTTTATTCTGCTGCTCCACAGGCTGAGACCCATGTCCTTTCTCAGCTGCAATGAACTTCTTATGTGGAGCCACATTTTCCTTTAGTCTTCTCATTACCCTTCTAGTCACACCTGAACTCAGGCTTGTGCTTCAACTACTCATAACAATGCTTCAACTTTCTGATGGCTTCCTCCAAAGACTAAGGCTCATCAAACTCAATCCAATCTTTGAATGATAATGGTAGTCCATTGATGAACCTTTGGGGTCTTTGCTTTCTCATCCTTGAGATATGTCACATATCTCAACAACTTTAGAAATTTTGTTGTGTACTTTTCATCTGTCACGGAACCCATCCTAAGCTCATAAAATTCTTTGGCCTTTCCATCATAATATCTCTCAGATAGGTACTTCTTTCTAAAGAGTCTTTCAAATTCATCCCAAATCAGCTCCGCTTATCTAATGCCTCTAACATGCTTAACATCTTCCCACCGGATACCAGCTTTTCCCTTGAGACTGAAGCTATCTATCTTGGATTTCATGTTTTCTAAGTAGTCATGCAATTTGAAGAATTTTTTCATCTTTGTCCAACCTGTGCCTTTTCTGAGGTGTGCTTCCATATGCACCATTAGCCTTTTCTTCATATTTGTCCTCATGACTGATTGCTAGTTGTCCCTACTTCTGTAAATATGAAAGACTATGGAGGATGACTTCATTAATCTCATATTGCTTCTCTTGAGCTTTCAAAAGCCTTTCTTGTGCCTCAATCAACCTCTCATTATCTCTGCCTTTAGACTTCTTAATTTACCTACTATATCAAGAGAGTTTGTTATGCTCTTGACTGGCGAGAAATTCTAGAATACCAGAAATGAAAGAAATATAGTCCAAAACACATAGTAAATGAGAAAAACATCAAGTTTTTTATTATTCAGAAATAGATTCAATGTTCACAATATTCTCCTCCTGATGAGACCTCTGCATCATATTGGTGAGTTGTGAAAGCGTTGAGGTAATTCGGTCCATATTGCCTTGGAACTCATCCAAACTTTTTTCAAGGCTCTTGATCTTCTCATAGGCCATGACTTGAGATCTGGTACCTACCATACACAAACCCCGGTCAATTAATTAAGAGTAGTCTTCTTGGAAAGAGGGCAAGCTCAGGAATCTATTGGCGGGGGTCACTTGAAGTCACTTCGGAAAAATTTGGGACCACCGGAAAATTGAGGCTTACAAGTGAATGGTACCACTGCGATAAGGTCATCATCCTGAAACTTATGGGCTAAGTGTCTTGTAAGTGTCCCGGGATGGTATCAGATTATTATTATCATTAGTATTATTATTATTATTATTTTTTTACTCCGAAAGGAGGTTTACTCCTCGCTAATTAATACTGCAGTGGCTGAATTCCAGAAAACTTGATCCTGTCGAATGTCTTGCGAAAATAAGGCCGAGACTGTAGTAACAACAAGCCTCACTGCACAAAGAGTCTGATCGGCACTGTGAAACCCCAACTGCTGAATATGAGTTGCACGACAGTGACATAACCCCAAATGTTGGATCTGATTTGTACAGCGGCGACAAAACCCCAACTACTGGATCTGATTTGCACTGCGGCGGCAGAACCCCAACTGTTGGATCTGATCTAGAAGATAAGGTAGTGGGTGATCTTTAGATAGCAGAGGGAACTATGGTCACAAAGAAGTGTTAGGTGCTACATATCACAATATACACAGGGGTCCAACATTAACACTTGACCCAATCTTTTAGGGTGCTAACTAAGGAGGATCGACCTTACCCTTAGTCGTACTACCCGAATACCCTATTGTATGCGCAAGTAATCTCCCTGCGTGCTATTCTCAGTGTACTGTAGCAACAAGATGACCGACAACTTATCTAAGGCTAGGTTTCAGGTGTGCCTAGGGGGCTTTCGATATACCCAAGGGTACGTGGAAGTGCAGTTCGTGCGTGGTTTTGTCTAATGCACTACTACTCGAAGGGGTACCCACAGGGGTTACAAGGGAGTCTAACAAGCGTGACCACCTCTTGTTGGTCCTGCGTGCATGCCTCCCCAAATTCGTAGGTTTATGCACTCAATGAGAGATCCCGTGGTTTAAAGACGCCCCAACATGTCTCTAGCCTAAAAAAAATATGCGAAAATTGGAGGTACAACCGGCCCTAGAAAGTTCTATGATACCACTTGTTATGCTCTTGACTTGCGAGAAATTCCAGAATACCAGAAATGTGAAGAAATATAGCCCAGAACACAGAATAAAATGAGAAAAACAACAAGTATTTTATTATTCATAAATAGATTTAATGTTCACTTGCCTCTTCGAGGGGGTAACCTCCAGCAGAGCAGAGATCGATTACAATAAGACTCGATGATATTTCCTTTACTAACTAAGACTATTTATAGCTAAATGACATCCAAAACCCTAACTACTAGTGGTCCCTTGCATAACACGGGTTAACCACTTTATTTATTAACTATGGCCCATTTACAACTAACTGTGGTCCCTTTTCTCTAATGCGGGTCAACCACTTACAATTATTAATGCGAGCTTTATTTACTCTCTAACTAACTATGACTATGACTCGGCCCATTGGGCTTATTACATAAATAAAGGGGTTAGGGTTGGACCCTAAAAGAGTCTCCAACTCCCTGCTACTCAACCGATCTCTCCCAGCACACCAATGTTTCCTCTGACATTTACGAAGATTCATATGAACTGCACTCAACTATTTTTCTCTTCATTCCTAGTCTTCTATTGTCCTGCAAACATACCATTTTAGATAAACCAGATAGAAGGCATAACCAAAATCATACCTCAATGTATCTCAGGGGAGGCTTATTACATCTGCCCAAGTTAGTCCATATTAACACGATACATAATAATATCAATAACATAATTGTCATGAAAGCAACTGCAATGACAATAATCAACATGCATATGACCACAATGTGTATAACAACAAATTAACTATCATGCATGAATAATCAATGCACGTGAATATGACCACACTAATTAACTAGCATCTATCATGCATGTAACCACAAAAGCAATAAAATGATTGTCATACATGTGATTGCAATGCATATAACAACAATTAACCATCATGCATGCATGCCAAACCTATAAACCTGCATGCCAATCTACATTTACCCTGAGGTCCAGTGCTGCAAACTCGCTCTGATACCACCCTGTAACGCCCCACCCCACATTTACGTGCTTTTACAAGCTCTTTAGGGTAAACATGAGCTAAGAGTTACTTTGACATGACCCAACATCTGAGTTCCAATTATGGAAGTGGGGTCTACAAAGCGGAAACATACTACAACCTCCCAGGAGCACCACATCACCTAGATACCAGGAAACATCTGTTGAGGACCTTTCCCTCGGTTGGAACTAACTTTTTACTGACCCTATATCCCAGCTGCACGCACGCCAAGTTGTTCATGTGGTTGGAAAGCTCCAGTCATACACACAAGTCTTTCTCCATGCGGTTGCAACTGAAATCTCTTATTTTAGAGGGTGCGACTAGCAACCCAGTTCCAAATTTTCAGGGCTAGCTACATGCCAGCTATCCAGAACAACCTAGAACTTTCTAGAACTCAATCTAAGATGATGATAAGTCAGTATAATGAATACTAAGGCTAGGTCTTTCCCAAAATTTTCCAAACACATGCTAAAAATTTCGTCAAACACATGGTAAAAATAATAACTACAAGTCATGAATGCATATATGTTCACTATCTTCTTAACTGATCTAGATATTTTCTCTTCAAAGATGCATAGAAAATTGCATTTAAAAGGGCATGTAACCATAAGATGCAGACACATAACAGAAGTGGAAATAAACGACAGCCATGAGAAGCAAAGACACAAACAAGTTGATAACGAAGTTCACCCAGTGCAGGCTATGTCTCTAGGTCTTGCTTAATGCAGGGAGGCCTCTTTTATCAATCTTAAGCGAAATAAAATCACATGCATGTACAAAAGACCCCTTATACCTCCACTCTTGGGGATGGATTGAAAATTCACACCTCTACTGAAGAAAAGGACTGCACCATTGAATTCCTGGCGAAAAATCGTGGAAAATGACTGTAAACTCGACCCCTTTCTGCCTTGGTCAAAATCTGGACCCCAGTGAATCTCAAAGATTCCCCAAAGATTCCTTCTTGCAGGTTGACTGGAATTCAACTGCTTAGATGAAGAATCTGATTGCATCATTGTGTTCCCGACGAAAAACTAAGAAAAATGAGTATAAAGTCGGCTTGGTTATGAAATTATCAATTTCGGGTCTCGGGGAATCTTTTAGATTCCATTTAGATTCTTGTGTCAAGAGTCCACCTCCATGGTTCTTCTCTTAATAGTCCATATCTAGAAAATATACTGCTCAGATCGAAAAATTGTCTACACCATCAGACTCCTGGTGAAATTCCAATTCATTTGAGTATAAACTTGGCATATTTCTGACATTGTGAAAATTTGGCTTCAAGGGAATCTTTTAGATTCCTCCCATATTTCCTACATTAGGGTTCTACTCCTTGGTTTTTGTGCCCACTCAGGGTTCCACTGTGGAATTGAGTTTCGTGCACGTTCCTCTCTTCTCCGTTGGTTGGCGAATGAATCAATTGTGTGTTTAAATCACTGGGCATCGACGTTATTTTCAAGGTCTGATGCGCTGGTGCCTTGGTTGGCCCACGATTTTTAGGGGGTTAGGGGGCAGAGGTCCCGTGGTTGAGCCTCCCCCACATGGTAATCGATTATGTGTTTTTTTAGTTTTATGTTGAAATTAGGTGAGTGGTTATGGTGCCACCAACGGTGGGCCGGTTCGACACCCACCGATCCCGCGTTATATACGGTGTTACCGTTGCATAACGGTCGGGAAGGGTTCGGGTCACTCGCAGCCCCTATATATATATATATATATATATATATATATATATATATATATATATATATATATATATATATATATATATATATATATGGGTTGGCGAGCTGCCAATCCCCCCCCCCCCCCCCCCAACCCTCGATATATATATATATATATATCTATTTTTTTTTTTTAATTTTTGTTAAAGTTAAACACATTGTTCAAAACTGCCGACCGGAATTTTAGGGGTCACCGACAAAATTAAGTAGGCGAAAATTTCACCAGTTCTGACTACCGGAAACCGTCGCCACTATTAGGGTCCTATGATTCATAGGATCAAATGATGATTGGCTATTATCTTTCAGTTGATGGAATTGTAAATAATATTGTATTCTACAAATTATTTCCAAGAAAAAATAAATAAGGGTCTTGCAAGATAAAATGCGCCCTTAGGGTTAATTAGATATGTTTTAGAATAGTAATCCTGATTATAATAATTAGTCATGTCATTTAAACACGATTAACAATTTGTAATGAGGCGCTTGACACTCAAGTTTGGGTTTTATTATAAAGTCAAAAACGACAAAATGGTTTGTCGGCTTGTGATATGGTGGGTGCATATTTCAACAACCACGAGCCACCCCACCTGGATCAACAATAGTGGATCAATTTTGGCCCCCCTAGTCCATTCTACCATTATCGGTAAGGGGGTGGTCCGAAAAACGGATTCGCTATTCACTGACCCCACACTATATGGTGGGCACTCATCACTTCACACCCCCCCTGCTCAATACCCCTTACTACCTACCCCCCTGAAAACCACTCCTATCTCCCGCCAAGATAAACTCCCGCCATTTAATTTTAACTACCACGTCCCTGCATCACATCCACTCCCCTACTGCCACGTACCTCCTCCTGCTTGACCCCGCTCTCGCTTACCGCTCCATTCTCGCGTGTTCCTCCCGCGCTCACACGTCAATTGTTTTCGCCAACCATGTGCCTCAACATTATCCCCCACCTCCATTTCACCTCCCGCCTCCATGTCATATATCCATTTCATTCCATTCCCGCTAGATCAATAGTGAACATTGGCAATTTAAGTTAGCACCGAGTTGAAAAAATGGTCAGTTAAAACTATGTTTTTTCCTATACAACACAATCATTTCGAGTGTGGTTTAAAAATAGATAAGAATGAATTTCTCAAAACAGAAAGAGGTTTTTTTCCAGAACAGACCCATTTAAAAAATCTTGTCTCGGATTTCTAACAACTATTATGGTTTGGGAGATTCACATGAATCTTTGAAGGCATATTTTCCAGAATTTTCCTGTTTTAAGCCACTATTTTCAAATGTGGTTTCCGAACAGATAAAAATGAATTTTCAAAAACTGAAAGAGGTTTTTTTTTGTAACATCCTCATATATACATAAACCTCTCTCAATTTTGTACAACGCTCATAGATTGAGACATTCAAAGGGATCAATGGACCCTATTTTTCAGAATTTCGTGAGGAAACAACTCATGGATAGTTAGTGACTTGGATGCCACTTCATCAAATAATACTTGCTATGAAATTCGAATTGTTGTTCCTTATCACCAGAAATCCTAAAAGATAGTGCCAAGAAGATTCATTAGTTTTGAATGTCCTATATTTTAGTCCTATTTTTGTAACACAGTTTTCAGATATTTGTAATAAATCTTGATATTTTTTATCAAGATATTTTGTGAAGAATTGGTATAAATACTTCATCATTTGAAGTAATAGAGTGTTGGGACTTGTACTGAGAAAGACTACCATTATTGTAAAGTTGTTCACTGAGATTTAGTGGCCATTTTCATTAATACAAGCAAGTTGTTTCAGGATTCATGTGTCATATCTATGTGGTGAAGTGTTTCTTACTGTAATCAGTTTTCTCTGTTTTTCATATATGTTTCTTTTCTCTATTGTTTTAAAGAAAATTAAGTTCAAGATTTGTTTCAAAAGCACCCTGTTCTGGCTTAAAACAATATCAATGTTTTCTTCTGAAGTTTAAATATAAAATTCTTAATTGCTCCATATTTAAAGTGAATCATAATCTGTTCTTCTTTCTCCATCTCATAAACTACAAGGATCCAGTAGTATGCCTACCTTGCCCTATTTCACTTAAGCTTGATACTTCTGCAAATTGATCACCCCAAGCCTCTTTGACTCCATTGCCCAATGGATTTTCCCTTGCTGTTCCAACCAAACCAATTCATAAACCAAACCTTGAACTTTCACAACTAGCCTAAAACCCTACCAAGTAAACAAAGCTAAATTTGACAGAGAGATCCCTCTCTGAGTCTAGAAGGGCTAGCTTCTAGACTTAAAAGTGGTTATGTGGTTACCTTTGCAATTTATTTCACAACCTTAAGAAATTACAGAGTGCTAACAACCACAAAGTGCCAAATTATTGCCTTGTTAGTGGCCACCAAATTTAGCGACACTGTCAGATTTAGCTGTTTTTCAAATTTAGTTGGTGCTCTGCTAACTTTAGCCAATGGGCCAAGTTAACCAAAACTTTGACTGGCCATAACTTTCACATACAATGTCGGATTGAGGTGTCGTTTGTGTTTTTGGAAACCTTACGACTATCTATTTGATCTGACCCTAGTTTCATGAAAATCCATGGACTTTTATTTTTAAGCCTTTCCAGAGCCCTCTTTGATTTCTGAGCCTCTTTGGAGCCACCTGGATCATTCCTCCCCACTGAGGAGATTTTGGTCCTCCCAGAGTATGAACATGATCCGAAATCTGTTATACTCCCTTGTCTTCACAACAAGTTCCTTAACAAGCCACACTTCCTTCTCCTTCACCTTTGTTCTTCGGAGCCATAAGTGATGAACCGACACATGTACTCTCTTTGCAAACCTGTAGAATAATTTTGCAAGATACATGTTCTGTTACAAGACCAAACATGACTTAAACAACGCCTTACTTTCTAGGAGTTTATAACACACTCTTTGGGTCAAATTTACCTCAAAATCACAACAGAAACCATTACGCAAACTATAAAAAAAAGGCCAAAAATATCATCATGTTGCATTCATAAGTGATGACAAACACTTTGTTCAGCCTCACGATTGCTTCATTTTGACACTCTCCCTTACCTATTTTTCCTTTTCTTGACCATCATCATCAACTCAATATGCATCAAACTACAAGGTTTTTTGACATGGTGAGGTATTTTATTGTCTTATATTTCATATTTAATAATGTTCCTTATTATTGAGTTAATATTTGTATTAGCTACTGAATTCGTACGATTCTGCAACTAATCTATGTTTCTGTAGCCGATTCCATGGTTTACCAGGATCAGAGGTGTCAACTAAGAGGAGAAAGATATGGACATGTGGATATTGATCCCTTTAACGATTTCCTCATATTCATCTGAACCAGATCATCAAAAGGATTGTTCGATTGCGTGGTCAAAGGGTAAAGTCAACTTAGTTGTTGAACAGGGGAGCGAGAGTCCGAAATTCCTACGCTTCACGATTTTCTTTGCCAAATAGCAAATTGTGAGCAACAATATCTCGATAGTTGTTAGAAGCTTAATTTAGAATTTTGTTAGCTAAGGTAGGCATAAAAGCCTCGAACAATTATTGACACTATCTTTTATAAATGTCGTGCAACAAACATGAACAAGAGGTTAATTTATGTATGCGACAATAATGTTTTAAGACTCTATTAATGAAGAAAGTTCTTTGAAGTTTTGATGCATAGCTGACTGTTCGATTGAAGTTATATAACTACATGTTTGTGGAGGGCCCCTGCAAACAATGAAGGTTCTGCATTTTCATATCTTTTCTTTATCGTTTGTTGCAGTTATTCATACGTTTTAGAATTGTTTTGCAGTCTTGATTTTAATCAGACAACGATAACAATATTTCACTAATCATTCATTTCTTCAAGTTGATTTGTAATGATGCTAATGGTGGTGTAATCACTTTTCATAGATTTCTTTATGATTTCAAAGTGTTTCATTTCAGAGCTTGATAGATTTCTTTATAGTTTCATTTTACAGTATTTCATTTCAAGGCATGTGTGATTTCTTTATGGTTTTCATTTCAAAGCATGAATGATTGATAGTGAATAAATGTGTGGTTTTCATTTTGAATATAAGTTAATTCATTTTAGTTTTTATGCAAATGATTGTTAGAATGTCAGATGAATAATTCTGCTTTTAGATTAAATTTATGTTGCAATAGATCAATTAAGTTTTCTTAATAAGATAGTGTGATTTTTCTTTAAGTTTCATTTTGCAAGTGTGAATAACATTTTTGATTTCATTAGAAAGGAGTGAGGAATTTTTAGGAATATTTAATGTGTTAAATTCATTTTCTTTGAAGAGTAAGATAGGAATGAAAAACATCCTTAGAAGTAATTTTCAATAACTCAGTCATGCACATTAATAATCTGATTTAATAAAAAGGACTTATAGAATATATAGTGCACTTTCACAAGTTTACCAACTCCGGTCGATAATTTATGTAACAATTTAAGACAATTAAATTGACAAACACACTTCATCACCTTTATAATGATTTCACAACATGTGATTTACAAAATGAGGCCATGACAAGCTACTATATCTAATAAAACCATCTCTCACTCAATAAAGTGAATGGGTCATCTCCCTGTGGCTGATTTGCTTGTTGAACATCTTCACCAGTTGGTTCCTTCATAGGTTCTTTCTAGTCATGGAGTATCTGACATGTGGCTCTTTGATGTCCATCCTTGTTGTAGTGACTACAATGATTCTTTCTCCTCCAAAATTTATGGATCGTCTTGGAATGCTTATTCTTGGTGCGCCTTTGATGAGGAGAACTTCTTGTGGAATCTTCACTATCACTGGAATGTGATGAGGTGCTCCCATCATCCGTCATTGGTTGGTCACTGGTTGTCTTTGAGAATTTTCCAACCTCTTTTCTGACATACCCAAGTCCTGCATAACAAGGCAATTCCTCCACTTTGATGGGATTCACAATGCCCTGGCCATTAATGCTAAGGTCCTTTCCTTGATACCCGATTTTCTTCAACAATTTTGATCCAATTCCTATATTATGTTTCTCAAAAGCAGCAAAATCATCATCATAAATAGAACATGAAATTGAAGAATCACTTTTTACCTCAGGCTTGTTATGTTGCAACTTTTCCAAGGCCTCCTCCTTGGCTTGTAACTGATACTACAACCTTTGTTTCTCCTCCTCCACTTCTTCTAGGAGTCTCCTTAGTTCAACATTCTCTGCTTGAATTCTTTGGATGATCTCTTCGAGTTCTTAGAGCCATGCAGTATTTGGTTCCCTCCTCATTTTTGGCACAACATCTACTTAAATATTTGCCTCATCGCCCTAATCAGAACCCAAGTTGATAGGTCCATATTTTTCAATCCCAAGAGCTACAATATTCATTTCATTACCTAAGCCTGATCCTAGGTTAATTGGTCCAACACCTGCAAATCCTGCAGCTGTGATCTTCTCATCATCGTCTGATTCAGATTCTTGGTCTTGTTTGACAATTGCAACTGTCTTATGCTTCTCCTTCCTGCCATTCCTCTTTGGCCTCAATTCCAGATGCAATTCCCAACAATGTTCCTCATCATGTCCTTCTTTCTCACAATGAGTACAAGAGGGATTTTCTCCTTTATCTTAGCTGCTGTTGTCCTCTTTGGGCGGTCATCTTGCTCATGCTTCCCCCTGCTTTCAAGATGTACAACATTCACACTATCTTCATCAAGAGTTTTAGGTTCAAATAATAACAATGAATGACACAAATAATTATGTAAAGAGACAATATATTTCATCAACATATCAGGAGAGTCTAGTGGAACATTCAATGCTAATGCTTGTTTCCTAAACTCCTCTGTAAAATTTTAAACATTTTGACCTTTACTTTGTTTCAAATGTTTCCATTCCATCATAGCCTTGTGTTTGTAGCCCAATGGGTAAAACTGTCATCTCAATGCAGAAATGAACTTGGACCAAGATGAAAGAAGTTTACGACTACTCTCACCACCTTTCTGTAGCTTGCCTTCCCACTAGACGAGAGCAGTGCCACTCAATCGAAGGGATGCTAACTGGATCTTGGATTCATCCTCTTTTATTCGTTGTATACAGAAATATACTTCAAAATTTCTGATTCAATTATCTAACTTTTCTACATTAGATTCTCCACTAAACACAAACAAATCAAACTTGACATCTAGCTTGAAAAAGGGCCTTTTATGAGTTTTTCTACCTCTAGAATGACGAGAAGAGGAAGAAGAAGAACTTTCACTAGAAGATGGAGAGGGAGGTTCTGGAGGCTCTTCTCCTCCTCCATGATTCATTGAGGCATGATCATCTGGTCCTACCTTCTTCTCTGGTTTCACCATTGTCTTCTCATACTCTGCAAACAATTTTTCCACTTTTTCTACCATGACGTAGAAGGCCTTGCGATAATTTCACTCTTCATCCAACCGAGCATCTTCATTTGCCATTTTCCTTCTTCATGCTACACACCCCGCTTATGGATCAAAGAACTTAATTTTTCCTTCACCTCTTTGGAGCTTTTCCCTGGTTATCATACTCTTGCAATTCACATCAGCAAAAGACACGCTCTGATACCAAACTTGATCCAAATCTTTTCACTTCAAAGATGCATACATAATCGCATTTAAAAGGACATGTAACCATAAGATGCATACACATAAAAGAAGCGGAAATAAACGACAACCATGAGAAGCAAAGACACAAACAAGTTGATAACAGAGTTCACCCAGTGTGGGCTACGTCTCTAGGCCCTGCTCAATGTGGGGAGGCCTCTTTCATTAATCTTCAACGAAATCAAATTACATGGATGTAAAAAACACACTTTATACCTCCACTCCCATGGGTGGCTTTAAAATGCACACCTTTGCTATTGAATTCCTGGTGAAAAATTGTGAAAATGACTCTAAACTTGACCCCTTTCTGCTTCGGTAAAAATATGGACCCCTGGGAATCTTAAAGATTCCCCAAAGATTCTTTCTCACAGGATGATTGGAATTCGACTAAACAAATGAAGAATCTCATCACATCATCAGATTCCTAGTAAAAAATTAACAAAAATGAGTATAAAGTCAACTTGGTTCTGAAACTGTCAATTTCGGGTGTCAAGGGAATCTTTTAGATTCCATGCAGATTCTTGCGTCAAGGTTCCACCTTCATGGTCTTTCCTTCAAAAGTTTGTTTATGAAAAATCCGCTGCTCAGATCAAAAAACCGTCTGCACCATCAGATTCCTGGCGAAATTCTATTCCATTTGAGTATAAACTTGGCATATTATTGACACTGTGAAAATCTGGCTCCAAAGGAATATTTTAGATTCCTCACATATTCCCTGCGTTAGGCTCAACTCCTTGGTTTCTATGCTCGCTCAGGGTTCCACTATGGCTCTGGGCTCCATGTGCACTCCTCTATCCTGCATTGGTTGGTGAATGAATCAATTGTGTGTTTAAGTAACTGGGCGTCGACGTCATTTTCAAGGCTCGATGGGTTAGCGCGTTGGTTGCCCCACTGTTGGCAGATAGTTGGGGGGCAGAGATCCCGTGATCGAGCCTCCCCCACATGGAAATTGGTTGTGATTTTTTGGTTTGACGTTGAAATCAGGTGAGTGGTTATGGGGTCGCCGGTGGCGGGCCGATGCAGGTTCAACTCCCGCAGACCTTGTGTTATATATGGTGTTATAATCGGGCGGGGTTCAGGTCACCCGCGGCCCCAACCCGTTACATTATATATATTGGTTGGGGGGGGGGGGTTGGCGGCCCACCAACCCATAGATATATAAATTTTAATTTTTAATTAAATTTAAACACATTGTTCAAAACCGTCAGCTGGATTTTTAGGGATCATCGACAAAATTAAGTAGGCGATAATTTAGCCAGTTCCGGCTGCCGGAAACTGTCGCTGCAAAGTTCCAAATTTTTGTTTCGTTAGTGGCCGCCAAATTTAGCGGCTCCACCAAATTTAGTTGCCTTCCAAATTTAGTTAGCGTTCTCCAATGGGCTAAGTTGACAAAAAAAATGATTTACCATAACATTCACATACGATGTTGGATTGAGGTGTCGTTTCCGTTGGAAAGCTTGTGACGATCTCTTCAATATGAACCTAGTTTCATGGAATTCCAAAGACTTATTTTTGAGCCCTTCCTCAGCCCTCTTTGATTTCTAAGCCTCTCTGGAGCCACCTGGATCATTAACTTCATCAAAGAATCATCAAGAGGGTTCAATACCCTCTCAAACTAGCCTCAACAACAATTGTTAGCCCATGCATTCACATAGTACCATTCAATAATTTATCAAGCCATAAGAAAGATCCATAATAAGAGCACATTATACAACAAGAATGTACCATGCCTTTAACCAACATTTAACCAGGACAAATCCATGACAAACCAGTCATAAAATCAACACAATAACCCATACAAGTGCTCATGAATCTCAATAAAAATAAACACATGATAACATATACAAATGTCAACGAAGTCAGGGACTTCCACTTACCACCCAACCATATATTGGGCTGAACCAAACCTCTCTTTCAACCAATCACCCCCGTGCCATATTCCAAGCATGAATGTGGGATCACATGGGATAAACCAAAACATAACTAACCAAGGATTCTAGAGGTTAAACCACCTCAACCCTCCACCACAATGATTTCACCCAAACTGGTCCAAAAATCACCAAACCAAAGCCAACTTGGATCCTTCCGACTTCTTCACCATACCCAGAGGAATATCTCCGTATCCACCCATCTGTCAAGGGTTCCAGGAGAACGCCCATCTCCACCCTCAACCCTTGGGAATTTTCCCGAGACCACCTCACAAGGATTTGAAATCTAACGACCATCCAAAGCTTAACCAAAACAGGGAACCCACTACATCATGGCTATCTAGGAAATGACAAAGGCAAGATTGTAAACCACTATCAATCTAGGAAAATACCATGCCAATGACAACAAACAAAAACAATAAACCAATGCATGCACCACACATTAAATCCTAGCATGCTAAATAACACATGCACACTGTTACATGGAAATCCACAATTATTTTCTTCCCTTACTTGCTGTTGTCCAAACTTCCTCTTGCACTCCCTTGCTTGGTTGTTCTCTCTCTTGGAGTTCTATTTCTTCCTTAGCGAAACTAAAGTTGTCAAGGCTAAAATATGATCAAAAGTTGTCAACTGTTTCTTAGGTGCCTTTTTATCATTAATGTCTGGTATCTATTCCTTTCCTTTTTCCACTTTTCTTTCATTTTCCTTTATTTTCTCTCTAATTTCCCTTGCATGCATATTCATGTCCCTTCATCTTCCTTTTTTCCTATTTTCCTTTATTCCTTGAATTAATTTCCATTTATTGCCTTTTACCTTTGCTAATGCCATTGCCAATTTCCATAGACATTAATTAACCACACGTGACCCCCAATGTGATGTTTTCCCCCTCATTCAGATTGGAATACGTGTCCCATGACCTTAGTTGATTTTTGCCTTTTCACATGGAAATATAACTCTAGGCTATTAACCCCTCACTCCAACTAGATTTGTTGGTCAAGAGAGGTAAACTAGAACTAATAACAAAATGCCAAAAATTGTAATGAGACCATATCTCAAAAGCATCCATCTCTAGAAAAAACCGAGAACACAAACATAACCAACCAAATTCGAAAGTTGTGAGGAAGGGTCTGGGATTTCCCAGCGATTACATGATCAGGGGTTGTGGATCCTCGTGCACATGGAATTCTAAGTGATCTACTTGTCCCCCAATCTGGTCCAGCCTCTCACCCAAGCATCTATGGCTCCTCCGGATCGAGTGCATTATGTCCAACATCACCCACTAGTTGTGTTACAAATCATTCATGAAGACAGTTGTTTCATTCCTGTCGTCGTGCCTTTGTTGACGCAATTCTATCAGGAGTGTCATTATACCCAGCATTTTCCTGCCTAGTGACTCCCTTGAAGGTGGTGCCTGAGCTAGGGCAAGCTCTGACAATTTTTCGTGAGTCAATTCACCATTGGAATCCCCCTAGGGCCCTCCTTTCCATCCCTAACACCTTCCCTACCTTCACATCCCAAAACGTCTTCACCGATGGCACAATCCCTCTGTCTCATCATGTCGCGATTGAGAACAAACCACAAAAAAACAGTAAAGAATACCCTGCACACTTCCCCAGTTCGAACAACCACCACTCTTAATCCCTCTAGTCTATGCCCCTCCACTAAAGAGTTCTCCCCTCCACCCCTCCCGGCCCCCCACCCAAGGGCTCAACCTAGGCACCACTCCCTTCTTGACTAGAGCCCCTTGTGAACTAGAAGAGACATGAAGAAGCTTGTAACTCCAACTACCTCACACACTAAGACGACTGACAAGCACTACAAAAACCCAACCAAAATGACATAATAAAAGGGTTACCTCGACAGAATTCCCCTAGCTCTCAGAAGGAGAGGCCCACCCATTATTGACTTCCACCACCCTAGACAAGCCTGAAACATAACCAAGTTTAACAAGAATGAGGATAATGCATAATCTTACTAAATGAGGCTGAGTCACCCCTGCCACGAAACTACCTCTCATAACTCAGCACCACCTTGTGTCCAACCAACCTGCAAAGAGTTTGTAAACTCTGCTCGCACTAGGGTCCCAAACCCTACATCCCCCAACCTATTCTCCACCCCTTCGTCTAGCTACCTCAACACTGTATGCATAATTCGAATGGATAGGCATGCACAGACTGGTAACGCGTGCATCGATGCCAACCATTGCACCACATTCCAAAACTCCCTTATCCAATGTAAACAATTGCTACATAACGAACTCCCTCCAACCTTTAACATTCCCCTATCTCCTGATTCTTCCCTCTGGCCAGGTACTTGGCCACCACTTGGCCCTTAGCGTCATAATAGCATGTCAGTGTTGCCTTGGGAGGCTCACCTCCCCATCACCTCCATTTAATACGTTGCATTCAACCACCCGATTAGGGTAAAACCCAATTTCAATTTACTATAAAAATAAAAACCCAATATTTAAGGAACTTGTTATATAAAGAGTCTACTTGGGGTAGCTCAATTGGCAATGGCCATGGAAATGAAGTCTCACAGAACTGGAAGTCTTGGGTTCAAATCTTGTGCTATCCCCCCGATCGAGGTGTGAAGTTGGACATGATTAAGATTTAGTCCTACCAAGCTTACAAAAAAAATTTAAGAATTTCAATTTACTATAAAAATAAAAACCCAATATTTAAGGAACTTGCTATATAAAAAGAGTCTTTAAGTGCGTCTTTTTGGAGTTTCCGGTGGATTGGCCATAATCCGGTGAAAAAAATTGTGGCCAAATCTTGATTTATGTTGTTTAAACTAGTTTTTTGACTGCATTTATGGATTTAACACCCTAAAAAATCCTTGAGACACTTCAATTATGAAGAGTTCACCTTTCAAACTTGTGTTTGAATGAATCCCTACTAAATTCTAGACAAATTATATCAAAAAATAAACTGATTTTTTTTCCAAATAATCACACTAATTAACTACTAAATAATTAACAACTTATAAAAAAATAAATATCAAATATATAAAAAACTTATTATTAGTCCCTACCTGGGACTATATGCGATCGATCGATCGCTGACCGTTGGTTGACCGACGTGATTTTTCATTATAATAGCATTATAACCTAAGTCGAACCAAAGTTTTGGGGTGGAAAGGTTTTGGAGTCTTATTACGGGCTTCGCATTGTTCGAGGTGAATGCGTCTGTGAGGAATTAAGTGGCTGGTACCAGATGGCATGCTTCGGCTCAGTGTTTGACGTTAGTATGGTACACTTGGGGACTAGCATGGCACTGTTGTGTCGGCATGCCATGAATGATCAGCGGAATATCAGATGTAGGGGGATGTTAGGGTTTATCATTTTAGTGGCAGCTGGGAGAGCATTCTGTTTAACCCCTACGCGGAACGAGTTGCGAGTTTCCTCTGCATTTGCTGCAAAAGCGCGTTATCTCCTTTCAAGTCGAGGTAAGAATCGCCGACTGTGAATATCAAATAGTTTTGGTGGTTAAATCTACAAATGTAAATTAGGGGAACCATTGCGAATGGCTGTTGTGTTTATTATCGAGGTGAAGGAAATTAGTTATGTTATTTCAGGTTGGGCCTGTTTAAGAGTTGTCGAATCGGCTAGGGTTTATCATTTTAGTGGAAGCTGAGAGAGCATTCTGTTTAACCCTTACGCGGAACGAGCTGCGAGTTTCCTCTGCATTTGCTGCAAAAGCGCGTTATCTCCTTTCAAGTCGAGGTAAGAATCGCCATGGGTCCTGTCTTCAAAAGGCTATAATGAGAAATAACTCTTCCTTTGATATGCATGTCACCGACTGTGAATATCGAATAGTTTTGGTGGTTAAATCCACAAATGTAAATTAGGGGAACCATTGCGAATGGCTGTTGTGTTTATTTGGGGATGTTAGGGTTTATCATTTTAGTGGAAGCTGAGAGAGCGTTCTGTTTAACCCCTACGCGGAACGAGCTGCGAGTTTCCTCTGCATTTGCTGCAAAAGCGGGTTATCTCCTTTCAAGTCGAGGTAAGAATCGTCGACTGTGAATATCGAATAGTTTTGGTGGTTAAGTTTACAAATGTAAATTAGGGGAACCATTGCGAATGGCTGTTGTGTTTATTATCGAGGTGATGGAAATTAGTTATGTTATTGCAGGTTGGGCCTATTTAAGAGTTGTCGAATCGGCTAGGGTTTATTAGTCCCTTCCTGGGACTATATGCGATCGATCGATCGCTGACTGTTGGTTGACCGACGTGATTTTTCATTATAATAGCATTATAACCTAAGTCGAACCAAATTTTTGGGGTGGAAAGGTTTTGGAGTCTTATTACGGGCTTCGCATTGTTCGAGGTGAATGCGTCTGTGAGGAATTAGGTGGTTGGTACCAGATGGCATGCTTCGGCTCAGTGTTTGACGTTAGTATAGTACACATGGGGACTAGCATGGCACTGTTGTGTCGGCATGCCATGAATGATCAGCGGAATATCAGATGCAGGGCGATGTTAGGGTTTATCATTTTAGTGGAAGCTGGGAGAGCGTTTTGTTTAACCCCTACGCGGAACGAGCTGCGAGTTTCCTCTGCATTTGCTACAAAAGCGTGTTATCTCCTTTCAAGTCGAGGTAAGAATCGCCGACTGTGAATATCGAATAGTTTTGGTGGTTAAATCTACAAATGTAAATTAGGGGAACCATTGCGAATGGCTGTTGTGTTTATTATCGAGGTGATGGAAATTAATTATGTTATTGTAGGTTGGGCCTGTTTAAGAGTTGTCGAATTGGCTAGGGTTTATCATTTTAGTGGAAGCTGAGAGAGCGTTCTGTTTAACCCTTACGCGGAACGAGCTGCGAGTTTCCTTTGCATTTGCTGCAAAAGCGCGTTATCTCCTTTCAAGTCGAGGTAAGAATCGCCATGGGTCCTGTCTTCAAAAGGCTATAATGAGAAATAACTCTTCCTTTGATATGCATGTTGCCGAGTGTGAATATCGAATAGTTTTGGTGGTTAAATCCACAAATGTAAATTAGGGGAACCATTGCGAATGGCTGTTGTATTTATTTGGGGATGTTAGGGTTTATCATTTTAGTGGAAGCTGAGAGAGCGTTCTGTTTAACCCCTACGCGGAACGAGCTGCGAGTTTCCTCTGCATTTGCTGCAAAAGCGGGTTATCTCCTTTCAAGTCGAGGTAAGAATCGCCGACTGTGTATATCGAATAGTTTTGGTGGTTAAATCTACAAATGTAAATTAGGGGAACCATTGCAAATGGCTGTTGTGTTTATTATCGAGGTGACGGAAATTAGTTATGTTATTGCAGGTTGGGCCTGTTTAAGAGTTGTCGAATCGGCTAGGGTTTATCATTTTAGTGGAAGCTGAGAGAGCGTTCTGTTTAACCCCTACGCGGAACGAGCTGCGAGTTTCCTCTACATTTGCTGCAAAAGCGCGTTATCTCCTTTCAAGTTGAGGTAAGAATCCCCATGGGTCCTGTCTTCAAAAGGCTATAATGAGAAATAACTCTTCCTTTGATATGCATGTCGCCCAGTGTGAATATCGAAAAGTTTTGGTGGTTAAATCCACAAATATAAATTAGGGGAACCATTGCGAATGGATGTTGTGTTTATTTGGGTATTTGTTCGCTAAAAATGTTTATTTAGGGTTTTTGGCCAAAGCCATCTTAACTGAAAATGGCAGGCTCGGGGCATTGAATTTAGTAGCTGGGACAAGATGGCATGCTTCGGCTTAAGTGTTTTACGTTACTATGGTGCACCTGGGGACTAGCATGCCACTGTTCTCTCGCCATGCCATGAATCATCACCGGAATATCAGATGCAGGGGGATGTTTTTCACACTTTGGGTTTTGGGGATGGTTCAGATCGATCGAGGTGACGGAAATTAGTTATGTTATCGCACGTTGGGCCTATTTAAGAGTTGTCGAATCGGCTAGGGTTTATCATTTTACTGGAAGCTGAGAGAGCGTTCTGTTTAACCCCTACGCGGAACGAGCTGCGAGTTTCCTCTGCATTTGCTGCAGAAGCGCGTTATCTCCTTTCAAGTCGAGGTAAGAATTGCCATGGGTCCTGTCTTCAAAAGGCTATAATGAGAAATAACTCTTCCTTTGATATGCATGTCGCCGAGTGTGAATATCCAATAGTTTTGGTGGTTAAATCCACAAATGTAAATTAGGGGAACCATTGCGAATGACTGTTGTGTTTATTTGGGTATTTGTTCGCTAAAAATGTTTATTTAGGGTTTTTGGCCAAAGCAAAATGAAAAATCACCGAGCATAAGAGTTTCATCTTCCTAACTGAAAATGGCAGGCTCAGGCCGTTGAATTTTCAAGTGTTTTGTCCGACCATATGTGCCTTTACTAATAATAAAACGCAGTTGGTTTTATTGGTAAATATCCAGACTTCTGTAGCTAAATATTGCTTTTCTTAATTTTGCATGCTTCCAAAAGCAATAAGAATATTTTGATTCAAACCATCTAGTGGGACTAACATGCCACTGTTCTCTCTCCATGCCATGAATCATCACTGGAATATTAGATGCAGGGGGATGTTTTTCACACTTTGGGTTTTGGGGATGGTTCCTAGGGTTTATCATTTTAGTGGAAGCTGAGAGAGCGTTCTGTTTAACCCCTACGCGGAACGAGCTGCGAGTTTCCTCTGCATTTGCTGCAAAACCGCATTATCTCCTTTCACCGAGCATAAGAGTTTCATATTCCTAACTGAAAATGGCAGGCTCCGGCCGTTGAATTTTCAAGTATTTTGTCTGACCATGTGTGCCTTTACTAATAATAAAAGGCAGTTGGTTTTATTGGTAAATATCCAGACTTCTGTAGCTAAATATTGCTTTTCTTAATTTTCCATGCTTCCAAAAGCAATAAGAATATTTTGATTCAAAGCATCTAGCAATTAGGTATAATAATACGCAATTGGGTTTATTCGTAAAATATGTAGACTTCTGTAGCTAAATATCGATTGGCTTAAATATGTTATGATTCCATAAATAATACCAGTATTTGGATTTAAAGGAACCAGGGTTTAGGGGAAACAACTGAGGGGAAACAACTGAAAAATAATAATAGATATGCCTGTATTTTGTCCTGATTTTATGCTTTTGGTTCGAATTGACTTCTGCTGCCAGTGCTCTTTACAATGATATATTATTTATCTTTTAGAATGGAAGTAACAGTTGACAGATGAGTGGTATAATGAAATAAGTTTCATCACCTGTTCTAGTTTGCACTTTGACCTTTAATGACTGTAGGAGATTTGCATAGTGTATATTATTGGTCACTCAAAAAGTACGATCATTGTTTCCTTCCAAATGGAAGAGTATTTTTTATTTGGCCTCGTACCATATATGCAAGAATGAAATTGCTTTCCAAATGACTTCTC
Organism: Pinus tabuliformis; assembly: GCA_031772625.1. Lineage (NCBI taxonomy): Eukaryota > Viridiplantae > Streptophyta > Pinopsida > Pinales > Pinaceae > Pinus > Pinus tabuliformis. Next base: position 514,649,148 of record CM062807.1, read on the forward strand.
AACATTATTCTGCTATTTCAAAATACATATTTGTACCATAGTCCGGGTAAACCCTGTAGTTGAGAAGGGGTCATTCCGCATAACCATTTTGTAATTTTATCATCCATGACAAAGTGGATGTATTGCGATGATGTTAATTGGGGTCAATACCGCATACAACTTGAATTAGCATATGTTTCAACTTTCCAGTTTCAGAGCACTTCATATAATTAATTAAGAAATTATTCTCGATTCTAATGATTTGTACTATCTTATGTTGGTAAAGTATATCTTAACTTTAAGGTACAATGTTAGAGAAACAGTTGACCACGTTAAAGTTAGATGTCAATTTACACTGGGAGTCTTGTTTGAGATGATCCCAACAAGTAGAAGTTGGGTAATGCATCCAACTAGCTGCGTATAATGATGTATGAAGACATTCTGTCTATTTAATGCTTAGATTAAAATCTCATGTTAGGTAGTTTTAACCAGATTGGTTCTGATATGATGTTAGGCTACCTTATTCTCCTCAGGGAGAAAAAATAATTTTATTATGAAAACAAAATTACATTTACTATATGTGTTTCTACATTTCAGAGATATCCTTAAGCATAGGAAGTGATAAAAGTATGATTGAGAAGATATCTTGCTTCATAAACAGTTTTCAAAAATGTCAATATGACAGCCCTATCATAGTCATTCTAACATATATCACAGGTCTCATAAAAAATTAGCTCCTAGATATGTTCATAAACAGTCCCATAAAAAAATATACATATAGATATTCACATTTAAACAGTCCCATGACTATATGAAAGGTGTATGAAGACATTCCATGAGCTGCCCTTCCACTTTCTTTTGAATGATCCAAGCTCGTGCTTCCAAGTGTAATCCAGCTTTTGACAGTCCATCAGTTTCCATGTTCCTCTCTCTGTACACATGTTGAAAGATAATGTGTTAAATACTCTGTTCAAGAAAGTTGAATCTCCTCAAATATAGGCTGAAATTTATAATTGTCCAATGAATTTGTTCCATTCATCCAATTCACCACAATTTGTGAATCATCAAAGATCTGTAATTTTTGGGCATCTTTTTTCAGGTGCCAGAATCGGCAGCAGTCTTCGGGCAATTTGCTCAGGCAGACTGTTGGTGTGTTTGCCAAAGCTGTCCTTTGAACATATTACATGTTGATCATTTATATGAATCATACCTCTAGCATCACACTCCTCAGGCAGAAAAAATAATTTTATTATGAAAACAAAATTACATTTACTATATGTGTTTCTGCATTTCAGAGATATCCCTAAGCATAGGAAGTGATAAAAGTATGGCTGAGAAGATATCTTGCTTCATAAACAGTTTTCAAAAATGTCAATATGACAGCCCTATCATAGTCATTCTAACATATATCACAGGTTTGAAACCAGTTTTGTCTCATAAAAAATTAGCTCCTAGATATGTTCATAAACAGTCCCATAAAAAAATATACATATAGATATTCACATTTAAACAGTCCCATGATTATATGAAAGGTGTATGAAGACATTCCATGAGCTGCCCTTCCACTTTCTTTTGAATGATCCAAGCTCGTGCTTCCAAGTGTAATCCAGCTTTTGACAGTCCATCAGTTTCCATGTTCCTCTCTCTGTACACATGTTGAAAGATAATGTGTTAAATACTCTGTTCAAGCAAGTTGAATCTCCTCAAATATAGGCTGAAATTTATAATTATCCAATGAATTTGTTCCATTCATCCAATTCACCACAATTTGTGAATCATCAAAGATCTGTAATTTTTGGGCATCTTTTTTCAGGTGCCAGAATCGGCAGCAGTCTTGGGGCAATTTGCTCAGGCAGATTGTTGGTGTGTTTGCCAAAGCTGTCCTTTGAACATATTACATGTTGATCATTTATATGAATCATACCTTATGGAAGTACGCTTATGCACTACTTGTATCTGCTTCTCAATGCCCTATTTGGGTTCCTTGATCCTTGAATTCTGTGTAGATCCATATAGTATAGCCATACTCTCATACTGAATAGGAGGAAACTTTTTTCCTTGAAATATTTTGGAGTTGCGACCTAGCAGCAATTGGAGGCAATACTTTGTATATTTTGACAGTTGAATTGCTGCACCACTTATGTAAAACTCATAAATAGCCTCAGAGTTATTTTATTTCACAAATGCAATCGACAATGATGTTAACTTTCAGAAATATTCTTAAAGTTATGGTGCATTTTTTCATTTTGTCTTTCCATTGCTTCCTTTTGTTAACTTGCACAAATATTCTTAAAGTTATGCTCCATTTTTTCATTATGTCTTTGCATTGTTTCCATTTCCAATTTCTTTGTTATTTATAAATATGGCTTGTTGCTAGAAATTTGATATTTGTTTAGCAACATAATGCAATAGCCTATTTTTTTAATATATATATATATTTTGTTCGAAACAATCATCTTCACTTTTTGCTAACTTGATCAATATTTTTTGCAAAGCTGTACAAGGCAATTGCAAAAGGCAACTCTGGTAAGCAATTGCAAATGATGGAAGAAATAATAGATGTTGACAATTACAAATTCAGACTGCAATGCATTTTGCCTGACAACATTGATATTGTATTAAAAAGATAGAGCTTTAGTCAATCAAATAGTCTTTTTAATGTTAAGCAAGCTTTTGGCAGATTGTAGGTGATATAAGGGTTGCGCGAGAAGCTTTAGTTCAGATAACTTCAAGACTGCGGGAAAATTTAAACCATGAAAGGTCCAGTACTAGTGCTATGGTTTCTTCGTCTCTGGCACCATTAAGTAGTAGAGAAAGGTTTGAGCAGGGCTCTCCTGGTAGATAGCATCGCGTTTCAAGGTCGTGGTCATTCATCATCAAGCTATCCGACTATGCAGTCTTCACCAGCCCCATGGTCATCAAAGGTCAGCTTTGTTTAAACATTTTTATTTATTTTCATCCACTATTGATTAAAACAAGGTTTTTTTTTGTCTTTGAGGGTTGTTATCAACTATTGGACATTATTTCCGCTCTACTATGCTTCAATGCATCATGTTTGAATTTGAGAATTTTAGCAAATGGGAGTTTCTGTCATTTTCAGGATTTTGTAGTGGATCAATTTTTGAGGGGACTTGTTCTGTATATTTAAAACTGTTGTCAGATACTGGTTCCCGTATACCTTATGAGTTTTCTATTTTGAATATTGTTTTGCTGCAATGAGATAACATGGGAGCAGTATGAGATTAAAGATAAATTTGGCTTCAATGGTGACAAACAGCATGGGCAAGTAGCTCACACTATATGCTATGAGTGATGATTCCATAGGAATAGACTTCAGTAGAGTAAGCTAATTTTGTAGCAAACACTTGTTCCAGCCACAAATCTGATAAGAATCTACTAAAAATTTCAGGCACACGCATAGTTCAAGGAGGATCCATTGTCCGTTAATAGTGAAACAGTGCCCTTAGCGCTCTTACCCAATTTTGAATTGACCGAGATCGTCCAAAATTAAATCAGCGTTCCAGACCAAGAGAAACATACCTTGTGTATTTCTTGATTTGGGCAAGTGGAGGGAAGTTTGATACAAAATTAGACATCTCCAACTTAAACTATATACTGTTTTCCATTATTTTGCTTTGGACCACACCTGAACTAAGTAAAGCATAAGTATTTCAATTCTGAAATTAACTCATTATCAGACTTCTGTTATTTGCTGTTATAGTAAGTCTATATTCTGGTCCAGATGGATATTTAAACCAATTTAAGTAGAAGTATTTATCTTATGGAATATGAACTCATTACCAAACTCGTTTCATGACAAAGTTGAAGGAAAAATTTACTGAAATCAAAGTGAACAAGCTAATAATGGTGAGAATTGTATATGTAACTAGTCAATGCCCTATTAATAGGATCAGGTTGTATGTCCAACTAATCAGAGTTCTTTAATGTTCAAACTTTAAGCAGAGCGAGCTATCCAGGCATAGATCAATTTCCCTTCTTTTGGCATTTTCCCTTGTCATGGAGTTTTTGATTTGGCTTTGACATTTTCCAATATTTGCTGAGATTTTGAAAATGTGCTGAGCATTTGCCAAGTCTTATGGGCTACTTTCAGCTGGTAAATTGACTCAACTTTTCGATTATTGAGTACTTAGACCAACAACAATTGATTTATCTCTATAGTAGTCATGAATTTTGTGTATAGATTGGACGATCTATATTGTACTCTTGAAGAATTAGTAATTTAGGGCACTCGATGAATTCCTCTCCTATCCCTCTGTTGGTACTTTTTGGTTTTGATTTCTTAGAATAGAAGTAGATTCTTTGCTTCTAATGCAGTATCATGGCTATCGTATGCAATTAAATTTCTATTTAAGATAATTGAGCATAAATCTATCTGCAAACAGCAACCCCTGTGGTACTGCCTATATGCTTTGTTTCAAAATTCAGTCAAATCGGGATATAGGCAGTATTGGCAATTTCTCTGAGTTTGAGGAGCCAATTCTTCGTCAAGGGAGTTCTGCTGGATTTGGAAGGTACGCAAGATTTGGGAAATTTTGTGGGTTGGTGGTGTCATGGGGGTTTTTCTGATTACCATTTTTGTAGTAATGTCGCTGACATTGTATATCATCTTTGGCAGTGTCAGAGCTGCTCGTGGGTTTATCACAAAAACTACTGTTGAAGTTGTAATACCTGAACGCGCAGTTGCAGCCATTCTAGGAAAGTCTGGGAATGGTATTGTTAAAATTCAGCAGCTAAGCTGTTCTCCTGATTTCTTTATTTTAGGTTAACATAATCTGCTCATGGTATATCCCTTTTTGGGGATTAAAGCCCATGTTAATATCTATTGGCCTAGTTCTGACAATTCTACGTTGCCCTTTCATTTCCATCTTACTTACCGGATGAAGCGCAAGAATGTTTGGAGTTCGGAACACTATTTTGTATGGAGTTTTTGATTTGGCTTTGACATTTTCCAATATTTGCTGAGATTTTGAAAATGTGCTGAGCATTTGCCAAGTTGTGTATAGATTGGATGATCTATATTCTACTCTTGAACAATTAGTAATTTAGGGCACTCAATGAATTCTTCTCCTGTCCCTCTGTTGGTACTTTTTGGTTTTGATTTCTTAGAATAGAAGCAAATTCTTTGCTTCTAATGCAGTATCATGGCTATCGTATGCAATTAAATTTCTATTTAAGATAATTGAGCATAAATCTATCTGCAAACATCAACCCCTGTGGTACTGACTATATGCTTTGTTTCAAAATTCAGTCAAATCGGGATATAGGCAGTATTGGCAATTTCTCTGAGTTTGAGGAGCCAATTCGTCGTCAAGGGAGTTCTGCTGGATTTGGAAGGTACACAAGATTTGGGAAATTTTGTGGGTTGGTGGTGTCATGGGGGTTTTGCTGATTACCATTTTTGTACTAATGTCGCTGACATTGTATATCATCTTTGGCAGTGTCAGAGCTGTTGGTGGGCTTATCACAAAAACTACAGTTGAAGTTGTAATACCTGAATGCGCAGTTGCAGCCATTCTAGGAAAGTCTGGGAATGGTATTGTTAAAATTCAGCAGCTAAGCTGTTATAAAGAAGAATAAATTTAATTTGTAAAGTTGCTGGTCAAGTTGTCACATATTTAGAGGAAATAAGAATGTGTTAAATGGCTAGTAATTCAAGCTCGATTGTTGTTACCTTGCTATGAAGGCCCTTTATTGATCATGTTTTCTTTGTATGTTTAGATTTCTGCTGCCAAAGTTAATCTTCTTGAAGTTAGACCAGGAACATCTGAAGGAGTGGTTGAAATTTTAGGCACTCCAGAGCAAACAAATGCAGCCCAATGCTTGATTCAAGCATCCATTGTCAACAACAAACCTTTATTTCGTTAATATGCCAATGAGCAGATTTTATGGTAACATAATCGTTATCCAAATTCAAAATCCCTATGCAAATATACGTGATTTCTGTATTTTAGGTTAACATAATCTGCAAATTCCATGGGATCCTCTTCAACTGAAATTTTTGAAACATGGAGACTTGGAATGAAGTGCTATAATTGCCAAAAATGTTGCCGGGGAAAATTTGACATTGTAGTGACAGACATTGTTTTTCCACTGCCAGCGCAAATGTGTTTATCAGTAATCAATACTTCTTTATCCGGCTTATAAAGTGGGATTTCTTTGACTTGACATAAATGTATTTTGGAACAAAAATCACAGAACGATTTTGATAAACAACAACTGGATTATATTTTCAATTTGGATTCTACTGCCAGTGGTTATGGTTCAAAGCCAATGTTGTCTGTTTTTAATGTTTGGGGTGTACATGTTTTGAGGGTCCAGTTAGACAGTTATCCTGCACTTATATTTGGTCATTATCATTTTATGAATTTGTCATTTGTCGTTATCATAGGAGGTTGGACCAGCTCTCATGATTGGCGTTAAGATATGTGACTGTCACCAAGGCAATTTAAATCTCATGATAATAACTGACCAAAGTGGATCTTGGCATTCTGCCAATAATTATTTTTATTATTTTCCTAAATACATTTCACAATCAACGTAAAATCACAGGCCTTTACATCTCATTCAAATGTTACAAATACTTCGCCTCAGCTGACATGGACAAGTAACTATGTTCTTGAACATCAAAGAAGTCATTTGGTTCTTCTGTAACCTGTTCTATGTCTCTCTTGCAGCCTATATCAATCATGAACTCCCTCCAACGCTGGCATACATTCTGTTAACCGGCAGGGACTACCGCCACAGCAGTGACTCCTTGTTATAAAAAATCATGCTTAAAATTCTCAATATCTCATTGAAACCCTATCATCAATCATTATAATATTCCATAAATAAATAAATAAATAAATATATATATATATTATTTCTAAAAAATAAGTACATTGTAATAGCACATTTAGAAAAAACGCAAGAATTACCTTTTAGTACACCCGGAACCATCGTAAAAACGATTACAAGAGTCCCTGCTGCCTCAGGGCAGGGACTAATCACACGTTAAATTGAATAATTATTTTCAAAGATGCATGGGATATTTTTTCAGCACCCATGTCCCACAAAAATTTAGGTCAATCATAATAACACATTAAATTGAATACCTATTTTCAAAGATGCATGGGGTATTTTTTCAGCGCCTATTTCCCAAGAAAAATTAGGGCACTTTTTCGAGGATTATTGAAAAGTGTAATTTATTTATTTATTTGAAAGTTATTTTAATTTTTTTAAATCCACACTACATAGATATATTTACAATTTAACATCGTTAAAAAGTCAAAATATTTGTTTTAATATGATTTATTAATATGTTAGGAATATATTATTTATTAATAGGTTAAGAATAATAAAAAAAATTGGAGTTAATATTTTGAGGAGAATTAATTTTCTATGGTTTTTTTTTAAAAATGATTTGCTAATTTTCATTTTTTTTAAATGATTTGCTTAATTTTTACAGTATAGAATTATTTTACTTTAAAAATGGCCAAATTTTTATAAAGACAATATAATATTATTAGAAATTTGTTTTTTTGTTTTTGTTTTTTGTTTTATAAAAATATTGCCAAACATTTTATAGTTTGCATATTAGGGACTAGCAAGATTTGCCAAGGTCTCCAAATTTTTAGACCAACTTACATCCATCTTAACTTTTCATCTACCAAGCGAAGAGAGGGATCAAATTTCTTTTCACTCTTAAAAAAATTTGCATCTCAAGAGATTTGATCCCTCTTAGTGCTTGGTAGATTCGAAGAATCTAGGCTGATTTAATTTTCCCCTTTAAATAGGCTATATTCCACATGAATACCATGGGTCAATACCATGGATCATTTTTATTTTTATTTTATTTTATTTTTATAGGGTTATTTTTATTTTTATTTACATTACATTATGTTACAACATCTCTACCATATTGTTTTGTTATTGTTATTTTTATTTTTATTTACATTACATTATGTTAAACATCTCTATCATACTAGGCTGGAAAGCGCTTCTCGAAGCAATAAATTTTCATCCTTAAAATTTTCCTTGATTAAGAATATGTGAAAAATCTTCGTCATTTGTATAAAGGATTGTTCTAAATAAAAATTAATCTAATATGTTGTAGAAGTTGTTGATTTTTGAGTTATATTTTATCATGTTAGAGTTGAGTTTTAGTTTGATGAAGTTTAGCATTAACTTATGAAACTTACAAACAAGTTAGAATAAATTGAAGAGTTCTTTTCTAGATTGTAATTATGTTGTTTTTAGTTGTGAGAATTCGATCGTTTGGTAACTCTAATAATTTTTTACTTTGAACAATTTAAAACTTTGAAAGAAGCATCTTTGTGAAAGTAAGACTCAGAGATAATATGCTTAGTTAAATATGTGTGATTGACTTGAGAAAAAGAGATTCATGCAAATCCACTATTTGATAACAAAACCCAATAATTTAGACTCAAAAAGTTGAAAATATTGAATTCAATTAAAAATGTACCTAACAATTACAATGAAATTCAATTTTGATTTGACACTTACAAAAAAGAAATATCCCTTGAATTTCGATTTTGATTTGACACTTACAAAATGGAACTATCCCATGCACTTACAAAAAATTAATGTTGAGTGAGAAATTGAATTAATGCAAATTGGAATTAATGATGATGTGTACAACAACTTGAATGCTTGAATATCTTTGCATCTACTTGATTAAATGTACTTGATTGTCATTAATTGTATGTGCTCAAATTTCTTTAATTTGCCTTCAAATAGAGGGGTTTAATTGATCCTTAAAAGTTTGTACAGGTAATATGAAGCATTTGCTCAGGTAAAACGAACACAATAAGTTTGATGACACTCAAGCACACAAAATGCCATTGATCCCCTATTCAAATTTTGGGTCAAATTAAGGTTTTCCAGAAAAATAATGATTACGAGGAATTTACATTAGAGCCCCCTTAACCATACACCAATTCAAGTATTTTTGATATAGTGTATAAAGAGGAGCATACCCTTTACAATATCTGGTTATCGAGATCTCCAACGTGGAATCATATAATGCCTTTTTTCATTGTTTTGCAAAAGACCTAGCAATAAAATGAGGAGATACGGGCAATCCTTACAAAGCTTCAACAATTTTGCTCAAAAGCATTTTGAGTAAAAAATACAAAATTTTGATTTTGATATATTTTCATATTACCCCTATGACCTCAAAGTATCAATGGTTAACTTTCAAGTTTCCCACTTCACTTCCATAAATTATTGTTCGTGTCTCAAAAACAATACAACGAATGGTAATCAAAGAACAATTCTTTGCACTACCCAAGTGTGATAAAGACCATATAAAATAACAAATGCATAGCAAGACAATTGCATCTTTAGAAATGAAATTGAAATAAAGTCATAGCAAGACAATTGCATCTCTAGAAATGAAATTGAAATAAAGTCATAGAGGGTTGTATTTGGCAAACCATGGATGCACCTTACGAATGATTGCAACATATTTGAATTTATGGATGGATTAAACCAATAAAGTGAACACAAAAGTAATTAAGTGTAATACACCTGACTTCTTAAGTCATTTAGAGGAAATGGGGTTCATAATTTTTTTATTCTTCCTTTCAGTTCCATTTTCATTTCCAAGGCGACCATCATATTTTGCTCACTAGGAACTTTCTAATGATGCAAATCTTGTCAAATTTTGAGTCCAGTGCACTACATTAGAGCCCTTCGAATATTTAGCAATTTGTGCCATGTCAACATGAACATATTGTTGACATGTGGCAGATAATGTGGTGCCCTAGGTCCACATGTCACCCTAAATGTGGTTCCTTGTCAACAATGAGGCCACTTGGCTTTGCTAGGTCATTGCCTAGTCTCTCCATGGATTCTAATATATTAATAATACACTTGACCATATATTAAGCTAATGATTATCACATCATTGTCACATTATTAATTATGATTATGATTATTTATATTTGTTATTATTATTATACCAATTAAGCGTATTAAATATGATTATAGTAATATTTATTCTATAAAGACATTTAACTGGAGCACACCCTATCGAAATATTTCCCCAATTTATTAAATATTTTTATTATTCATAACGAGACAACCAATCAAACCAAATACCCTAGACATTTAAATATAATATAATTATAATTAGAAAGCCGCAAAGGGTTAGCTCAATTGGTTGAGTCCCCGTTGTTAAGTGCCTCACCGATCGAGAGGTCACAGGGTCAATTCTCCTCGATGCCCTTAGGGTTAGAACCTGCTAGTAGGGTTGAAGAGCTTTAAAAGATTCCCTTCGGGGTTGATTTGCCCAGATTTTCCCGTGGATGTAACAGCAACCCAGTGTCCGTGAACCACAACATAAAAAAATATAAATATAATTAGCATATTTATATTATGCTTCTTCTTCTTCTTTTTAACTATAACCGCAGACTTTTATATTAGCAAAATTTTGCGTCAAGATGACATAATTGAAATACCAAATTTCAAGAGTTCAACCATTGGGCACTTGTCCAAAACATCTGTCCTAGATAGAACTATGATCCTAACTACTATATGAGGGTGTATATTTTTATCAAAGAGATTTTCCTAATTATCTCTGTAAAAAACCCTAATATAAATATATAAAAAACATTGCATTAAGAGGAACCTAGAATTTGTGAGGGTTGCTTCATAATTCTAAAATTTTGTCCTATTATTGTAGTTAGAACATTCAGAGAAATGAGAACTTGGTTGACTGTAGGAGATGATGTTGCATTTGAAGGTGGTAGAGAAATTTGTCCATGGAGAACCCTATCATGTTCAAGAATTAATTCATCCACCATGTAGCATAAAGCATCTAATTCATCATTCAATTTTTGAGTTAAATGCCTATGCTAGATGAATGTATCCCAAAGGATCTCCATTTGAGATTCAAGGCATATAATTTTGATTAGTAATGTGTAGTGTGGATTGTTATGCATGTCATGGACATCATTTTGTGAAACCAGGTCAGGTTGGGGGGTGGCCTCTGAGTTGAGGACCCACAAGGAGCCATCAAAATAGAGTCATCAATCGACTAAGCCAAATGGTCAAGGACAATTGCATAAGGACTAGGCAAAAAGGATAACTAGTACAATAAAATCTTCATAATGCTAGTTGTGTGAATATAGGAGAAGCATGGATTGATTGCAATGGCCATCAAGGCAAGAGCCGACACCCAATAATGATTATCGTTATGGACAAGGATACCAGCTAGGGCAAGCGAAATCAATAGGAGGCCAAGTGAAATGCATGAGGGATGTAGCAGGAAATGATTACGAAGAGGTGGAGCATGCATGAGGGATTGTGCTTGAATGCAATTTGCATAGGTTTGATGGAGGGAGACCATGTGGGCATCTTCACCACATGTTAAACTGAAGGGAGAGAACTTATGGGACCAAAAAATAGGATCATCAATTGTTGACCATGAGAGTGCCTTAAATTGAGTAAAGGGCTATATTTGTGAAATAATCAGTGGTATGGTTGTTAATATGGAGGATGTGGAAAAATAATACTTGGCCAAAGGAGCTCAAGAGTGATTTTGAGTGATAATTATGGAGTTGAGGTGAGAATCAAAGGGGGATGAGCCTAATTAAAGATATATAATGGTATTCTGGGAGTGTCTAATTATAATGAGGTTTGAAAAAAATTGGGAAGAGACAAGTCTGATTTCTTGGAATAGATCATATGCTTCCACTAAATTATTTGAGGCTAGTCTCAACCTCCAAGAAAACAAGGACACTAAGTTTCCTCTTGAGTCGTAGAGCACCCCTCCTGCACATGTTGCCCCAAAGTATATTTATGTTATGTTTCCATTTATATAATATTTATAATAAAGTACAATATCGAGGAACTACTTTATTAGACCTCTTAATTAGGACACCCTCCCAAATTCCTTAATGGTTCATACCTCACATGCTCACCAAGTGTCACATCAGCAACCCCCTCATCGAGTAGTTTCACAAAGCTCCTCCCCATTCCACTCTAATGGCTTATACTTCACAAGTTTGCTACATGCCTCTCTTCTAAACAAAAAAATAAATTTATATGATATCTTATATTATATCCTCTCCAAAATATTTTAAATATAAATTAAATTATAATATAATATAATATAATGGGGATCCTTTATAGGAGCATTTCCATTAGGCCTCATGCTTTCATTTATCCTTTAATTCTCCATGGGCCACGTTTTGACTTTTTGGAAGCTTTTTCGGTGGGTTTTTCCAGTTAAAATCTGGCAGCAATTTATTGGAATCGCAAGTTTGATAGCTAGTTTCTGCACAATCAAAGCGTCCCAGGGGTTTTTCAGAGTGTTGAATCCAAATATGTAATTAAAAAACTATTTTAAATAATACAAATCAAGATTTAATCTCAATTTTTTCCGCTGGATTCCGTCACCGAAATCTCCAAAAAATCACATTATAGACAACTCCATTTATTATTTCCAATAACACTTATGGTAAAATCTCTTGGAGCCTGTCGTATAAGTTCTATAATATAATATGAAAATTATATAATTTGAGAAGTCGTTTCATTTCCCAATGGCCCACTGGTTGCATACTTTCCAAGTGTCACTTAAGAAGAATTTCCATTCCGACAATTTCTTAAGATCTCATCTCAATTATTCTAAATGGGATTTTTGCATGTATGTTTTTTATATTTTCATACATATTTATGTATTGTGTGTTCATCTAAAACTCTTGTTCTCAATAACGAACTTATAAAATTCTTTTCCCAAGTGTCAATTTGATGCCATATTTTTACCAGTGTAAAAGGTCGTAATTCTTCTCCCATATGTAATAACTTCGCTCCAAAATTCAATTATGACTATGATAAACTCCAACTTAGCCCAAATATACGAATTATTACGGCAATTTACTTAAATAAAAATATTGAGAATTCACATTCATACATGATGTTTTCTTAATGTAGAAAGATAATTACCAACCGGTCAAAAATTTAGGAAAGGAGAACAAGAATTTACATTCATACATGATGTTTGTTTAATGTAGAAAGATAATTACCAACCGGTCAAAAATTTAGGAAAGGAGAACAAGAATTTACATTCATACATGATGTTTTTTTAATGTAGAAAGATAATTACCAACCGGTCAAAAATTTAGGAAAGGAGAACAAGATTCCCTTGATTGAGGAGAAATGACAAATTCCCATCAATTTAGGTAAAGAGAAACAAACATTTCCCTAAATTAGATTTAGACATATCCTTGAGTGGAAAATTCCTTATACAAAATATTCTATTGAGATAACTTAATAAGAAAAATACATAAATGTAAATATATTTATAATTTTAATTTCCCATGCAAACTATTTTAAATCTAGTAAAACCATAAATTTTTACTTTGGCAAAAAAGTGAACATAGAAAAAATAACACGATAAGTTTAGATAACAAAATCCTCCCTATGATGTATTATCTAACCTAAATGGAGGGAAACTTTTAAGGCAAACTCATATTTATGAATTCAAGCATATAACTATGTACAAGCACATTCAAATTGTATTCAAGCATATAGATATGTAAAAGCACAATCAAATTGTATTCAAGCATATAGATATGTAGAAGCACATTCAAATTGAATTCAAGCATATAGCTATGTGCAAGCACATTCAAATTGAATTCAAGCATATAGCTATGTACAAACACATTTAAATTCACATTCATAGGGAAATAGGCAATTATTCATCTACACAACCATGAGTATCTTTTCCTAGACATTACATACAATTACATATCAAATTGAGGCACAAAGACACTTATCTATTAAGTTCAAAGCTGCCTACAAATAATGAAGGGTGATCCTTTTTCGACCCAATTGTAGGATCAATTGTCTAGATAAATAATCGAGGTGGATATTGGTGGCAACCCACCTATTCAACGACTCACAACACAATTCCCTATTTTGGCAGTTTTTATACAATTTTTAGGTCTTGTACTTCTGGAGCCGTTTTGAGGCCCTAACTAGCATTTTTTGGGGAAAAAACACCCACCAATCGTCGCTTACAAAGTACAATTGGAAAATGTACATCTTGGATAGATCTTTCCAACGGGCTATTGTGCATGCCAAACAAAGATCGTATGCCAAAGTTACAACCCCGAGAAGTCAACATTCTAACCTATCCCATCGGGGCCCACAAGCATTTTTTCACTTCATCTCCTAGGGTTAGGTTTTTGTATGTTTAGGGTTTCTCACTATTTATTTATAATAAAAAGGCCTTCGAACCTCATTGTAAGATAGTTCGACGAAGGCGTGTAGCCATCACGTCTCTTCTCAGAGATAAGCTACCACCATTCCAACTAATTTGTTTTCATTCTACATTTATACATCTTCAACATTTTCCATTTATTAATAGAAGTCAATTTTCATTGTATCTACGTGTTTATTTATAAATCTATATATTATTTTGTTCCCTTCATAAATTCATATCAATGGTATCATAGTGGTTTGTGCTTTATCTGTTTTTTTGTGCATGTCCCCAATGATATCGAGGTATAAGGAGTTGGGACTTGAACTGCTCGATCTCTTGCAAGATCATCCTCACAGACCCTGATGACCTACCATGGAAGAAGAAAAGAAATACAAGGGAGTAGGAGATCCTATTAAACTATTGCTTAAAGAATCCCTTGAGTGACAAAGGAATGAGATGATGAGTAATTTTTCTTGGAACCTTCGACGAATGCCAATAGGAGACTCATCTTCATCAAGTGACCACTTTGGAGGAATCACCCCCTTTAAGGTAAATTAATTTTTATATTCATATATTTGAAGGCTATATTGATGCAATTTCTCTAGAAAAATGGCTAAATCTACTAGAAGGGTATTTTTCGGTCCACATTTTTTCTAATAGAGAAACAACTACCTTTGCACTCCTTAAGGCCATCCCCTATGTCAAGGATTAATGAGAAACTTACATTGAGCAAAGGGCCATGGAGGAATCTGCACTATTTTTAGTTTTACCCACTTGGCACTCTTTTAGGGAAGCTGTTAATGAACAATATTCCTCCAAAGAAGCCCTTGAGTGACAAAGGAATGAGATGATGGATATTTTTTCCTAGAACCTTCGATGGATGCCAATAGGAGACTCATCTTCATCAAGTGACCACTTTGGAGGCATCACCCCCTTTAAGGTACAAGTTAATTTTGATATTCTTATATTTGAAGGTCAAATAGATGCAAATGCTCTAGAAAAATGGCTAAATCTACTAGAAGGGTGTTTCTCGGTCCACAATTTTTCTGATAGAGAAAATATTACCTTTCCACTCCTTAAGGACGCCCCCATGTAAAGGATTAATGGGAAACTTATTGTCAGTAAAGGGCCATGAAGGATTCTGCACTATTTTTAGTTGCACCCAGTTGGGACTTTTTTAGGGATGTTGTTAAGGAACAATATTACCATATTGGAAGCTATGAATATCAATACATGAGATGGACCACATTACAATAGGAAAGGGATGAAGCAGTGCCACATTTCACAAATATATTTTATACCTTGCAGACCAAGTTGGGTATCAAAGGATCTAAGCAATATTTGGTGCTTAAGTACTATTACTATCTTCAAATAGACATCCAGACAAAAATTGAGTTCCTAGACATCTCCTCACTTGGCACAACATATTGAAATGCTGTCAAAATTGAGCAAAAATTTAAACAAAATGAGACTTTGGATTTGTGAATATTTCACAACATCAACAAAGAAAGGGCATCCCCAAATTACTAAACAGGGGACGGATCCATGGTTAACTACCCCAAGACAACCCATCTAAGCTGCAAAAAAAGAAAGGTAATGGGAAGACAAAGAAAGATACAGAAAGTTGTGCGAGTATCAAAATATTCCCTCTCATAACACTAATGAATGTTGCACAAGAAAGTCATTTGTTGCTGAGCTAAAAACCTTAAATTTAGATGCAAGTTTTGACGTTGAACCAAACATAGATAAGGGGAAACAAATCATTGATGCAGAACCTAGTGCCACCATTGCCACCACCAAGGTCCAACAAAGTGAGCTTGAAGTTCGAATGAAGTTGAGAGACTCTTTCACTCACAAATGTGGGTGAAGGGTGCACCACTACATTTCATTGTTGATAATAGGAGTTAAACGAATCTCATCTTAGTAGAGGTTGTTAAGCAGTTGGGCTTACTGCTATAGCCATACACCATCAGGTGGCTCCAACAAGGGTGAGATTTTCACGTCAGCCAATAGTGCCACTTGCTCTACAACATAAAACCTTTTAAGGGCAAGGTATTGTGTGATGATGCTCCCCTTGAAGTCTATGATGTTCTATGATGTTTCTCTCCTTGACCTCATAGTGTTATTATTACTTTAGGTAGATAATTATATAAGATAGTAGAGGTAGTCCTACCTACTACCATTTCTTTGATGTCTGCTAAGCAATGTAGTAACGTCATCTCCCGAATTGGGAAATTTGCATTCTTCCTTATCTTGCCTCAAAGTAAGGAGAAGATTTTTGCTACATCCATGGCCTCCACACAAATCTTCTCCATGCAGCAAAAGCAAGTGCATAAACTCATGGAAGAATACAAAGACATCTTCTCCTCACCCACTGGGGTACCTCTACACTGTCATGTCAAACATTCAATCTATCTAACCTCCAACACACCTCTACCCAAAGGGCCAATCTATTGTCACTCTCTTTTGGAAAATGAGGAAGTTAAGCGACAAATCTAAGAGTTGTTGAAAAATGTGCAACAAGAAATGTTAAATTTAGAATGTGCTAAAAATAGACCTTCTAAAAATAGCATGTCTAAAAATAGCAGTTTGGCCAGTGAGGTCATTGGCCACATTGGGTGAGAGGTGAAACTTCTAAAAATAGCATTTATGGGTCCCTTCCTATTTATAGCAGTCCCTAGTCTATCTATAGGAAGTAAAATTGATTTTGGTCTTAACAGCAGTTGGAAATATTAATTAATTAATTCAGTTGAGTTAATTAGTTAAGGAAATTCGAATTTGAAGTCTTTGTGAGCATGCACATGAGTTGTCCCACTGATTGAGGAATTTATCCTTAATTTCCTCCACTGATTGAGGGAATAAGTATGAGTTCTATAATGAGAGAATCAGTTGACTTAGTTCTAACTAGTGAAGTCCAGTTAGATTATTTTAACAAGTTGTTAAAATAATAAAATATAGTTTGTTAATGCTTGCATGCATGTGACAACTATTATTTTAGATAACCGAGGATTCACTCATGGATAACTGTTTCATGTCAGTTTTGTCAGAGACCCAGTTGAGATCAGATGTGGGACAATGTACTATCAGATGCTTGACTATTTCTAGTAAGAAGTTTTTGCATGATTGAGGAACTAGTGTCCTCAAGGATTGCGTAGTTGGACCATTGGTTAACTTGGTATGTTTGGAATTAATTGCATATGCTTTTGCTATTATTTCCTAAGCAAACTGCGCAAGGAAATAGGGATTGGACCATAGGTAAAGCCTTTATATACAGGGCTTGGTTGGTTCATGAGACATATCTTCATATCTTCATAGTTCATTAAGAACTAGATAGCTTAAGAGTTGATTCTTTTTGTATTGTGAAGAGGATTTCCACTTGATTGAAAATACATGGTTGGGGTTTTGTGCTGGTGCTTTCCCCTGGATATATCTTGTGTTATGTGTGATTATTTCTCTTGATCAGTTATGCATGTTTCTACTTGATGTTGCTCATGAATTCGATTATGCTTCCGCTTAATGTTTTGTAGAAGTAGAACAAGTATTATGCTTTAGGACATTGCATATATCAATTTGTTCTACAGGTGAAATTTCTACAAGAGTTGCTCCAAAAAAGGCACATCTAATTGAATTCATGACCCTCTGGAAGCCCAATTATACTCGTATAAAATAAAGATGGGGCCTGATAACTTTGCATTGATTATCAGGCCTTGAACAAAATCACAGTCAGGAACCGATACTTGATTCCCTAGATTGATGACCTTCTTGACTAGCTCAAGGGAACCAAGTACTTCAATAAGATTGATTTGAAGTTTGACTACCACCAAGTCCCAATAAAACCACCTGATGTGTGGAAGACTGCTTCCAAGTCCAAGGAGGGTCTTTTTGAATGGTTGGTCATGCGATTTAGTTTGAAAAATGCCCCAACAACTTCTATGGGACTGATGGATGATATATTGCAACCTTTCACCTACTATTTCATGGTTATACATATGGATGATATGTTCATCTTCAATAAGAGTTGGGAAGAACACTTGTAGCATATTCAACAGGTCCTTCACACGCTATGGTAGAATAAGCTATGTGCTAACACAGAAAAATGCTCCTTCAACATGGACAAGGTCCAATGCCTAAGCTACAATATTGATGAGCAAGGTGTGCATTTGGATCCAACCAAGATCCAAGTAATTTGGGATTAGCTGGCCTCGATGAATCTAAAAAAGATTTGCAACTTCTTGGGTCTTGCTAATTTTTACCGAATATTCGTGTTAGGGTTCTCTTATGTTGCTTGGCCCTTAAGTCAAGCGACCAAGGGTAGAGAAAAAGAAACATTTTTCTGGTCTAAGTCACAATAGAAGGCATTCGATGAACTGAAACATCGCCTTTTCTCTACACTAGTCATCACCCTGTTAGACCTACAACAACCATTTGAGATTGAGACATATGCCTCCGAATATGCCATTGGTGTAGTCCTGATTCAGTAAGGACATCCAGTGGCCTATCAAAATAAAACACTCCCTAATATTGTCCAGAGGTACCCCACTTATGATAAGGAGATGTATTCCATTGTGCAAGCATTTCGGTAATGGAAACGTTATATTATGGGGAAGGAGATGATCGTCCATGTGAATCATAGGCTTCCTCAATTTTTTTAGACAAAAGGGAAATTACAGAATGAATGTAATCATAAATATTCCACATACCTGAAACAATTCCATTTGAACAACAAATATAGGAAGGGTAGCACCAATCATGTTGTAGACTGCCTCAATCGGTCCCTGGTTGTGGCACTGACCACAATTCTCAACCCTTGTTTGTCATAAATATACAACAATGACTTCAAATTTGTTGCCACATACCAGATGTTGATGCCAGGAAAGTAAATTCCAAACTTCCACCTCCAAGACGCATTATTTTGCTACTTGGGACACCTTTGTGTTCCTTCAAGCAAGACTACCAAACAGATCTAGGGTCACATTATATAGTCATGTAATGATGCAATTTTGTGTGGGGAAGATAGTGGCAGTAATGTACAAGTATTTTTATTGGGAAAAGCTTGAACAAAATGTAAGTAAATCAGGTCCTTCATTTCCCGCGTCATTGCCAAACCAACCATTAAGAAGCAAGGCTTATACACCAATCTGCCTACTCCTATCCGCACTTGGGAGTCCATCTCAATAGACTATATGTATGGCCTTCCTTCTACCAAGCATGGCAATGACTATGTGTTTGTGGTCATTGATAGATTTTATAAGATGGCCATTCTGATTTCTTGCAAGAAGAGTATCACAACAAAAGCCATTGGCAAGCTCTTCTTTGAATGGGTGTGGGTACATTTTGGTGTGTCATAGACTATCGTACTAGATCGAGATAGTAGGTGCCTAAGCACATTATAGTCAATCCTCTAGTCATTTTTAGACACCAAGCTCACCAAATAAACTGCCTTCCACCCCTAAAATGATGGCTAGACAAAGGTCGTCAACGAGATGATCATGCACATTTTACACATGTATAACTCCAAGGATCCACGAACATAGGATGTGTTAGAAATTAATTAACAAAGCAATGGAACACATAAAATATTGTAGAAAAACAAATATAGAAAAGCATAAAACAAGAGAAACACATATATACATGGTTCACCCAATTTGGGCTACGTCTTGGCGGCAATAGCGGGGGAGAACCCCCACCACACCCCCACGTTAGGGACTGGGATCCAAACACAGCCTAAACAAGACCTTTGAATCATGAAGATAATCAGGCTCCACACCCATCATGATGAGAATCTCCCCTATGTCCAACATAAATACAACATAGCTCTCCATAGCTCAATCGGTGACAACCCCTTTTGGGTGGGCCTGGGATCTCAACCATTGGGTCCCATTGATCTCCCATGGCCCCTTGTAACTTCCCAGTCATAATATACACATGTTCAATATGAATTTGATAAAGCTGCCAATTTTATTGACAGAATTCAACACATGCACTAGTAGGTCCATGATATCTGGCAACAAGCCAATACTAAGTACAAATAATGCAATGATTAACATCAAGTGCCACATAAGGTACTCAACAAAAATGACCCCATTTATGGCACTTTATGGATATCATCCACTATCCATCACATCATATTTAAGAGAAAATTCTAAGGTTCAAGTGGTGGAATATCACATCGACCATCAACAACAAATTCTCCAACTCTTAAAGGATAACCTCACTTTGGCGTAGAATAGAATGAAACAACAGGAAGATCAACATCACAGCAAAAGAAGTTTTCATGTAGGTGACTGGGTATTTCTACGGTTACAACCATATAAACAAATGTCCCTCAAGAAAGCTAAGAAGCATAATAAATTATCACCAAAGTATTATGGTCCATACAAGGTGTTGCAAAAGATTGGTACTATGGCATACGAATTAGAGCTTCATGCAACTTCCCGAGTGCACCCAATTTTCCATGTTTCATGCTTAAAGAAGGTTATAGGTGACAAGCTCCCAGTTCAAACAATATTTCCAGAACTTTACGGGGAAGGAAAAATCATATTGGAACCTGAAGTAGTAAAAAAAACAAGAACTCGACAGCTTCGAAATCGATCAATTTCAGAGTATCTCATCAAGTGGAAGAACTTACCCGCTGAAGATTCCACACGGGAGGATGAGAATTTTATACATAAGCATCCAAAACTACTCAAACGTTGATGACAACACTTTATTGAAGGAGAGGGGCATGCTAGGTCCCTATAATACTAGTGATTCCCCCATTACTATAATCATTTTAGCCCTTATTGTTATTGTTGTGCCCCTATTGTCCCCATATTGTTATTATTGTGCCCCATAGAAGCCCACTATTGTTATTTTTGTGCCCTTGCATTATTATTGTTATGTCGGCTTGATTATATTGTGACCCCTCAGATTCCTATATATAGAAAGGAGGTTTTGCCATTTGTATCATCCAAGAATTGTTCATTTGCGTAATGTAAAGGAGGTTTCCCCCTCGAAGAGGCTGATTTTGAAGTCGTTGATCTATCTTTTCTTCTATTTTGTGAGTTGGTTGCATAACAAGTTATCATGCACACCAAATGGAGATTGTATGATAAAGTTATGAACCTAGGAAGTTGAAATTATAACTTTACCCCACTAGGGCCCACGGTCCTTTGCCTTTTCATCTCCTAGGGTTAGGTTTTTGGATGTTTAGGGTTTCTCATCACTTCCTTATGATAAAAAGGCCTTCAAGCATCATTGTAAGATAATTTGGTGAAGGCATGTAGCCATTACATCTCTTCTCAGAGACAAGCTACCACCATTCAAGCTAGTTTGTTTTCATTTCACATTTATACAGTTTCAACAATTTCCATTTATTAAAAGAAGCCAAGTTTCATTGTATCTCCAGATTTTGGTTATAAATCTATATATCATTCCATTCCCTTCATAATTTCAGATCAATAAATATTTTTCTTCTAGCCATCCCCTAGTGAGACCATGATTCCATTAGGGAAACTTTCACTCAACAATAGATGGTGGAAAGATGAAAGCCACTCTCCTTTGCATAAAAAAAATCAACAAAAAATTCTTCAAACCCACTTCAACCAAAGTATATACTAGATCACAGGTGGTTTCTCAACAAACTTTCATAGCACAAGGGAGTCTCTTCACTGAATCAAGAGTCCCTCAACAACCTTCCCTATCAATTACTCCATGGTTTCCCAACAAACACCTAAAAATTGTATGCCTCTTTCACAAATCTAGTTGAGTATCCTTTTACTTGATTTCCTTGGGGAAACATGAGTCTAATAGTCCTCTAGCGTTCTGCAACCAATGAGAACATATTTGGGCACAATTTTCACTCAGAAATCAACTCGAAACCCATTTGTGTGCATCCCACTTTCCCCTGCTTGCACATTGACTACATTATTTCTTTTCTCAAATGATATTTTGGGGGTTAGAGTTGTGATTTCGTGGGTCATATCAGGAGCTTCTATATGGGTACTTGTTGATACATATAAGGGATAGTTGGGTACAATCCCCCACTACCTATCATAATTATGGGAATTTGGTAGTTCAATTATCAATTCCCTCATTTACAGACTTATTGAGTAAATGGGAAAGGCCAGACTTCTTTGGTTTGTTTCCTCACCTCTTCTAGCTATGTCTACAGTTCTTGAAGAGAGTAGTGTTCAGAAGTAAGCTAGACTAGTTTTTCTAGGGATGTTTGTGCCTGAAATTGTACCTCTTAGGAAATTCAATATTGTAAAGAATGTAAAATAGACATAGGTAGTTGAAAAATAATCAAGCCTACCAGGGGTAATTCTTTTGCTCACTGCTGGACATTAATGTTCGTAAAATGTACTGCTACTAAGGGCATGACTAAAGTGTGAGGTTTAGATGAAGTCACAGATGGTTGTGAAGGTTCTAATTAGATCTCTGGCACAAGATGTGCATTGGTTTCCTATAATGTCGTCGTTGGCTCTACTATACTGGGCACATGAGTTGCTACCTTGGAAGCCCCTATCATCAAATGCAACTGCTCTAACTACTGCTAAGTTTGGTCTTGCAACTCCCTTTTCTCTTTGGTGGCCTTCTCTATAGCTGTGAGAAGGGTTGTAGTCCCCTATTCTATCACTTCCTTCAAATTATTTATTTATTATTTTATATTTTTTTCCAGCTTCTCTAAGTATTCCTCTAATTGATTGGGTTCATTTCCTATTGTATTGTCATATTTCTTTTCTTCCTTTCCTTTTCTCTTTTTTTGGTGTAGCTTCTTCTTCCTCCGGGTCTCACAATGGTGTGTTGGACACTCTTGCTCTAATTCCTATGATGGGGGATTCATATGTATCTCTGTCTAGGGCACAATCTATCCTCCTTGTTGGCCATTTTGTTGCTCTATTTCTGGGTCTGCCTCTATCCTCTTTCTAATGTCCTTAATGTTTGGATTTTCAGGAAATGGTACTCTCCATTCCTCTAGCCATTCATTAATGACCTGCAACTTCGTAAGCTCATCGAGATTATACGGACATTGTAACCAATGTTCATCTAGGTCGACTCCAACTTGAATATACATAAAGTGAGGGATGGTGCAAAATCACGACACTAGGCTATAGACAATCACTTTCTGGACCAATATGCATGGTAATTTCTTAATTACATGAGTGATTTCCTCTTTCCAGATATAAAACACAACATTATTATCTTGCTATTACTTCTTGTTTGTGGTATACCATAAAGAAAAAAACTTAGGTGTGACGATTTCCAACATGTTTGGGGAAGGAATGTTGATTTCTCTTGGAGTTATCCATGTCGTGAGGGTGATCATGGTCAAAAGCCAAGATTAGGGGAATTCAAAGTTCTTGTCTTGCGATTTGAGATAGTACTGTCTGATTTGAGAGAGTAAAAAGGTATCCTGCATCATTTGTACCCCCTCTACACACTTCACGACTACTGCAACTGCACCTGTAGGGAGTTAGTCCTTCCTACACTTTCTTAGCAGTTGTATGCCATCAATTTGGTAGAAAAATACACATTGTCCTGTTCTATAATGGATAGCAAACCACACACCTTGTAATTTAAGTGATTAACTTGGTATTGATTTCTATTATCTCATTAAGCCATAAGAACCCTTCATGCACATAGTTTATTAGAAAATTGAAGCAAATGTTCACTTCCAAGCTTTTGTTTGAATGCAGTATATAAAAAATGTTAAGGATGCTAGACTTTTCTAGCATTGCGACGCACATTTTCACTTCGATGACCACTAGTTGGCTTGGTTGTTTAGTTCTTCTGGTATACCATTCCACAAAAAATTATGGGAACTTCTCTTGATCCTCCATCATGGTCATTATATTTCAGTTTGTCAACCCTACCCAACATAGCCTCCTCCTATATAACCCCGTATGGAATTGGGGCTGTAACTAGTTGATACTTTGACTACTTAAGTAGACAAAGTTTTGATTGGAAGCAAGATGTGGAGTTGGCACACCACCAACACCCTTAGTCCCTGATTTCTTGGCAATTGAAGATGACACCATATTGAATGTGCTCTAAAATATGGAAACTAGCTTTGCAAGTCAAGCTCAGACCTCTAAAAATCGCTTTTGTTCTTTGCTCTAACTTGGCTTTACACTTTGCAAATGTGAGAAAACGAAATTGAAAACAAAGGAAATACTAATGATGTAAATGCCTAGCATGCATTTTTAGCTACAATAACTATCGAGCGATCATGGCCTCACCCTGCCATAACTTCGCTGATCCTCACACAGTGTGGCTCTCTGGGTAGGTACGACGTTTGTGGTTTTGGCCAGGTTGGAATTCATGTCAGCAACCTTTTTGTCATAACTGTAAATTTGGATCATATTACCTTAATTAACTTTAATGCCTTTTTCCTCATCAAGCTCAACATTGTGCAATCCATGTGGGTGGCACACTTTGGCCAACACCTTTATCTACACTTTTTTGTTTCCCATGGATGTCACTGGCTTCCAATTGTAATCCATCGCTCAAGTCATCTCCCATACTAGGTGCTTACTTGTATCATCCCTTCAATTTACACACTTAATTTTTTTTTTTTAATACTTTTATTTTATTCCAATAGTGGCATGATTTCATTGAAATAATGTAACTAGAGTGATCTTTGATGATAACTCTTCTCTTACTACCCATATTAGTCTAGGTGTTTTTAGTTATTCTAGTTTAGTTTAAATGGACTTCATGTTATCACTTGGATGTAGACTTTGTAACTTAGTAGTTAAACCAATTTTAACCAAAAGCATAGAGAGTAAATTACTCTATATAACTACTTTTATATGTAATTTTTGATTGGAAATGAACATTTATCTATCTTAATCTTATTTTAAATTCAAAATGGAAATAAAATTAATTTTGGTGAAGTGCAAGGGACTTGAACCCTCAACCTTGGATTCAAATTTATTTAAGACTTGTATTCACTATGGACTATCAAGCCATTCTTGATACATGTGATGTGATTCCTTACACCTTACATTATGATATTGTTTATCTCCTTACTATTCAATTTTTTAAATGTTTCCAGACTTGAATCAACCCCTCCCATTTACCATACATTGCACCAAGGTATGTGTGGTGTGGGGTCCCATATCCCCGTGACGAACATGCAGCCTTGAATCTAAATACCTCATGTGATGGCATACAAAGTGGACAGTTAGGATGATTTAGGTTTATCAGATGGTATAAATGAGTTTATGAATTTATCAAATGGATTGATCACCCTCTCAAGCCCATTCATTCACATTTTCCTCCCTTCACCGTCTGAGTTCTTCGCGGTAGTGGATTAGGGTTTGAATCAAATGGTTTCTCTGGTTGTTTTTTGATAGGGAAAGTTCCTCTTCTTCTCTTAGGCCTATCTTCATCCATCTTCAACAGGTAATTTCATTATTACTCTAACAATATTTCTGATATTGTATTGCTCATGGTTTGAACTATGTAACTTTGAATTGGCCACTCAAATTTTTGTTTTAACAATTTCCTTTTTGGGTTTAGTATGAGATTTCACTAACATTAGATCTTTTAATGTTTGTAGGCTCTTTGAGAGCTAATGGGAACCCTTTGATTTTCCTCATTGCCTCCTAGTAGTAATATAGTGCAACAAAGGTGTCAGGTTTTAAAATTTATTTGTTTGGAACATACACGTGTGAGTATACCCAAATATTTGAATCCTATCTCTTTGGCATGTAAAATTTATAGTTGGTTTTTAATTGTATAAGTAGGTTTACTTATTTATCTTTACCCAAGGTTTCTAATAAGAAAATAACCTAAGGGTTTCATCATTCACAATCACTAGGAGGCATTTAGAATTTGATTGATTTATCAGAGAGAGGTTTTCTAATTTTTTCCCTTAACATTTTTTTTTAAAAATTCTTTTAACTTAGATTCTATGCAGAGGTGTTAACAACTTTCTAAATAGGCGTGTGTGAATATAAAAGTCGAAAATACATCCTTTCATTTATGGATTTTAACCTTGGACCAACTGGGTTATCCCTCCCTCTCAATGCACTCAAGTATACTCAATTTTATTTATTTTTTATTATTTTTTAATTTCTTGCTAAGGGTTCTACTTAAGGTACCTTCTCAGATTTCCTGAGGGTTTTTTATTGTTTATTTAAAAAAAAAACCCTTTTGGGGTTCCTTGATAATGAAAACCTGGTAGTTTCCTTGTGCAATTCTTCTCAACTTTTTTGGGTCAAGAAACTCTTATCACAAAGGATACTACTGACTTGTGGCTATTGCTTGTTGAGGCATTTAATTTCTATCCATGTAACAATAATGAAAAATTACTACGTTATTCCCCATTGATTCCTCTTTGAATATCTAAATAGTTCTTGCATGTTTGGCATTTGTTGTTTAAGTTTACCAATCGAATACAAGGTTATGTCTGTGATTGACTGAAATGTTTTCTACAGGTTATTTGAAACCAACAATTTTTAAGGACATATCAGGTAATATTTGTTGTGAAAATATTTTGTACAAAGAATTTTAGCTTAAGGGTTTTTAAGAATATATGTCTAGAACAATAATAAGGTTTTTGATGTTGTTATGATAGGTTTTCTTTTAGAACCTTTATTCATGGTTTCTCATCGATACCTTAACTCTGCCTTCCTCAGGTCAAAATTCATCTTAACACTTTCCTCTCTAATAGAGCATATTATGGAGGATATCTTCAAATATGGACAACCAAAACTGCTTATGACACCTCTTACACTATAGGATTTTATTTTGTAACTTATTTTATTTTTGTTTAGACCATTATATTGAGGGTCCTTAACTTAATATTCTTTATTCTAAATAAAGTACATAGTTAACTCCAAGGTTGCATAAGTAACTTGTTTTGGAGTATTAGGATTTTATACGACTCTTTATTGGTTTATATATATATCACGAGTGTTTTACTCCCTTATATATACTCTTTAATATATTGAAACAATTTTTTGGGTACGACTCCTCCACACATATACTCTCTCTCTCTCTCTCTTTCTATATATATATCCAAAACTATTATAATTTCATTTGGAATATGCATCTATGAATTTCTTAGAATTGATACAATGCTTATGTTTGTGATTAAAAATTTATGTGTACTATAATGTCTCAGTTTCCTTTAATACTTATTTCTATAGAATTCCCAACCAATAGCCCATGCTCCAAACTATCTATGTAATTTGTTAAGAGTAGTTATAGATAACCTATCCCTGTAATTTTAAATAAAGTAGTTATAGAATATGGAAGTAAAATATTTTTGGTAATTCTCCATATCAATTTACAACATTACTAATCCTACCTAGTTTGTTTTCTATTAGAGTGTGACAATTCATAGGAAAAATAAGTCATTATAAAAGATGCTACCTTCCTCTATTCCTTTTGTAATCATACTAATATTTTCTGCACAAGAAGAGTAATGCGTAACTTCGCAGTCATTTATAAAGAATACATTCATTTTTATTTATGCACTATTTATCATAACTAAATGTACTCTATTTGCATTCTTTTTGCTATATAAAAAATATATACACTCATACATGTTTTACTATAACCAAAGTCACATGCATTCATACACAATTTACTATTAACCACTACATACATCCATGGAAATACTAAGTATGTGCACCACTATTTATTCTTTTGAGATACACACTATAACCCAATTGAGAATTAGTAGAAACCCGTTTTCAAAATAAACACCATAATAATGAACCCGCCACAATAAGCTTTCTACTTACCTATACTCTTGGAATATATAATAGGACTCTCTACTTAACACATGCATCCATACATACATTCCAGAATATTTCTGAATGTCTGATACTATATGTAGACGTATCTTTTTCGTGTCCTCTCTACATACTTTTCATCATAAACATCTATGAATTAAACATGTCCATGACATGTCCATACTAAAAGTGAATGATAACAACACAACTATAACATAACCTTTACTTATCTAAATAATATAGTCTTTGGAAATATTTTTTGAACCAACACATTCCACCCAACCAACGAGTCACAATCGCAACAACTCTCCCCGAGCCTTAGGCTTCTTTGATATCTCAATTGTTTTCATTTAGTGGTGTTTATTTCTTTCCTTCCCCAACATATTTTTAGTAGCGTCATGATTTTAAGGTCTTCCTTGTAAAGTGTAATTTTTTGAGCAAATGTGTGAAAAAATATATATTTTTTGGTTGGTGACGAATCCACCTAACAACAAAAAAGAAAAAAGAAGAAATATGTTGCAAAACCCTATAATCTTCAACAAGACATTCAAATATGCAAAAAGATGTTAGAGAAAACCTACAAAGAGCTCACAAATTTTGAAAATACTTACCAAAAACCATAAGAAAGAACCCAATGGAAAGAACTTGAATTTTATTAGTTAATGATGTCGCTCGTGGAGTAGAACATATACTCAGTGTTTTGATGTCCTCCTTTGTGGGAATGTCCCTTTGCTTCAGGTAGTTTCTTTCCCTCTCTTCCTAGTTGCAAATGGGCAAAGAAGAAGCCCAATTGAACTCAATGTGGAGAGTTCATAAGTAACGAGATCAGAGTGATGCCGATGATAATGATCATGTGTAGAGAGTGAGGGAAAAACCTCTCTATTTATAATAAAATGCTAGGATAAATCTAGATCTAGTCAAATCAATAAAATATGATTAAACCAAATCAATATCTAACCATTTGAAGTATTTCATTATATTTAAGAAAGGAAAATATTAATGAAATTCTGGATTTTAGGTATCTGTGGTTCATTTCTTTTGAACTTAGTCTCAGAGTATCCACAGTAGAAACCATATTTCTGTCAACGTTTCAAATCCCAACAGGGATCCATCATCAGGACCAATCTGAATGATGATAGAAGAAGAGCTTTGTGAAAGGATAAATAGTTAAAGAAATATTTTTATTGGAAGTCAGCTAATAACTTTATTTTAATTTTAATTTTTATTATTAATAGTAATAATTAATATTCTAAATAGTAAATAAATTATTATTGTTCTTATTATTATTATTATTATTATCATAATTAAATTATTCTTATTTATAGATTTAATTGTTAAATAATACTAGTTTTAAAATTTTTATTTAGTTTTCAATTATGAAAATAATTCATAATAATAATTATTAATTTATTTTTTTCTCGGTAAATCTATTATATTATATACAAGAAAACATTACAGTCATAGAGTCAGGTTGCCCAAGGCCGACTGTGGCTCTTTGGGTTAGCATTTCGCAGCTCAGTATTAGCCCTCGCAGGGGCAGCCTTTCCATACAGAATCGCTTCCACATCGCAACATAACACAACATTGTTTTCAGACCATACCAAAACATCCCGCGCAGGGGCTTCGGAACAAAAATTCATCCCTCGCAGGGGCATCAGAAGACTTATGACAACGCCCTTACGAGTCCTACTAACAAAACCAGAGCAAACATAGACATGTAGATAAACTAGAGAGACACAGACAGAGACATATAACCTATACCAGACACAGACAAAGACGTATAACCTATACGAGAACTGAATAAGTGTGGAGGACGACAGAGTGTGCCACTGGAAGCTATTCCTCCGGCTTCTCCTCGAGAATTCTGCACCACCCGTGATGTTCTGGGAAGCCGTCCCACTTTTCCACTGCGTTCTTCTTGGAGGTCGACGCCTCCGGCTCCTGTGGTCGGGTAGGCGTCTGCGCAGGTACCCCCGCTGGCTCTTCCTCGACATTATCCCATTGTTCACTTGGGAGCTCCCCCTTGCTGCCCGAACCGCCTTCACCTTCCTGAGAATCCTCAATGAATAAAACCGAGATGTGTGCATTGATGCAGGAATTGTCCCTCGAGCTGCCGAGAGTAAAGATGGCAGATCCGAACACTGGAAGAGGGTGCGATCCATCATTGGGATTTCTCGTGTCCATGAATTAACTTGCCTGGATAGGAGTGGCCCCTGCCCTTCTGTGGCAGTAACAACAACAGCAGTGGTGGTGGGATTCCGCAGCAGGGTGGCGAGAAGAACCTCCTCGAGCAGAACCCCGTCGACTGAGCAACCTTTGCCTGGGTCTAACCATCTTTGCAGGGATGCCGGTGGCTTGAAGCAGAGCGGAAATTGAAGGCTTTCCCGGCTTGAGTCGCCCCCCAACAGAATTAAGTCCTCTCCCAACAGTTCTGGGACGAAGCTCAACAGAACAAAAACAACAACCAACAAAATATCCGAACCCAAGACTTCCCTTGGCTTCTTGAATGGTGGTTGTAATAGCAAGAGCTGTAGCCTGAATGATGAGATTGCCAACAGAAACCTGAACTGCGTGATCCTCGCTCTGAGCATAGACCTGCAACATTCCCTCATCCTTCTTAAACCTCTCAACATTCTCTCGAGACTTGTTCTCCATAACTGCTCTCTGCAGCCTCCCCATTTCCCCTTACATTGCATTGAATGCCCTGCGATCACGTCTCAGCTCTTAACTCCTCGGCGGCGAGAGGCATTGAATTCCCCGGATGATCTCGAGGCAGCACATGTATGGCATGTGGCTCCTCACTGCCACTCGTACTAACACCCGCATCCGGGGAATAATTATTAATTTATTAAGAATACTAATTATTTTATTTTAATTTTTAATATAATAAAATAACATAAGTAGATTATATTCTTAGTTACATTAGTCAATGAAATTGTTAGAAAAATTTATTTGGCAAACTAACTCAAAAAATAATTATTAATTGAGTTAATTAAGAAAAGTGGTTAAAGTGATTAATAACTAAAATGATTTATTAACTACTTAAGAAGATATGGTCAAAGCGAGTTAGAAATAATTACTAAATAGTGATTTTATAATTATTTCATGGGAGAAATGTATAATGATTAATGAATATTAAATAATAATAGTGCATTTAAGTATTTTTTGGAAATGTAGTCAAATTGGGTTAGAAATAATTAATAAATAGTTATTTAATAATTATTTCAAGGGAGAGAAATTAAATGATTGAGGAATAATAAATAAATAGTGATTTATTTAATTTTTCTATGGGTTCTTGGGTTATTTTCAAGTGGGTAAACATAAATAATTTAGGGAAAGTGGCTCTCTAAATTACTTCCTAAAGTGAAAGCGGGTTTTAATGTGTAAAACCCATATCAGATGGTGTATTTTGATCATCTTAGTGGAAAATCGATAGGTGATCAATTTTTACGTGATAATAGATTGCCCCCCAATGTATGAATGTTAGGAGCACATCGTATGACCGAAATACATTGTAGGTTCACTTTCACTAGACATTGAAGGGGGAGTCAAATGGAGAGAGAGAGAGAGAGAGAGAGAGAGAGAGAGAGAGAGAGAGAGAGAGTCACTACAACACGAGGAAGAACTATAATCAAAGGAGACGAGACCTACTTGTTAGAGAAAAGTCTCCTTTATGATGTACATGACCTCAATGAGGTAGGGGAGGCATACCCATACTCGCCGAGATAACTTAGTAAAAAGAATAATGGTGCATCTAGTAATGTGGGCCCGAGAAAAATAATATATGATACATGGTGTGTTGGAATCAATGGGCTAGATGATAATACAATGAAACCAAAGAGTCCCATATACATATGTGCATGGAATATAAAGGCCAAGACTAATATAATGAATGTTAATAAATTGAGTACATAGGATTAAATGTCCCCAAGCTGATGTGAGGGGGAGATCACAACCAAGGAAGCCCCATTGAATAGGAAAGGGCTATGAAGATACTAATGAGCCAACTAAAGGAGGGGCTCATGCAGTGGGATCTACGATCGGTTGAAACCAATCTAGTCAAATCTACTCAACTACATCTAAGGTTGGATCATGAACTACTTATGACCGAGCATGTGGGGGGATACCTGAAGGGCCACCCCTTCATGAGGTATGTAACATATCACACATACTAGGTTAATACTGGGACAATAAATTAGAGTAATGGACCATAAAGTGTACGATTATGATAGTATGATAATGAATTGGAGTCGAGCACTCGAGAAATGACGAAGTCAAAGTGTAATGATGGTTCCCTTTGCTTGATATAAGATGCCCAAGAATGAAGAGGCTAGATCCAAGGTACACCACCCTCTAGGCGACTCTCCTAGAATTAAAGGGTTGGAACTGACAGGGGAGGGCCCAAGAGAGTTGAGGCAATGAGGAGTTCCCAACAAAGGCATGAGGAACATAGCAACGTGACTGTGAGGAACTGGCACTAAGGGGTATAATGGAGAATAAGGGGATGGGTGGATTGACGAATTCCCTTGTCAGAGCAGGACATCTGGAGGTAAAATCTTGACAATACAGGATGAATGCAACACACAAATAGGATGATATACTATAACATGACTCAATGGGGTTCTGAATAGACTCTGTGGAATATATGGGTGACTCATCTCTAATGCTCTAAACAATGGCGACTCAATGATGCTGCCATAGGGGATAGTCCCATGGGGACTGACAAAACATGAGTAAAAAGTGGTTACTCACGATGAAACTCGACACATAAGTTGAAAAGTGCAAAGACAAAGTGGTGCTAGAGTATGAGCGACAAATATTAAGAGTTTCGATTTCAATAAGCAGCAAAGTGAGATCTCACAGGAAAAATGGCTTCTGGGTGAAGTGTCAAATTACAAAAAACAAAGAGTAACCCATTAGAGAACTCAAAGAGAGGTTTCCAATGGTGTAGATGGCTCGTCAAATAAAGATACTATGAGACCGTAATGGCTAATGGAAAAACTAGGGTTATCCTATAAAAGGGATTTTTGCCCCCAATTCAAATTCATTTGTGCGTTGTGTTGTTGGTGAATTTGGAGAGGAACAAAGAGCCCTAAAACTTGGTGAGATTGTAGCGGACAAACCAACTGGTGGATTTTGGATCTGTAAATTTTAGGTTGGTGGCCATACTATGGTCATCATTTTTTGTGGATTAGTTTTCTAATTTAAGGCTTTATTTGACCATAAAAAACCCTTGTTCATCTTCATGGTCGTAACACACCTATTTGGCCATTTCAATTAGAGAACTTTTGAGGTCTAAAATGGACCTCATAAGAAAAATGTACAACCAAAATAAAATTTATAAGAACCAATAAGATTAAAGATGATGATGTCAACCATGGGGATGATTCACCATTTTTGGGGTAAAAAAGTAAAACGATTAAAAACTTATCTCCGTAATTTTTTACTCAAATTTCAAGCAGGAGTACTCGTTGGATGTAAGATTTAATTCCTCATCCAAGGAGTACCCATGTTGCATACTTTTTATGGATGTTGTTATACGAAAAATGATAAATAAATGAAAAACGTGATTGCAATAATGTTTTTAATGTATTTCTCATTTTTTCGTGTAGCAGGGTCCATTGAAAGTATGCAACATGGGTACTCCTTGGATGAGGAATCAAATTATGCATCCAACGAGTGTTTCGGCTTGAAATTTGAGTAAACGGATAGGGAGATAAGTTGAAAATACGTGTTGAAAAAATAGTTTTTTCTTTTTTCCCTCTAAAATTTGATGCTGTAATCTAATCTTATTTTATTATCTCCAATATTATTTTATAATTTCCTTAGGAGACCCATTTTAGACCTCAAAATTCCCCTAATTTTTGAGTTGGGAAACACATAAAATGGTAGAAAAAGTGCATTGGCAATACATGTTCTAGTGGAAAATGTACATTGGGTAGTTGGGGAAGGTGAATGGGGGATTTTGGTTCCTTTAGGTGACCCTAAAGCTAGAAATTAGGTTTACACTCTAATACTGGTCGAAATTATGGTTTTTTACAGTGATGGAAGAGCGAAAAGTGGTATGGTGAGAATGAGACTTTGAGGAGATGCTCTCCCAGGTTCAATGGAACCAAGTAGTGAGGGGGGCTCTTGCATGATATGGGTTACTCAAGTTCTTCAAGAACCCACTTATGAGGGCTGTGTTGACGGTGTTGGATGTCTCGCCAACAGCTAGGGGGTCTCCTTAGTGTGAAGTCCCAATTAGAGATCACATTGTTTGGGATAAGATCCTCATCTGGTATGTGGGCCCAACTGCCACTGCGAATGTTTCGCTCTTGGCTGTCAAATGAAAATATGTCAGAATGAGGACATGAATGAAATGCTTGGAAAATGAGACAAAGTCAACCCAAGATTGAAAAATTACAGAACGAGGTATAAGAATGTAACAAGAACAACAAGAAGAAATTTGCCAAGAGAAGGATCAGTAAGCTAAAACCGTCTTGGACATATGTGAACAAGAAAATTCTAGAGGTTAACTGCAAATTAGTTCACAATAGGTCACTGACATGGCATGGAATAAGTAAGCACAAATTCAAAATGGACATGAAATCCATAAGATAAGAATGAGTTCATTAACATATGCTCACATAAAAGCACACATACAAACATGATGGAAATGCTGGAAAGCCAGTACAACCATCATAAAAATGCATGAGAATACATACTAAAAGCGAATAACTTCTTATTAATGTTGTCGCCAATACAAGTACATGCCCTACAATTCATCAAAACCCAACAATGAAAGATGGGCTGCTCATACCATTATCCAATTTAAAACCCTAGCCTCACCACAACTCACCCTACTAGCTACCAAGAGCTAAGTGCCTATAGATCTCAAGCACAAATTAGCTATGTAATGCTAGTCCTAGCTCAAGTGTTAAAAGTCTCTCCATATGAGGCATGGGGGTTTACTTATAGATTTGAGTTGATTGTTCACCTACCGTGACCTTTCGCCTACCCTCATGACTCTTGAACTTCCTCACTTCTTTTTCAAGCCTAATGACTAATCCATGCTCAAGTCACTCACAACATAGCTACTGGCATTATGATGATCAATATTTTTCCTCATAGTGAAAGAGAAGTTATGAGGAGAACACAGAGGGTTGTGGAAACCTTGGAATCCTTGTTGCCAACATTGCTACAATGATATGGAGACTTGTACAGGCTAATGAATTAGGTGTTAAATGTCTATTTTCCTACTACTGCCCCTCCATTACATCTAACCAACTTTGATTTCGTTCCTCTGAGCTTGGTAAAAGGTTCTTGAAGCTTGTAAGGATCCATATTGCATGCTAATGGAAACCCTAGTTATGCAGTTTCTTGTGAGAAACCCGTTTTTCAACTCGATCCCATCTTCTTTATTTGCACTGGTCCTATTAGGTCCCTATAATACTAGTATATTCCCCTTATTGCTATTATTAGTGTAACCCCCTATTGTTATTTTTTTCCCATGTATCCCCCATGTTGTGATTGTTGTGCCCCCTAGAATCCCACTATTATTATTGTTGTGCCCTTAAATTATTATTGTTATGTAGGCTCTGATCATGTTGTGACCCCTTAGACCCCTATATATACCAAGGAGGTCTTATCATTTGTATCATCTAACAATTGTTCATTATGTAATGTAAATGAGGTTGCCCCCTTGAATAGGCTATTTCTCAAGTCGTTGATCTATATTTTCTCTATTTTTTGAGTTGGTTGCATAACATTTGTTATCAGAGATTTGGATTTTGGGGTTTCACTTCTTCAAATAGGTGATCTTGGGATTTTCGCTATAACTTTTTTTCTACAAGGCTTCAGAAGCTGAAATTTCGACCACGTGGAGCCGAAATCTTATTGAAATTCATGTACAAATTTCATATCTTGGTTCACTATATTTTTTGAGATATAATCCGAGGAATTTAGGGTTTTGAAAGCTCTAGAATTCCATCTCAAACAATTTTTCCTGTAGCAATTTCATGGTCGAATATTGAAATAATGACATATGGCATCCCATACAACTTTACTCTAATGAACTGGTCCATAATCAAGTTATCATGGGAGATTTTGAATAACTCTATATGGAAGAATACAATATTGGTATGTCTTGTGGCATTGGAAACAGGATTCATAGGGTTACAATGATACCAAATTTCAGACCTTGGAAATCCAAAATTACATAGATACAACAATTGCAATATCGAGCTCCAAAAGGTCAAGATAAAGGTGTGTATTTTTTAAAATTTGCATAGATTTTGTTTGAAAAAACAGTTTCAAGTGATTCAAAGGGTATATTGAAGCAAAGATATCAATATTTGGTTCTAAAATGCCTCCAAAACAAAAGAATTCTACACCCATTAAGCCCTCAGAAAGCTCTACTATGACACATGAAGAGGAAGAATTGCAACATGATATATCAAAATTATGGGACCAAGTACAACAAATTTCGCTTGCACAAAGAGAAACCAAATATGACATGGATGGTTTAAAAGAAGGCATGGAATATTTTAAGGATGGCATGGAAGTTAAGATGGATGGATTGAAAGAAAACATGGAAGGTTTTAAGGAAGGCTTGACAAAGTTGTTGCAAGAAAGGGTTCCTGGTGGTGATAAAGTAATCCATGAAAAACATGATTTGGAGAAAAGGACTATGAATTATGATTTTAGAGACTTGAATGTGGGGTTTAAGAAATACCACATTCTAAAAATAGATATGAGGAAGTTTGATGGCAAGGATCCTGTAACATGGATACTATAGATGGAGCAATATTTTGATCTACATGATGTGCAACACACACAAAGGGTACACATTGCATCTTTATATCTAGAACCCAATAAATTTGTATGGTATCGATGGATTTGTTCTCGTAAACCACTTGCCACTTGGTCAACTTTTACGGAGGAAATGGTAGCACATTATGAGGATACAAAGAGAAAAACCTTTTTTAGCCAATTGATAAATCTAAAAAAAATGGTTCAATGGTGGAGAACATCGAGGACTTCCAAAAATTGAATATTAGGGTAATTGATATTCTAAAGGAGCATATGATTGACGTATTCAAGGGACTTTGAAGAATAACATCCAACATGAGGTTCACCTTTGGGAACCCGATTCATTGGAGAAGGAATTTAGGGTGGAAAGAAAAGTTGGAAGAAAAATTATGGCAACAAGGAAGTCTACCACTCACAACTACAAAGACGGAAGTGTTGCTACTCCTAGCCTTCCAAAAACTACAAGGTTGACGCCATAAAAATTCAAGGAAAAAAGAGAAAAATGGCTTTGTTATAGTTGTGATAGAAAATACACTAAAGGTCATAAGGGTGCTGAGAAGAAATTATTCTACATAGATTGTGAAGAGGAGGAAGAAAAGGAACAAGAAACATCAAAAGAGGAGGATATACACTAGGAACCAACCTAAGAGAAAGAAGAAATGAATACAACCATATCTTGTAATGCATTGGCAGCATAGAAAATTTTAGGGGCGAATGTTCGCCCTTTGGCGAAATTAAGGGGTTTTAAATTTTTAGTGGGCGAATATTTTGTATCATAGTACAATTTTACAAATCACCTCAAATAGCCCACCTTATTCTAAGGGAGAGGGTAAAAAAGGTAAATTTAGCCCTTGAAATTAGGAGTTACAACCTTCCATTCGCCCATTTTCAAGAATAGATTTGATTTAAGTGAATCCATTCGCCCATTTTCAAGAATAGGTTTTATTTAAGTGAATCCTATGGGCCAAATACCATATTTATAAAAGAGGTATAGTAAATTAATAAAAATATAAATAAATGAGAGGTATGGTAAATAAATAAAACATTTTTTATATTTACTCCATAAGTCACCTTATATACATGCAAGGGTGTAAACAGATAAAAATATAAGTAAAGTGGAGGTATGGTAAATAAATAAAATGTCTTTTTATATTTACTCAAAAAGTATGGTAAATAAATAAAAATATAAATAAACTAGACGTATGGTAAATAAATAAAACCTCTTTTTATATTTAGTCCATAACCCTCATTCTATTTATCAAGGCTCAAGAAAGAGGTTTTATTTAAGTGAATCCTATGGGCCAAATACCATATTTGTAAAAGTGGTATGGTAAATTAATGAAAATATAAATAAACGAGAGGTATGGTAAACAAATAAAACATTTTTTTTTTATATTTACTCCATAAGTCACCTTATATTTACGAACACTCAAAAAATGCGTTATATTTAGGTGAAACCTATGGGCAAAATACTATGGGACAAATACCATGGACTAGATTGTTATTAGTACCATGCAAAAAAACATTATTAACCCTAATATTAGTATTAATAAAAATAAAAATGGCACATGGTATTGACCCATGGTATTCACCAAAATGGCACATGGTATTGACCCATGGTATTCACCTGGAATGTATCCTATTTAAATGGGGGAATTAAACCAACATAGATCCATATTTAGTCTAGATCTACTAACCCCCGAGAGGTATCAAATATCGCGATATGCAAACTAGCATAGAGTGAAAAAATATTTGATCCCTCTCGGGGGTGGATCAAGAGTAAAAATGGATGTTGTAATTTAATGTATGTTAAACATTTTAGCTTGGTTAAAATAAAAAATAAAATAAAAATCAACTATTAATTTTATTAATTTTTATAAATTACTAATAGTAATTTTTAAGCTCCAAGTTTATGATAACCCATGGTATTGACCCATGGTAATACCAAGATCTTACAAGATTTTATAATTGAGTAAAATATTCGTCATGCCTAGTGAGAGATTCGCCAAAACATTATATATACATATTATATTATTGATAAAATCGCCTTCCATTTTTCCTATATACCATGAATATTCGCCCATTTATTATACATATAAATTTAGGGAGGGTTCTTAAAATTTTCCCTAATTGGCAGGAATTACCACTCCTCAAACTCTCAATATTGAAGGACATATCAAGAAGAAAAAGGTAACACTGTTGATTGATTCAGGTTAGTACCCATAATTTTATTCATTGTAAGATAGCCAAGGAATTGAATGACTTCCTATATCCTGCACGAGAATGTCAACTGACGGTTGCAAAGGGAGGAACTATAAATTTCTTTGGAAAGTGCCATAATATCAAGCTAACCATGGGGGAATATGTATTGGATAGACCAATTCTTTCCATTCCAATGGGTGGTGCTGATGTTGCATTAAGAATCCAATGGTTACAATTGTTGGGGAGGATAGCTTTTAATTTTCAAGAACTTCTGTTGATTTTTTTTTGGGAAGGAAAGGAAGTTGAAATAAGGGGTATTGTAGGGAAAACAAGAAAATGGGATGAAAAAGCTTCTGAAGAAAGTACAATAGGGATTTATTGCACAATTATGCTCACTAGAGGTTCAGACATCAAAATCATCTATTTCTCTAGATCTCCTAAAATTATTGGACAATCATTACAAGGTATTTGAGATTACAAAAGGCCTCCCACCTATTCGTGATCATGATCATCCTTTCATTTAATTATAGGAAGTGTTCCTCCAAACATCAAAACTTATAGATATCCAATTCCCAAAAGAGTGAAATTGAATGTATGGTTGCAGAAATGCTAGAGGTTGGTATAATTCAACCTAGTCAAAAGTTCTTTTTCTGCTCCAATAGTATTTGGGCACAAGAAGGATGGATCATGGCATATGTGTCCTGATTAGAGGGAGCTCAACAAGATCACTATTAAAGATAAATTTTCCATTCCTATCATTGATGAATTTTTGGATGAATTACATGGAGAAATTTACTTCACCAAGCTGGATCTTCGTTCAGGATATCATCAAACTAGAATGAAGAATGAAGACATTCCGAATTTTTTTTTTATAACTCATGAGGGTCATTATGAATTTTTGGTCATGCCTTTTGGCCTTACTAATACACCTTCCACATTTCAAGGTTTGATGAATTCCATTTTCAAACTCTTAAAAAATTTGTGTTAGTATTTTTTGATGATATACTAATCTATAGAAAGTCTTGGAAGAGGGTGCTCAAATTATTGGAGGAGAAACATTATATACAAAAACCTCCAAATGTTTCTTTGGAGTACGAGAGGTAGAGTATTTGGGTTATATTGTATCTCATGAGGGTGTTAAGGTAGACCCCAACAAAATTAAAGCCATTAAGGAATAGAAAATCCCCACAACCATAAAATATCTTTGAGGATTTGTAGGTTAACATGGTATTATCACAAGTTTGTTAATAATTATGGGAGAATAGCATCACCTAACAACATTACTAAATAAAGATGCATTTTCTTGGAATCCAGAAGCAACTAAGGCCTTTGAACATCTTAATGAGGTAATGTGGCAAGCACCGGTCTTAGCTACACTAGACTTCATAAAAACATTTATTATGGAATGTGATGACATCAAAAATGGAATTGGTGTTGTTTTAA
Source organism: Pinus tabuliformis (assembly GCA_031772625.1). Taxonomy (NCBI): domain Eukaryota; kingdom Viridiplantae; phylum Streptophyta; class Pinopsida; order Pinales; family Pinaceae; genus Pinus; species Pinus tabuliformis. The sequence goes on from CM062807.1 coordinate 514,689,528, forward strand.
TGCAAGAAGGAAGACCCATTTCTTTTGAAAGTCATCCAATCAAAGGAAAGTATTTACACAAACCTATTTATGAAAAGGAAACGTTGGCAATACTACATGAACTAAAGCAATGGAGACCTTACCTAATGGGAAGGCACTTCAAGGTAAAAACAAATCACGATAGTCGTAAATACCTTTTAGAACAAAGATTATCTTCAGAAGAGTAGCAAAAATGGGTCACAAAGATGTTGGGTTATGACTTTGAAATCATCTACAAAAAAGGGAAGCAAAATGTTGTTGCAGGTGCACTCTTTAGAAATGATGAGTATGTGGAAGAATTGTTTTGTGCCATTTCTATTATCCAACCTAATTGGATAACCAAAGCAAGGGATGAATGGAAGAATGACGAAGAGGTGTGGACACTCATTCAAAAGTTGCAGTAAGATCCCAGTACATCTGATACATTTCACTGGAAAAATGATTCATTATGTTGCATGGTGTGCTGGAATCAATGGGCCAGATGATAATACAATGAAACAAAAGAGTCCCATATACACATAAGATTAAATGTCCCCAAGCTGATGTGAGGGGGAGATCACAACCAAAGAAGCCCCATTGAATAAGAAAGGGCTATGAAGATACCAATGTGCCAACTGAAGGAGGGGCTCATGCGGTGGGATCTACGATCGGTTCAAACCAAACTAGTAAAATCTATTCAACTGCATCTAAGGTTGGATCATGAACTGATTATGACCAAGCATGTGGGGGGATACCTGAAGGGCCACCCCTTCATGAGGTATGGAACATATCACACATACTAGGTAAATACTGGGACAATCTATTAGAGTAATGGTCCATAAAGTGTATGATTCTCGATAGTGTGATAATGAACTGTAGTCGAGCATGCAAGAAATGACGAAGTCAAAGTGTAATGATGGTTCCTTTTGCTTGATATAAGGTTCCCAAGAATGAAGAGGCTAGATCCAAGGTACACCATCCTCTAGAACACTCTCCTGGAATTAATGGGTTGAAACTAACAGGGGAGGGCCCACAAGAGTTGAGGCAATGAGGAGTTCTCGACAAAGGCATGGGGAACATAGCAACATGACTGTGGGGGACTGACACTAGGGGGTATAATGGAGAATAAGGGGATGGGTGGATTGACGAATTCCCTTGTCAGAGCATAATATGAAATTTTGACTTGGCAACCACTGGTATGATTCCAGAGGGGATGGTCAATTACTCAGATGAAGGATTTTGGAAGACAGAGCAGGACATATGGAGGTAAAATCTCGATAATACATGATGAATGCAACACTCAAATAGGATGATATATTGTAACATGACTTAATGGGGTTCTGAATAGACTCCATGGAATATATGGGTGACTCATCTCTAATGCTTTAAACAATAATGACTCAATGATGCTACCATAGGGGATAGTCCCAGGGGGACTAACAAAACATGAGTAAAAAGTGGTTACTCACGATGAAACTTGACACATAAGTTGAAAGTGCAAAGACAAAGTGGTGCTAGAGTATGAGCGAAAAATATTAAGAGATTCGATTTTAATAAGCAACAAAGTGAGACCTCACAAAAAAAATTGCTTCTGGGTGAAGTGTAAAATTACAAAAAACAAAGAGTAACCCATTAGAGAACTCAAAGAGAGCTTTCCAATGGTGTAGACAGCTCGTCAAATAAAGATATGATGAGCCCGTAATGGCTAATGCAAAAACTAGGGTTATCCTATAAAAGGGATTTTTGCCCCCAATTCAAATTCATTTGTGTGTTGTGCTGTTGGTGAATTGGAGAGGAACAAAGAGCCCTAAAACTTGGTGAGATTGTAGCAGACAAACCAATTGGTGGATTTTGGATTGGCGAATTTTAGGTTGGTGGCCATACTATAGTCATCATTTTTGTGGATTAGTTTTCTAATTTAAGGATTTATTGGACCTTAAAAAACCCTTGTTCATCTTCATGGTTGTAACACACCTATTTGACCATTTCAATTAGACAAATTTTGAGGTCTAAAATGGGCCTCCTAAGAAAAATGTACAACCAAAATAAACTTTATAAGAACCAATAGGATTCAAGATGATAATGTCAAACATGGGGGATGATTCACCATTTTTGGGTTAAAAAGGTAAAATGATTAAAAGATAATAAAATTACTTTTTCAACTTATCTCCGTAATGTTTTACTCAAAATTCAAGCTAGAGTACTCGTTGGATGCAAAATTTAGTTCCTCGTCCAAGGAGTACCCATGTTGCATACTTTTTTTTTATGGACGATGTTATACAAAAAATGATAAATAGATGAAAAACATGATTGCAATCATGTTTTTCTATTTTTTCATGTAGTAGGGTCCATAGAAAGTATGCAACATGGGTACTCCTTGGATGAGGAATCAAATTATGCATCCAACAAGTGTTCCTGCTCGAAATTTGAGTAAACATATAGGGAGATAAGTTGAAAATACGAGTTGAAAACCAATTTATTTTCTTTTTTTCCCTCTAAAATTTGATGATGTAATCTAATCTTATTTTATTATCTCCACTGTTATTTTATAATTTCCTTAGGAGACCCATTTTAGACCTCAAAATTCCCCTAATGTTTGAGTTGGGCAACACATAAAATGGTAGAAAAAGTGCATTGGCAACACATGTTCTAGTGGAAAATGTACGTTGGGTAGCTGGGGAAGGTGAATGGGGTATTTTGGTCCCTTGAGGTGACACTAAATCTAGAAATGAGGTTTACACTCTAATACTGATCTAAAGTATGGTTTTGTGCAATGATGGGAGAGTGAAAAGTGGTATGGTGAGAATGAGACTTTAAGGAGATGCTCTCTCAGGTTCAGTGGAACCAAGTAGTGAGAGGGTCTCTTGCATGATATGGGTTACTCAAGTTCTTCAAGAACCCACTTATGAGGGCTGTGTTGACAGTGTTGGATGTCCTGCCAACAACTAAGGGGTCTCCTTAGTGTGAAGTCCCAATTAGAGATCACACTGTTTGGGATAGGAGCCTCATCCGATATGTTGGCCCAACTGCCACTGCGAATGTTTCGCTCTTGGATGTCAAATGAAAAGATGTTAGAGTGAGGACACGAATGAAATGCTTGGACAATGAGACAAATTCAACCCAAGATTGAAAAATCATAGAACGAGGTACAAGAATGTAGCAAGAACAACAAGAATAAATATGCGAAGAGAAGGACCAGTAAGCTAAAACTGTCTCAGACATATGTGAACAAGAAAATTCCAGAGGTTAACTGCAAATTAGTTCACAATAGGTCACAAACATGGCATGGAATAAGTAAGCAAAAATTCACAATGGACATGAAATCCATAAGATAAGAATGAGTTCATTAACATATGCTCACATAAAAGCACACATACAAACATGATGGAAATGCTGGAAAGCCAGTACAACCATCATAAAAATGCACGAGAATCCATACTAAAAGCGAATAACTTCTTATTAATGTTGTTGCCAATACAAGTACATGCCCTACAATTCATCAAAACCCAACAATGAAAGATGGGCTGCTCATACCATTATCCAATTTAAAACCCTAGCCTCACCACAACTCACCCTACTAGCTACCAAGAGCTAAGTGCTGATAGATCTCAAGCACAAATTAACTATGTAAGGCTAGTCCTAGCTCAAGTGCTAAAAGTCCCTCCATATGAGGGATGGGGGTTTACTTATATATTTGAGTTGAGTGTTGACCTACTGTGACCTTTAGCCTACCCTCATGACTCCTGAAATTCCTCACTGCTTTCTCAAGCCTAATGACTAATCCATGCTCAAGACACTCACAACATAGCTACTGGAATTATGATGATTACTATTTTTCCTCATAGTGAAAGAGAAGTTATGAGGAGAATACAGAGGGTTCTAGAAACCTTGGAATCCTTGTTGCCAACATTGCTACAATGATAGGGAGACTTGTATAGGCTAATGAATTAGGTGTTAAATGTGTATTTTCCTACTACTGCCCCTCCTTTACATCCAACCAACTTTGATTTCGTTCCTTTGAGCTTGGTAAAAGGTTTTTGAAGCTTGTAAGGAGCCATCTTGCATGCTAATGGAAACCCTAGTTATGGAGTTTCTTGTGAGAATCCCTTTTTTCAACTTCATCCCATCTTCTTTATTTGCACTGGTCCTATTAGGTCCCTATAATACTAGTGTATTCCCCTTATTGCTATTATTAGTGTAACCCCCTATTGTTATTTTTTTCCCATGTATCTCCCATGTTGTGATTGTTGTGCCCCATAGAATCCCACTATTATTATTGTTGTGCCCTTAATTTATTATTTTTATGTAGCCTTTGATCATGTTGTGACCCCTTAGACCCCTATATATACCAAGGACGTCTTATCATTTGTATCATCTAAAAATTGTTCATTATGTAATGTAAAGGAGGTTTCCCCCTCGAATAGGCTATTTCTCAAGTCATTGATCTATATTTTCTCTATTTTTTGAGTTTGTTGCATAACATTTGGTATTAGAGATTTGGATTTTGGGGTTTCACTTCTTCAAATAGGCCATCTTGGGATCTTCGGTATAACGTTTTTTCTACAAGGCTTCAAAAGATGAAATTTCGACCACGTGGAGCTGAAATCTTGTTGAAATTCGTGTACAAATTTCATATCTTGGTTCGCTATATTTTCTGAGATATCATCTGGGGAAGTTAGGGTTGTGCAAGCTCTAGAATTCCATCTCAAACAATTTTTCCAGTAGTAATTTCACGGTCGAATATGGAAACAATGACATATGGCATCCCATACAACTTCACTCTAATGAACCAGTCCATAATCAAGTTATCATGGGAGATTTTGAATAACCTGATATTGAAGAATACAATATTGGTACGAATTGTGGCATTGGAAACAAGATTCATAGGGTTACTATGATACCAAAATTCAGATCGTAGAAATCCAAAATTATAGAGATACAACAATTGCAATATCGAGCTCCAAAAAGTCAAGAAAAAGGTGTGTATTTTTTAAATTTTGCATAGATTTTGTTTGAAAAATCAGTTTGAAGTGATTCAAAGGGCATATTGAAGCATAGATATCAATATTTGGTTCTAAAATTCCTCCAAAACAAAATAACTCTACACCCATTAAGCCCTCAGAAAGCTCTACTATGACGCATGAAGAGGAAGAATTATAACATGATATATCAAAATTATGGGACCAAGTGCAGCAAATTTCACTCTCACAAGGAGCAACCAAATATGACATGGATGGTTTACAAGAAGGCATGGAAGGTTTTAAGGATGGCGTGGAACTTAAGATGGATGGATTGAAAGAAAACATGGAAGGTTTTAAGGAAGGCTTGACAAAGTTGTTGCAAGAAAGGGTTCCTGGTGGTGATAAGGTAATCCCTGAAAAACATGATGAGGAGAAAAGGAATATGAATTATGATTTTAGAGACTTGAATGTGGGGTTTAAGAGATACCACATTCTAAAGATAGATATGAGGAAGTTTGATGGCAAGGATCCTGTAACATGGATACTATAGAAGGAGCAATATTTTGATCTACATGATGTGCAACACACAAAAAGGGTACGCATTACATCTTTATATTTAGAACCCAATAAATTTGTATGGTATGGATGGATTTGTTCTTGTAAACCACTTGCCACTTGGTCAATTTTTATGGAGGAAATGATAGCACATTATGAGGATAAAAAGAGAAAAACCCCTTTTAGCCAATTGATAAATCTAAAAAAAATGGTTCAATGGTGTAGAACATTGAGGACTGCCAAAAATTGAATATTAGGGTAACTGATATTCTAGAGGAGCATATGATTGATGTATTCAAGGGACTTTTAAGAATAACATCCAACATGAGGTTCACCTTTGGGAACCTGATTCATTGGAGAAGGAATTCAGGGTGGCAAGAAAAGTTGAAAGCAAAATTATGGCAACAAGGAAGTCTACCACTCTCAACTACAAAGATGGAAGTGTTGCTACTCATAGCCTTCCAAAACCTATAAGGTTGACGCCATGAAAATTGGAGGAAAAAATAGAAAAAGGGCTTTGTTACAGTTGTGATAGAAAATACACTAAAGGTCATAAGGGTGCCGAGAAGAAATTATTCTACATAGATTGTGAAGAGGAGGAAGAACAGGAAAAAGAAACATCAAAAGAGGAGGATATACGCCATGACCCAACCCCAGAGAAAGAAGAAATGAATTCAAAAATATCTTGTAAAGCATTGGAAAGAATTACCACTCCTCAAACTCTCAAGATAGAAGAACATATCAGGAAGAAAAGGTTCAAGAAGTGAAAGATCACATTGAGAAAGAAGAAATGAATCCAACCATATCTTGTAATGCATTGGCCAGAATTACCACTCCTCAAACTATTAAGATAGAAGGACATATCAAGAAGAGAAATGTTCAAGAAGTGAAAGATCACATCGAGAATCAAGAAATGAATCCGACCATATCTTGTAAAGCATTGGAAGAAATTACCACTCCTCAAACTCTCAAGATAGAAGGACATATCAAGAAGAAAAATGTTCAAGCAGTGAAAGATCACATTGAGCATCAACAACAAGTTCTCCAACTTTTAAAGGATAACACCACTTTGGTGCAGAATCGAATGAAACAACAAGTAGATCAACATCGCAGTGAAATTTTTTTGATGTAGGTGATTGGGTATTTTACGGCTACATATCAAGCAAGCTATTTATGAGAAGGAAATGTTGGCAATACTACATGCACTTAAGAAATGGCGACCTTACCCAATGGGAAGACACTTCAAGGTAAAAATGGATCATGATAGTCTTAAATACTTTTTAGAACAAATATTATCTTTAGAAGAACATAAAAAATGGGTCACAAATATGTTGGGTTATGACTTTGACATCATCTACAGAAAAGGGAAGAAAATTTTTGTTGCAGATGCACTCTCAAGAAAGGATGAGGATGTGGAAGCATTGTTTTGTGATATTTCTATTATCCAACCAGATTGGATAAATGAAACAAGGGATGAATGGAAGAAGGACAAAGAAGTGTGGCCACTCATTCAAAAGTTGCAGAATATCCCAATTCAAACAATATTTCCAGAACTTGAAGAGGAAGGAAAAATCATATTGGAACCTGGAGCAGTCACAGAGTAGTCACAGAAACAAGAACCCGACAACTATGAAATCGATCAATTTCAGAGTATGTCATGAAGTGGAAGAACTTACCTGCTGAAGATTCCACATGGGAGGACAAGAATTTTATACAGAAGCATCAAGAACTACTCAAGTGTTGAGGACAACACTTTTTGAAGGAGAGGGGCATGTTAGGTTCCTATACTACTAGTGTAACCCCTTATTGTTATTAGTACAACCCCCTTATTATATTGTTGTACCCATGTAGTACCCATATTGTTATTATTGTTCCCCATAGAAGCCCACTATTGTTATTATTGTGCCCTTATGTTATTATTGTTGTGTCGGCTCTGATTATATTATGACCTCTTAGACTCCTATATATAGAAAGGAGGTCTTGTCATTTGTATCATCCAAGAATTGTTCATTTGTGCAATGTAAAGGAGGTTGCCCCCTCGAATAGGCTGAATTCTAAGGCATTGATCTATCTTTTTATCTTTTTTTGAGCTAGTTTCATAACATCGTAGGCATTTTCCCTTCAACCGCATATGATAAACCCAGAAAAACATAGATGCTAAATGTAAAAGAGGGAATGCAATATAAAACTTCCAATCTTTAGCAGGCCACTGGACACCAACTGCAACACAATAATATGGCAGATGCACTGCTAGGGAAGGAACTCCTTCTGGAATTGCCCCATTATCAAGGCCATATTGAAGAACTAGAAATTCATTGGTGTTGATGAGAAAACACATGCATTATAAAGCAACATTGGGCATTGGGTTCCCAAATGTTGGCAATTCCCAATCTAAAACACCAATGACACATTTATCTGATGGATGTAAGAGGAGATTATCAATTCAAAAGTCTCCATGAATGAGTTCCAAATTCATTAGACTTCAAATTGGTTTTTCTTCATTGGGTGAAGGTAGATTTGCCCATATTTCTACCTGCCTCTATCAATAATTTTCACGATGCCCATAGTGACCTAATCCTTCTACATCAACATACACATTGTGTATTGCTACCAAAGTTTTGGTAGTAGCAAGGTATATGGCTCTTCTTTGTTTTGGGTTGAGTTCCAACAGTCCAGGATTCAGAAATATTTGACCTTCCAAATAATCCATGATGCAAAAGGTCATACCAACAGAACATATTGTTTGACTGTCACATATGACCCAACTTCAAGAGAAAGAAAAATGGTAGGATTCAATTGTTTATGGTAAAACTGTGAAATATCGAATTTTGTCACAAGAAGTGGGAAGCGTTCAACATTTTCTTGAGCGTAACCAATAAGCGAGTTCTCATCAAATTTTTGAACCTAACCAATCATACTAGAAGTTTGCATTACCATTTTTCAAAGTAATGTTCTTGTCATAACATTCACCAGCGCTGCTCTTTAAGTATCCACTGGCTGGCATTAGTATTGATTACTAAAAGGTTATTTTTATACTTTGAATTTTAAATGTAGCCATCACATATATGGTAGATATGACCTTTTGATTGTGTCGAGTATGTTTCTTTGACTTGGCCCGCATAGAACAATATAGTAATAGGTTAGTTAATTGAGTATATGCAATTATAATCATTTATAATTCAAAAGAAACTAAAGTCTAGGATGTATAAGATACTCCATACACTTAGTGATATTTTGAGGGTTTAGCCTTACATGCATAAACTAAAAATTTTCTTTGGAAAATTGAATTCTTACACATATGAGTATTTAAAGGGATAATTAAATGATAAATGCTACTGAAAACACCATTAAAAATTGATGGGATATGAGCTAGGTAATGCTAATGAAAATGGTGTAGACCTTTGCTCTTAGTTAGGATAGTCTAGGGTTTTAGGTTGTATGGGAAATACAATTGTCTCCCAAACCCTAATGCATTTGAAGGGATAAGGACACATGTGGAGTATGATCAATGACACAAACATTTTCCTGTCACTTTTAAATTCATGTTGATGGAAAGATAATGATCGATAACACATTATAAAAACTTCACCCTTACAAACCCTAATTAATTTGAAAGGGATGAAGACCATGTTAGGGTGAGGTTACTGACATGAGGTACTCCCATAAACCCTAATGCCTCAATGTGATCAATATCTAAGGCAAGTTAAGAAGAATAAATATAACATGCACTGTGTAATTGTGAGAATCAATATGGGTTAATAGAAAAGGGTCAGTGGGTGGTGGGGGGGGGGGGGGGGGGGGGGGGCGTTGATTGATTCAAAATGTTATGAAACCAGCTCAAGAAAAGATAGAAAAGATAGATCAACGCCTTAGAATTCAGCCTCTTCGAGGGGGCAACCTCCTTTACATTACATAAATGAACAATTCTTGGATGATACAAATGACAAAACCTCCTTTCTATATATAGGAGTCTAAGGAGTCACAATATAATCCAGCCGACCTAACAATAATAATATAAAGCCACAAAAATAACAATAGAGGGATTCTATGGGGCACAGAAATAACAATATGGGGGTAATAGGGGCACAACAATATAAATAAGGGGTATAACTACAATAGTAATGGGGTAATCACTAGTATTATAGGGACCCAACATGCCCCTCTCCTTCAAAAAGTGTTGTCCTCAACGCTTGAGTAGTTCTGGATACTTCTGCATAAAATTCTCATCCTCCCATGTGGAATCTTCAGCGGATAAGTTCTTCCACTTGATAAGATACTCTGAAATTGATCGATTTCGTAGCTGTCGAGTTCTTGTTTCTGTGACTGCTTCCGGTTCCAATATAATTTTTCCTTCCTCGTCAAGTTCTGGCAATATTGTTTGAACTGGGAGCTTGTCGCCTATAACCTTCTTTAAACATGAAACATGGAAAACTGGGTGCAATCGAGAAGCTGCAGGAAGCTCCAATTTGTATGCCATAGTACCAATCTTTTCCAACACCTTGTACGGACCATAATACTTTGGTGATAATTTATTATCCTTCTTAGCTTGCTTTAGGGACATTTGCTTATATGGTTGTAGCCGTAGGAATACCCAATCACCTACATCAAAACTTCTTTCACTGCGATGTTGATCTGCCTGTTGTTTCATTCTATTTTGTGCCAACACGAGGTTATCCTTTAAGAGTTGGAGGACTTGTTGTTGATGTTCGATGTGATGTTCCACTGCCTGAACCTTAGAATTTTCTCTTAAATATGATGTGATGGATGGTGGTTGATACCCATAAAGTGCCATAAATGGGGTCATTTTTGTTGCTGTATGGAAGGAAGTGTTATACCACCATTCAGCCAGAGGCAACCATTTGACCCATTGTGTCTGTTTATCAGATACAAAGCAACGAAGATATCCTTCCAAACATTTGTTTACTATCTCAGTTTGCCCATCAGATTGAGGATGATAAGATGAGCTATGAGCTAACTGAGTACCAAGACAAGAAAATAATTCTGTCCAAAAATTTCCAGTGAAAATGGGATCTCTGTCACTTACAATAATCTTTGGGTTTCCATGTAGCTTTTGAACTGTTTCCATAAATGCAGTAGAAACTGTACTGGCTTTAAATGGATGTGATAATGCACAAAAGTGTGCATACTTGGTAAGTCTGTCAACTACCACCATGATGACACTCTTTCCCTCAGACTTGGGTAAACCTGTGATAAAATCCATTGAAACCTCCTCCCAACGTTGGCTTGGAATGGATAAAGGTTGTAATAGACCCGGTGTCTTAATTGTTTCAACTTTATTTTGTTGGCAAACCAAACATTCCGCCACAAACTTTTGAATATCTGATTTAAGGCCATCCCAAAAAAATTCCTTCTTAACCCTGTGGTAAGTTTTTAAAAATCCTGAGTGCCCTCCTAAGGGAGAAGTGTGCAATTCCATAAGAATCTTTTGTTTTAGCTGGGAATTCTTACAGAGGTATAAGCGATCTTTGTACCATAACGAATCATTTTGCCAGCTAAATGTATCAGAAGTACTGGAATCTTGTTGTAGCTTTCGAATAAGTGCCCACACTTCTTCGTCATTCTTCCATTCCTCCTTTGCTTCGTTTATCCAATCTGGTTGGATAATAGAAATGGCACACAACAATGCTTCCACATCCTCATCCTTTCTTGAGAGTGCATCTGCCACCACATTTTGCTTCCCTTTTTTGTAGATGATTTCAAAGTCATAACCCAACATCTTTGTGACCCACTTTTGTTGCTCTTCAGAGGATAATCTTTGTTCTAAAAAGTATTTAAGGCTATCATGATCCGTTTTTACCTTGAAGTGTCTTCCCATTAGGTAGGGTCGCCATTTCTTAAGTGCATGGAGTATTGCCAACATTTCCTTCTCATAAATAGCTTTGCTTAAAAACTTTCCCTTGATTGGACGACTTTCAAAAGCAATGGGTCTTTCATCTTGCATTAGAACAACACCAATTCCATTTCCTGAAGCATCACATTCCACAATAAAGGTTTTTGTGAAGTCCGGTGTAGCTAAGACCGGTGCTTGGCACATTGCCTCTTTAAGATGTTCAAAGGCCTTTGTTGCTTCCGGAGTCCATGAAAATGAATCTTTCTTCAATAATGTTGTTAGAGGTGCTGCTATTCTCCCATAATTCTTAACAAACTTGCGATAATACCCTGTCAACCCAAGAAATCCTCGCAGATGCTTTATGGATGTGGGGATTTTCCATTCCTTAATGGCTTTAATTTTGCTAGGGTCTACCTTAACTCCTTCATGAGATACAATATGACCCAAATATTCCACCTCCTGGACTCCAAAGAAACATTTGGATCTTTTTGCATATAATTGTTTCTCCTCCAATAGTTGTAGCACCTTGTCAACATGTTCAACATGATCCTTCCAAGACTTGCTGTAGATTAGTATATCATCAAAAAATACTAACACAAATTTTCTAAGGAATGGTTTGAAAATTGAATTCATCAAACCTTGAAATGTTGAAGGTGCATTGGTAAGGCCAAAAGGCATGACCAAAAATTCATAATGACCCTCATGAGTTCTAAATGCCGTTTTCGGAATGTCTTCAATCTTCATTCTGATTTGATGATATCCCGAACGAAGATCCAACTTGGTGAAGTAAATTGATCCATGCAATTCATCCAGTAATTCATCAATGACAGGAATGGGGAACTTATCTTTAATAGTGAGCTTGTTGAGCTCCCTATAATCTGGACACATGCGCCATGATCCATCCTTCTTGTGCACCAATACTACTGGAGCTGAGAAAGAACTTTGACTCGGTTGAATTATACCAGCCTCTAGCATTTCTGCAACCATACGTTCAATTTCACTTTTTTGGACATATGGATATCTGTACGGCCTGATGTTTGGAGGAACACTTCCTGGAATCAGATGAATAGCATGATCATGATCACGCATAGGTGGGAGACCTTTGGGAGTCTCAAATACCTTGGAATGATTGTCCAGGACTTTTTGGAGATCTGGAGAAATAGATGATTCCAATGTGGAAACATCTAGCGAACATAATTGTGCAATTACACCTCTTTGCTCCTTTTTTAGAAGCTTTGTCATGCCATTAGAGCTGATTATCTTTCCTGGTTTCCCTGCAATACCCCTTAATTCAACTTCCTTTCCTTCCATAGAAAATTTCATGAAAAGTTCTTGAAAATTAAAAGCTATTGTACCCAAGGATTGTAGCCATTGGACTCCTAGTACAACATCAGCACCTCCCATTGGAATGGAAAGCATTGGGCTAGTCAATACATATTCTCCCATGGATAGCTTGATATTATGGCACTTTCCAGAACAATTTATTGTTCCTCCATTTGCAATCATCACTTGACACTCTGGTGCTGGATATAGGAAGCAATTCAATTCTTTTGCTACCCTACAATGAATAAAATTGTGGGTGCTTCCTGAATCAATCAACACTATTACCTTTTTCTTCTTGATTTGTCCTTCTATCTTGATGGTTTGAGGAGTGGTAATTCCCGCCAATGCATTACAAGATATGGTCGGATTTATTTGTTCTTCATCTAGGCTTTGTTCCTGGAATATATCCTCTTCTTTTGACCTTTCTTGCTCCTTTTCTTCTTCCTCTTCACAATCTATGTAGAATAATTTCTTCTCAGCACACTTATGACCTTTTGTGTATTTGCTATCACAATTGTAACAAAGCCCTTTTGCTCTTTTTTCTTCCAATTGTTGTGGTGTCAACCTTGTAGGTTGTGGAAGACTATGGGCAACAACACTTCCGTCTTTATAGTTGTGAATGGTATGCTTCCTAGTTGCCATAATTTTGCTTTCCATTTTTCTTGCTAACCTGAATGCCTTCTCTAATGAATCAGGTTCCCAAAGGCGCACATCATGTTGGATATTATCCTTTAAAGACCCTATGAACACATCAATCCTATGCTCCTCTGGAATATCTTTTACCCTTATGTTCAATTTTTGGAACTCCTCAATGTGCTCCATTATTGAACCCTTTTGTTTGAGACTTATCAATTGGCTAAAAAAAGTGTTGCTTTTTGTATCCTCATAATGTGCTATCAATTCTTCCGTAAAAATTGCCCAAGTGATAAATTGTTTACGAGAACAAAGCCATTGATACCATACAAACTGATTTGGTTCCAAATATAAAGTTTCCATACGTACCTTTTGTGTGTTTTGCACATTATTGAGATCGAAGAATTGCTCCATCTGTAATATCCATGTGGCGGGATCCTTGCCATCAAACTTCCTCATATCGATTTTTGGAACATGGTGAGTCTTCGATCCAACATTAGAGTCTATGGAATCATGATTAACATTTCTTTTGTTCTCATCATGAGTTTCCTTTAGTACTCTTTCACCCTTAGTGACCATTTCTTGTAGCAACTTATTCATATTTATCTTCAATTCTTCCATCTTATCATCCATGCCATCAATTTTAGAGTCCATGCCATTCACCTTAGCTTCCATGCCATCCATCTTAGTTTCTACGTCTTTCTTTAAACAGTCCATCTTACCTTCTACACTTTTCTTTAAACCATCCATCTTAGCTTCTACATCTTTCTTTAAACCATCCATCTTAGATTCTGTTCCTTTTTGTGCAAGGGACAGTTGTTGCACTTGGTCTTGTAATTTTGATATATCATGTTGCATTTCTTCCTCTTCTTCATGAGTCATGCTAGAGCTTTCAGGTTCCTTACTAGGTGTTTGCATTTTCTTTCCTCGGGGCATCAGTTACCGATAATAATGCTCTACTATGCCCTTTGAATTCCTTCAAAATAAATTTTCAAACCAAGCTTAAGCAAAAATTTAAAAAAATCTACACACCTTTTTTCACTTTGTAGGAGCTTGATATTGCCTCTGATGTATCTCTGTACTTTCCAATCATCTAGTTCTGAAATTGTGACCTGTAGTAGCTCTCTGTGTCCTCTTTCCAATGCCACCAGTCTGATCCAAATTGGATTCTCCAAGAAAGAGTTATGCACAATCTCCCAAGATGACCTGATTATAGACCTTTCCAGAAGAGTGAACTTGTATGAAGTTCCACGTGTACAATTTTCGACCTTTGGTTCTAAAAAAGATATACAAGAAACTACATTCCGTCCTCTTTCTGTACCTTCTTACGAAATTTCAATCCGATCCCCAGAGAGAAAGTTATGACGATTTTCCCTAGGTCACCTGTTTTGAATGTAATTCAGGAGTCTGCAAAAAGACCAACTTCCTCAGATCATATCTCCACAAATATCACGCGAAAAGATCTGAAATTCGGACCCAAGGTTCAGCGCAATTTCTTCTCAAATGGGGTTTTTTTGCGACTTCTGAAACGTCACAGAAAAAAAGTTATAGCGAAAATGCCACGATGACCTGTTTGGAGCAGCGAAACCCTAGAATCCAAAGCTCTGATACCAAATGTTATGAAACCAGCTCAAGAAAAGATAGAAAAGATAGATCAACGCCTTAGAATTCAGCCTCTTCGAGGGGGCAACCTCCTTTACATTACATAAATGAACAATTCTTGGATGATACAAATGACAAAACCTCCTTTCTATATATAGGAGTGTAAGGAGTCACAATATAATCCAGCCGACCTAACAATAATAATATAAAGCCACAAAAATAACAATAGAGGGATTCTATGGGGCACATAAATAACAATATGGGGGTAATAGGGGCACAACAATATAAATAAGGGGTATAACTACAATAGTAATGGGGTAATCACTAGTATTATAGGGACCCAACACAAAACATGATTGTAACCCTTATGGCCTAAGGCAAGCAGACGAGGACCTGCAATTTTGGATGTACCCAAAATTTTTGGGTGTAGTAGTAGCAACAACAACATGATAGTGAGCCACTATTGGCCTAGATAGTCAGTTATTAGGATTCAGATTGGGAGGCTTTCATTATATAGGAGCATGATATCGAGATCACTATCCAGGACATATACTTTTTGACAGGGTTTCCACCCTTGGGGGTGGTGGTAGAGATACACCAAGCGCTTCCTCGAGGGGTTACCCACCACCAGTGGGTGAACCCTATAGGAGATTTTTTCTCCTATATTTCTTTTCAACTGAAAACTAGTAGTCCCTTGCAACCAATTGATAGCTCGATGTGCTCCCATTCTTTGAACGTGAGACAACTATTTTGTACCATCACTAATATGTCATGATTGTATGTTTGAAGATGGGCCTTACAAACCTTAAGCTATGATTTTTCATTACGTAATTGGGTGTTTATGCTTGCTTTTCTTGGGCATACTTGGGCATGGATTAGTGGGGGGATTTGGTGGAAAGACAAGGGATTGGACTGTACTCTTGTTTCCTTGTCTTGGTTTTGGGGATTTAATCTTGTATCCTGGTCCCGTGGGATTTCCTTTATTGCCTACTAGCTTCAAGAGTGGCATTATGTGGGAAATCCCTATTTTTCTTGCATGGTCCCATTTGCTTGACACCATATATCTCACTCCCATCTACTTATTACAAGACTATTTCACATTTTCCCCATCTAGGTCAACATTTGTCCATCGGGCCCACAAGGTGCTAGCTTCCCCCTCCCCTTGTCCACACTTTGGGTTAGGCTTAGAATGATGCCCCAAAGTTTGATGCAACTAAAAATAAAGAGAAAAGCATAATTTGGGCACTTATAATAGGACATGTACCACAAAATGCAAAATATGGTCGGGACATAAAAATTTAGCATGTGGGAAAAATATGAAGTTCTATCCCCTGTCACTATGGCCATCACCCTGGTTCCTAGGCCACTTATGAGTTCCCCCTGCATCATTAAGGAGCCCATGATTGTCTCAACCCCTGGTGGGTGATGAACTACCCAACCTTAAGGGGGTAATTACTGCTACATCTTATACATCATGCTATCATCCCCTGGAGCCTTGAGCAGTAAAAGGAAGAAAAATCAATAAAAGGAAAAAGGAATATGAAGAAGGGTGGAAAAACAATGGTCGGGGTAACTCATGTACCAAGATTTCTCGCTCCTACATTCATACACCGAAGGTGTGGGCCTCCTTTATTATAACTACCCTTGTACCATGACATGTGGCCCAGAGCTTTCCCTCTTGCCCCCACTCTGTTCCATCATTATTTCACATGACACCTACCATTTGATGGATGTACCATGGACTTGCCACTCCCTTAGAGGTTGATACCACCTAATAGGGTCCTCCATTAACCCATTTTTCCAAAAAAGGGAACATCTAGGCATGTCTAAAGCCCCCATTTGGAAGGGCATGCCACTATGAAGTGCCCACTTCTACCCTTAAATAGCGAGATTATTTACTCAATTATGCTAATGAATTATTGTACTGGAAGGTGAGGAGATGCATTAGATCTTATACAAGATTGCAATTGGGTTGTCATCTTGAACTTGGCCTCCCCATATGGGATCCAAGCCCTCTAAAGGTTCATAATGGCACTTGTAGGGCGAGTGTTGAGAGCCATGGGTCTCCATCACTACAGAGCATCGATTTCCACACCATGTGCTTCTTCAACATGACACATTCATTTTTCATGCCCCGACCATACATAGATGATGATGCACATGGACAACTTGCCTAGTCGGCCACATATTTGCACTCGACACTTGGCAATTCATCCAGGGACTAGATGAGGTTTTGTCGCATCTGGAGAGATATGGGAGGGAATATGTCATATTCTTTCCCTCATTGATGGTGCATCAACATAATTTTGAGCCATTGGAGAACCATGAGACACATTGCAACCCATATAGACCAAATTGGGTTTTGCAGGCGCTTTGCAGCATTTGGAGGGCATATCCCTCTTGACCATCATTTTTGAGGACCTCACTCTCATTATTAGCACATGAGACCTAAACACTAGCATTGGAGGGTACTTCATGGGCTAAAAAAGAATTAAATAAGAATTAATGTTAAATCTATCTTGGTTGGATTGTAGCCAAGGGTTTGTTACCTTGGTTAAGCACATTAGGGGCTTCTTCATTAGGAAATTTTAACGCATTAGGATTCTATAAATAAGAGAGGGTCTCTCTTGTTTGGATCATCACACTGGGATTTTTTACTACTGTTAGTCCTTACAATCTCCTAGGATGAAAAGGAAATCGACAAGGGTAACCTCAAACCACTTCAGCTTAGTAGTTAGCCCTACTTAGCATGAGAGGGATCTCTCTAAGTCTCTTATCAATGATATGACTTTAAAGCAAATGAATTTTAGGCTAGATATGTGTCTTTGTTTGTTTGTTTGTGATTTTTTTTTTTTTAAGGATTTGCTGAACTTAGGGTTTGGAGCCACAAGTAGGACTAAGTTGTGGGAATGTAGGAGCAAACATAAGAAGGAGGTAGATGTCAGAAGCCAAGGTGTAATTTGAGTATTTTTCACTGTAGTATAGATGATATAGTGTGGAAGAAACTAATGAGCATAAATAAACATGATTTCATTAGCTTAGGAAGACAAAACACATAACTATGAAAACCAGATAACAGAGCTTGAAAAACAAGAATTCTGAGTATTTTATCACAAGGTATTCATAGAAATAAGAGATATAATGTAGATAAATATGTTTAGACCATGAGAAAACAAAAAGAATGAAGTAAAAGCACCATGAACTCACTAGGCTAGAGTTCCTTGAAAATAGCTGCAACTTGTATCTATATTAGCTGAAAGATGATTACAATGCAAGCCTCCTTCACAAAAAGTTCAACCCTCTTCTCTTGAGGAGAAATGATACATATAGAATCTCCTAGACCACTTTCCCACCTTCAGGAGTCGAATTCCTTGGTGGAGGAACTGACTCCAAGATTCTCTCAACCAACAAGTGAGAGTGAGAAGGTGAAACTCAAACACTTCATGAAGAGTTTGTTTAGGAGTTTGCTTCTTTTATGAGGCCTAATAAACATAAAAAACAACCTATGATGTACATTTATTCATGCCTACATCACCTAGCCTCGTAACTAGTGCCATTACATAGAGAATCTTGACTTTGACTAAGTCAGACTAGAAACTAGAAATTTTACACAGTGAAATTTTCCAAATAAAAACACAGAAAGTGCAGAAGCGCAGTGCCGACTTTGAGCTGATTTTTAGGTGCCTTCCAAGGGTCAAAATGCAAATATGAGAGAACGGTCAACTAGCCCTTCAAGTCTAGTTTCCCAAAAAGTTTGAATTTATGAATTTGGAGTATGGGAAGACCTTTAAAAATCCATTCTCCCAAGGTCGCTCCAAAAGCGCAACGCCTATCAAAAAATGGTCCAGAATGCTAGTTTTTTGCCACTTTTTTGCATTTTTCTCCAAAACTAAGCCACCTCTGCAAAATATGGGCAAATGGGTTTTTAGAGGATGGCAAGACATTTCCAAAAATGTATAACTTTCCTCAAATGGATGCCTGAGGAAAAAGCGCAGTGCCAAGGCACTGCGCTTCTGGAGCAGCTGAATTTCTGAACTTAGACCAAAAATTCTCAAAAAACTCAAAATGCTCAGAATTTGCTCAAAATTGGAGGGAAGGTGTAAAAATAGGTTTTTTATAGCTTAATGGATGCTTCCGAAAGCATCTCCATGTTTCCCACATCATTTTGGTCTTTTTTGGCCTCCTTGAGCTTGTTTTCAAGTTGTTTCACTTTGACATTGGCGATCATGTTTTGAGCTTAATAGTGATGTGCCATGTGTCTGAGAAATTGATTGTCTCTGTTTGCCTTCTCAAGGAGCTTCTCCAAGTGTTCATTCACCCTATTAAGCCAATATTCCTTATCTTGATGAACCTCTAGGGAAATCCTTTCTTCTAGGTCAAGGTCCTCATTAAGCAGAATTTGTTCTTGTTCCTCTTGCGAAGTTTTCTTGATGCCTCTTATTCTTTGTATTTTCCTTTTTCCTCTCACCTCTGATGCTTCAGGCTCTCTTGATGTCATGATCTCCTTACCTTTGCCAATTTGCTGCATTAACTTAGCTTTTTCCTTTTCTAGTATCAACTCCTTTGCTTTGAGTTGACTGTTTTCCTGTTCAAGGAATGATATAACATACTTTTCCCTTTCCAAATTGATTACCAGCTCCTTGATTTGGTAGTCCTTATCCCTGATAGTTTGTCTCATGTTTGTGGTTTGATCTTCAGTCTCTGGATCAATTAGTTCAAACTCATGTTCTACTGTGTCTTTATCCTTTGCTGCCGATTCCTGCTTTGTTGATGAAGAAGGCTTGGCCCCTTTCTCTTTGTGAGAAGAAAACACAAGCCTCTGCCCTTTCTTATACACTTTAGTCACCTCAGGTTTGGATAGCTGAGTCTTCTCCATTATTTTGCTAGATGACCCCACCTCTGTTTGTTGTTTTGGTGCACTTGGAGACTGAGATGCTGCATTTTCCTCATGCCATTTCAAGGCTGCTTCCAAAAAGGCTTCCCAAGCCATACCTTTCTCTGCCAGCTGGTGAAGGACAATGGTTTTGATGAAACTATGATGGAACAAGCTTGGGGAGTGTTCATTGTCCTTTAATTTTATATTTTCAGACATTTTGGAAATGCTCCTGAATAGATAATTACACACGTTGAGTGGCTTTTGAGATATGAAATGCATCAGGAGGTGAATATGATAGGCATACAACCTGGAGAATCTACCTTCACAAGTGAAGAACCTTATGACAGTTTTCATTAAAGGGGCATATTTCTCCAATAAATATCTGAAAATCAAGAGGTGAGTATGTGTATCTTTGTATGGCATCTTTAAGAAAGGCTTATTGTTTTCAAGATCTAGGTTCATTCCTTTGAACCAATATTCACCGTTGTCCGGTAACCCAATTGCTATTGAGATGGAGGCCACTGAGAAACTAAACTCAATACCAGCAATGACAACAATGTCTCCTTTAAGGCGTGTTGCTACCCAATCTGTTAGTTGCTCATGAAATCCTGCCTCGCTCACCATTTTGCAAAATTCCAAGCAGTGGAAATCCTCAAAGCATTGTTTGATGAAAGGATAAGAGTTGATTGTGTTGCAGTCTGATGGTTCATTTTTGAGGATCCTCCCTCCTTTGTGTTGTCTCTTTCTTTCTGGTGAAGATTCTACCTCCATGATGACACAAAGCCCTAGTAGCAGGAAGTGAAAATAAGATGTGAGGTGTGAATGGAAATGAAGTGATATGTAGGTGATTTTGACAAAATGATGGGAGGGGTCTTAGTAAAGGTGAGATGAATTTGAAAGCTGATGAAAATTAGTGGAGAAATAGTGGAAAGATGCTTTGGTTGCAGGTGGAAACAAGAGGGTTTATGATGAAATTTTCCAAGAAACATCTAGGAATGAGCTATGGTTTTGATTTTTGAGTGTTCAAACCTTGTTTTGAGGTGGATAAAATGGTCAAAATGGCTCATTAAACATGTATGCAGGTGTAGGATATCATTTTACATGTTTTGGAAATCAAAAATAATGATGGCCATTTTTACCCTAACATTTCCCATGCAAAATTTGCTATAAACCCTAACTTGAAAAATCTTTGATATGAGATGAAATTGGGAAAGCAAAAGATAGAGGGTGATGGTGTACTTACTTGTTCCTTAGCTTAGAAGTCAGTAAAACCAAGCTTGCAAGTGAAAATTTGAAGTTTGGGAGAGTTTTGATGAATTTTAGGGCACTCCTAGAGGATCCGACCACCCTTTGTAGTATGTGATCCATCTTAGGCAGGGGATAGTTGTCTTTCAAGAACACTTTATTGAGATTTATGAAACCAATACATAGACGAATTACCCCGGTCTTCTTTCTCACAGGTACTATGTTAGACATCCATTTAGAAAACCGAATGGGAACTATTATTCCAGACTTATAAATTCTATTTACCTATTTTTCAATCGATGGCAACAACTTGGGATTGATTCTCCTCAATTTCCGACGAAATGACTTCAAATAGGGCTTAATAGGAATGGTGTGCTGAATGATACTTTTGTCATAAACTTTCAGATCTGAGTAATCCCAAGCAAAAGCATCAACAAATTCCTTCATTAAAGACATATACTTACCCTTTGTTTCAGGAGATAAAGACTTTGATAACTTGACCAATTTAGGATTTTCAACTGTGCCAATGTTTACATCTTCAACTCCCTTTTATGTAGGAACCATGGTGGGCTTCTTGGTGATATCATCTCTATCAAATAACTCTTCCAAAGGCACCAAGCCTCTTGGAATGTTGTTGTCCTTGAGCTGTAATACTTCAGTGTCAGCTGAATGGATGTTGGGATCATCAAAGTTGTATGCATCATCAATGTGAGAATTATGAAATTCTCCCTCCAATTGCAGAAAACTGTTTATTTGCTTATCATCACCAAACACTTGCCAAAACCTCATATTGTCTGGGACAGCTGGGCGATGTTTAACATGGATGGAGTACTTATGATTAGGATGAATAGGGATCTTCACCATACTTGCTGTAGTGGCGAGTGAATCAACTATGACATTCTGAGTTCTAGGAATAAGAGATAAAGTATATTTTGAAAAAGTTTTGAGAATATCAAGTACAACATTGTGATAAGCTCTCATCCTTGGGTGTTTGGCCTGGTATTCCCCTTTGACTTGCTTGATCACTAATTCAGAGTCGCCATAAACAAAAATATTTTTTGCTCCCAACTTTTTCAGAATTTTGAGGCCAGCAATCAATGCCTCATACTCCACCTCATTGTTTGAACATTCAAAAGCCAACTTGTAAGAACTCATTCTCACATTTTGAGGGATTTTGTTTTGAATGATGTAATGGATCATGTATTCAAACACCAATTCCTGCTCCTTCTCTTCCCGATGCACCATCAAACTCCATGGTCCAAAGACCATTTTATTCATCTGGAAAAAGGATTTCTGAAGACTGAATTTTTTTATTTTCAGGATTTTGAACAACTATCTCAAAACTTTCTATTTTCTGCACTATTCTTTGAATCTCCTCAATAGGATTTGCAGGTTGCCTATATTCCTCACCAACCTCTTTACCTTCTGCTGTAATAGTTTCATGTATGCTGCCCATTAGGTTGGGAACTTCTGAAATTTCCACTAACTGACTTTCATCATCAACATAATTCATATCACTAAATAGAATGAAAGAGTCAAGATCAGTATGAACATCATGTATAGGATGATTGACTAGCTTCTCCTTATTGTTGATCATAAATTTCATCTTCTTTTCTCTATAAAGTTTCCGGAGCTGTCCAAAAACAGGGATAGTGGCGTATGAAAAGTCAAGCTGCAGAGTGCCCTTTAATTTTTCTCCCCAAGACCTTGAAAGCAACATGCCAAACCTAGGAGGAATATCGACAACTACGACATCCATAAGTACATTTTTAGTCGGGATTTGGTCCAAGGACACTACCAAGTCTTTAATGAGGCCAAGGCATTTCACTCTTCCAGAATCAAAAGAATAAAGATCATGGTAAGGTCGAGTGATGCTCAGTCCTAGTTTATCCATGATGGCTTTAGGCATCAGATTATGGGAGGCACCAGAATCTAGCATAGCATTATGAAGGATAAAATCATGAAGTTTGAGACTCAGATAAAAAGGAGGAATTTAACTATCTTAAGGAGTTCCTTCTAAGGCTGGGCCAAAAAGGATTGTTGGCTCATCATCAGCTACATTAACTGTATTAGACATTTGATCAACCTTAAGGATCTTTGCAATCTAAAATTTATATTTTTCATTCCTTACCAATTCGGTGAGGGGAATGGCTATTTTCAATTTAGAAATTTCATTCTTCAAGCTAAAAATATTAGATTGCTTTTCTACCTCTTTTGAAGCGATGTCCTTCCTTTTGTTGGCCTTTAGCTTGAGGTTACTTCCTTTGACTTTCAGTCTACAGTTATTTATATTTCCTCACATT
Organism: Pinus tabuliformis; assembly: GCA_031772625.1. Lineage (NCBI taxonomy): Eukaryota > Viridiplantae > Streptophyta > Pinopsida > Pinales > Pinaceae > Pinus > Pinus tabuliformis. Next base: position 514,712,874 of record CM062807.1, read on the forward strand.
TCTAGTGGAGGCTTCATTTGTTCTATCTCAATTCAGTATGGCAATGTCTTTGTCTTTATTTTGGCCTATAGGAGTGGTTTCTTTGCTTGGTGCATCCTTTTTTAGATTTTGTCTTTTCTGAGTTAGAGTAACAGGTACATTTCTATTCCTCAAATTGTACTGCTTTTGGAGATGACTGAGGGCATTATGATATCCTCTTTGGTACTCTTCAGTCCTATCAGCCCACATATTTTCCCTTGCGAACACAAATTGCTAATCATTTGAGAGAGTCTTCGGAAAACTGATCTTCCTCTGTTAGGAAAGTAGGCAGTTCATCTTCTTGAAAGAAGTGATTTTCTTCTACAATTTCTTGTTCATCTTATTCCTGACCTTTAGTGTAATTTTGCTGGAATGGAGCTCTTACTTGACCTTGAGGATCTTGGTTTCGCTTCTCTTTCTGCCGATTTCTGAACTGCTGTTGTTGCTGTCCGTGAAAGTTAGGATTCCTCACTGAAGGTTCAGCTTGTCAATCAGTTATGGATATTCTATCCATCATCCTCTCCATAGTTTTTATCAGATTGTCAAGCTTTGCATCAGAAGATGATGCAAGCTCTTCTTTGAAGACAACTTTCTTCTCTGCTCTCTCTGGCTTTGATTTTGACTTCTTAATGAGAAAATTGGCTTCAACACTAATTGCATTCCGTTGCATCTCTTCAAGAGTAGTGGGGTCTCTTTCTCTGAGCTGGTAGGCCATGTCTGGATCGAAAGCATCAGGATAATGAAGAAGAGCCAAACCAAGAGGAGGCTTCATATCATCAGGTATAGAATTGTACACTGTATTAAATCTTGATGTGAATTCTTGAACTGTTTCATTTTGGTTCCTTTTCATTGAATTATACTCAACCAATATCTGTAATGGATTTTTCTTCTCTTGCCAATGAGCTAAGAATAATTCAATCAATCTTTGAGAACTATTAATAGAATTAGAGACCATACTTCGAAACCATTTCTTAACATCTCCTGAGAAACTCTGAGCTATAATCCTCATTTTGGCATTCTCCTCATCAATTTCTTCTAAATCAATGAAGTCTATTAACTTGTCAACATGTTGCTGAGCTGTAATTTCTGCACTTCCATCAAACAAAGGGATTCTTTGACCATAGTTCAGAGGCAAAGCAGCAATTTGAGCAGGAAGTAAAAGAGGCACAAATCTTGCCATGACTGTTGGAGATAGTGAAAGTGTTACAACAGATTGTGTAAGTAAGGGTCGAAATACTGATGAGGATGATGGAACTAGTAATTTAAATGGGTTGTGGAGGCAAAGTTGGAACGAATGGGGGAGGTAGGAAGGATGAGGAAACTGAAAATTTGGGAGATGTGGTAGATGTGTTTGGAGGTGAAACAGAGGAAGCTGTGGCTAGGTATTCAAGTTGATATTAAACAAAAGCTTTTTCAGTAGTGATCTGGAGTTGGTCAGCAAGGCTTTGAAGCATACCAAAATTTAACCACAGGTCATGATCAATATTAGCAGACAAAGATTATGAAGAAATAGAGTGACTTTCAACCTTTAAAGTTCTAATGTTATATCAGAGATACAAGAGTCAGACTTGGACCTTGTAAGTGATAATTCTATCTGCTCTTCAAAAAGAATTTGCTCAAAGGCAAACATGTGTTTAGGCAAAGCAGATGTTCTTTTAATTTTATGAACTGCACTTTTAGTGATGGGTAGTCTAAGTTTTATGAGCAGTCTTTCTGGATCTTCAACAATAAAGGGTGGATTTGGGTTAGGGTTTGACCTGGTATGCCTTTTGGAAGCCAGAATGTATACACCCTAAACTGATGAGATTTATGAATTCAACCTAACTTCGAATACTAGAAACTGAGAGGTACAGAACCAGTTCTTTGAAAGCTCTTAGATATTTCCCAGGAATAATTTAACAGTCGTTCCCTGGCAGCGGCGCCAAAAATTTTAGTCGTTACAATCTCCTAGGTTGAAAAGGAAATTAGAAAGGGTAACCTCAAACCACTTCAGCTCAGTATCTAGCCCTACTGAGCATGAGAGGGATCTCTCTAAGTCTCTTATCAATGATATGACTTTAAAGCAAATGAATTTTAGGCTAGATATGTGTATTTGTTTGTTTGTTTGTGAAAATTTGGTTTTTTTAAGGATTTGTTGAACTTAGGGTTTGGAGCCACAAGTAGGTCTAGGCTGTGGGAATGTAGGAGCAAACATAAGAAGGAGATAGATGTCAGAAGCCATGGTGTAATTTGAGTATTTTTCAGTGTAGTATAGATGATATAGTGTGGAAGAAACTAATGAACATAAATAAACATGATTTCATGAGCTTAGGAAGACAAAACACATAACTATGAAAACCAGATAACAAAGCTTGAAAAACAAGAATTCTGAGTATTTTATCACAAGGTATTCATAGAAAGAAGAGATATAATGTAGATAAAGATGTTTATACCATGAGAAAACAAAAAGAATGAAGTACAAGCACCATGAACTCACTGGGCTAGAGTTCCTTGAAAATAGCTGCAACCTGTATCTGTATTAGTTGAAAGATGATTACAATGCAAGCCTCCTTCACAAAAAGTTCAACCCTCTTCTCCTGAGGAGAAATGATACATATAGACTCTCCTAGACCACTTGCCCACCTTCAGGAGTTGAATTCCTTGGTGGAGGAACTGACTCCAAGATTCTCTCAACCAACAGGTGAGAGTGAGAAGGTGAAACTCAAACACTTCATGAAGAGTTTGTTTAGGAGTTTGCTTCTTTTATGAGGCCTAATAAACATAAAAAACAACCTATGATGTACATTTATTCATGCCTACATCACCTAGCCTCGTAACTAGTGCCATTACCTAGATAATCTTGACTTTGACCAAGTCAAACTAGAAACTAGAAATTTTACACAGTGAAATTTTCCAAATAAAAACACAGAAAGTGCAGCAGCGCAGCGCCGACTTTGAGCTGATTTTTAGGTGCCTTCCAAGAGTCAAAATGAAAATCTGAGAGAACGGTCAACTATCCCTTCAAGTATAGTTTCCCAAACAGTTTGAATTTATGAATTTGGAGTATGGGAAGACCTTTAAAAATACATTCTCCCAAGGTCACTCCAGAAGCGCAACCCTTGTCAAAAAATGGTCCAGAATGCTAGTTTTTTTCCATTTTTTTTTGCATTTTTCTCCAAAACTAAGCCACCTCTACAAAATATGGGGAAAATGGGCTTTTAGAGGATGGAAAGACCTTTCCAAAAATGTATACCTTTATTCAAATGGAGGCTTGAAGAAAAAGTGAGCAGTTGAATTTCTGAACTTAGACGAAAAATTCTCAAAAAACACAAAATGGTCAGAATTTGCTCAAAATTGGAGGGAAGGTGTTATCCAGGTGGATCTTCAGATACAATGGCATGGAAAAACTCAGAAATACAAGTGGGTAGAATGAATTCAACCCAAGACCAGAGCAAAGATCTCGTCTTCCTGATTCCAATGGCGCAAACAGTACTTCAATCCGAGTCCGGATGATGAAGTTATTGCCCGAAGAAGGATGCTTTAGTCCTTAAGAAAATGAGGAATTTCCTTTGAAAAGGAATCTTAAGCCTTTAAGGAAAAATCGTAATCGAAGGTTTCATGTAGGCGGATTTAAGCTTTGGGCCATGGAACCCTCGATCGCCGATCTTTGATCAGATAGGATCGGTGGATCAAAGGCAATTGCAATTGGAGGACTTACATGTATATCGGTGAGCGGGTAGTGCGATCGGTGATTAACCAAATCGGCGGAACCCTTATCGGTCACTCAGGGCGACATATGTGGGGGATGTCGACATGATCGACCGACGCCGATATTGGCGATCGACAATCGGTCATTCCCGATAACCAGGACAGAGACACCTCGATATGCCGATTCGCGACCTCAGCGCGGACCCGATACGGATTATAAGCCCGATTTAATGAATTATGAAGTCCGGGTATATGGTTTTTGGGCGAATTTCTTAGTGTTTTCGGGATTTTGAAGCCTTATCAATGCAACGATAAAAGGGCCATTTTGAGAGGCAGTTGCACCCGCCGATCCTTCCACTCTACCAACCTTTGTCATAAGCCAGACAAACTCCGATTTAAATGGGATCCTGTCCGAGAATCCATTATAAAAGAGGATCATTGGAAAGAGCGAGGGAAGGGCATTTGTTTTGGTGGTAGCACGTTGTTTCACAGGAGGCCGAGAGCATATATTGGTCTGTTTTGGACAGTTTACATACTCGAGCCCCTTCTATTGCTGCAGGAAGCTTTGGTGCTGCATACCTCTCCATCTTAGCCATCTTGCATATTGGAGGTATAAGCCTCGTGTGGACAGTTTGATGAATGTAATTATGTTTATTCATGCCATTTAATAAGAAAGGCCTCCCCATTGTTGAGCTAGGCCCGAAGATGTAGTCCGAATTGGACGAACTCCGTTATCAAGCCTTGGTGTCTTCTTTTTGTGCCTTGTATGTGTTTACTTCTTCCTTCATCATGTGCACATTGGTGTGTTCAGCTGCAATTTTACATGTAAGTCTTTTCTATACATCTATAAGCGAAAACATCCTTGATCAAGTGGTACTAGAGCAGGGATTTTTAGATGTGAATTGCATGTTTGTATGCTAACAAGAGGCAGGCTTCAAAGAGGCGAAGGGAATTTAGAACCTTTCGATCTAGAGGTAGGGCGTGCACCTCGGAGAAGAAACATGGCTGAAGAGGAAGCTCGTATTGAAGAGGAGTGCAATTTTAGAAAGACTTTCTATTCAATGGCAGAGAATATCAATCAGTTGGTTATAAGACTGGAAAAAGCAGAAGAGAGGAACCCAAAAGGACAAGGTTCAGCACATGGGAATGATGGAGAAGAACCCCCTCCTTCTCCTTCTGGTGGTGAAGGTTCTTCTTCCCCTCACCACCATAATCAGAGAAATCCAAAGGATGCATCTAAGAAACCTTTTTTAAAATTAGATGTTAAATTTGATCTTCCTGTGTTTAATGGTGAAAGTAACGCAGAAAAGCTTAACAATTGGATCAGGCAGATTGAGGTTTACTGCAGGATTCAGCAAATCGTAGAGGATGAGGCGAAAATCCAGCTGGCCTCTCTATGGCTGGGCAACACAACTCTCATTTGGTGGGAGAGAAAATTGCAGAGCAATAAAAATGTGGGTAAGCTCTTTTCCTCATGGTCTGATTTTACTTCTGCGTTAAGGGAACAATTTTATCCCTTAGGATACAAACAGAAAGCTTTGATGAATTGGAAATATTTAAGGCAAGGCAAAGGGTAGGATGTTCAGAGTTTTACAGAAGAATTTAGGAAGCAAGCACTGAATTTGGGTATTGCACTTGATACACCTGAAATTGTAACTAAGTATATTGGCTCACTGCATAGTTATATTCAACATTCATTATTGTTGTTTGAAACAACCACTATTGATGCAGCTAGTGTGAAAGCAATTCATATTGAGAACAAGGGCAATAAATAAAGTGATGGCTGTCCAAGGTGCTTTAGATTTCAGTCTTCTCCTTGGTCGTGACTATGTTTATGCCATGGGGGCCCTCGTTTCTTCACTTTTCCGTGTGGTTTGTTTTCCACACAACGAAAGAATTGTGACTATTGATCAATTATCGTTCTTTAGTCCCCCGGTGCCTCCTGCACAGTTGTCATCCCCTCTCGGTTCTTGCTCTCAAGCAGTACCTTCCTTGCCACAGGTCAAATATGTGGCTACCCGTTCCATCTCCACCTCTACTGATGATCATGCAGATGATCTCGTACATCATGTATCAGGGGCATTGGAACCCGATCTGTCATTGGTGCATCATGACATGTATTCCTCCCAGAGTGTGTTTCTTCCATCCTGCGAAGACCTATTGGGAGACATGTTTCCATATGGCCCATGAACAGGAGTCCGAGGATAGTTTTGATCTTGTGTCAACCTCATTAAAAAATGAAACAAGGTTTCACGAGGATAGTTTGTTCTTGTGTCAACCTCGTTTAAAAATGAAACAAGGATTCCCGAGGATAGTTTTGATCTTGTATCAACCTCGTTCAAAAATGAAACAAGGGTTATGAGGATAATTTAATTAAGATCTCATAAAATCCAAGTGGAGTCTTTCCAAGATCCCGAATGTGAACCTTCATTCCATCCCCCTCATTGAATGCAATGAAGCTTGGGGGGCATGTACCTCGATTTGCGTCATTATGTTGGGGGCATGCGAACTTATAACAAGCATAATTTTTCGTTTCAAGCTTGCGTAAACATGAAACCGAATCCAAGCAGAGTTCTCCATGGTTCAAGCTTGTGTAAAAATGAACCCATACCCGATTTACATCTCGTGATTTCCATTTATCCGCTAAATTTTGCTAGATGAGCCTTGGTTGTTTCATTCCCTCGCCACCATCTCTTTGGTTGATCATATGCTTTCACTTGATTGTTTATCCTTTCTTGAGGAACTGCAGTGATGAGTGATTTTATTAGCCAGCCTCTTGACCATTACATGTTTTGAGCAGTTCCACCATTGCCAGAACCAATTGCTACCCTTTATACCACTCATTCCTCTAGGACGAGTCACCTTTAAGCCCTTTTCTGACTCGTAAAAAATGAAAAGATTGCCAAGTATTTTTTTCCCTTTTTTGACTAGTTAAAGAGAATAAAAATGGCGGTCTGGTTTAAGCTCTTTTCCGACTGTATAAACGTGAAAATATTGCCAAGCTTTGTCGTTTCAAGATTGTTATTGGTTGCTAAACGACGTGATTTCTACCGATTTTCTACTTTTTTGGGTCGAAGTCACTGGTTATTAAAAGTACTCCTCGATCGTAATGATCGGGCGGTTCTTTCGATTATCGTTTTATACTTTTTCGGGCTTGAGAGACACAAATCTACGAAAAAGGACCCCCTTTGGAGTTTTCTTTTCCGTGTCTTTTTCAATCTCTCTAAACATGAAAAAGACTACAAGTTTTACTTATGTCAAACTCGTTAAACCCTGACGACATTGGACTCGTCACCATGACAAGACTGGAGCTTCTCCTTCCTAGGGCTCGTTAAACTATTACTAGGTTGGACTTAACAACAGGTTTATCATTGATTGTCTATGGAAGCTAGTTACTCTTGAAGATGAACCACCGTTGCTGGTTCGAAACATCAGAAAGAAACCTAATGCGATGTATCTGGAAGATCTACATAATGATGAAACTCGCAGAAACCTCAAAGACAAAATAATCACCCAATACGGAAGGGAGATAATGAAAGAAGTTCGCAGATTTGAACGACACAGATTGCTCCTAACGAAGAAGAAGACTAACCTCACATTCTTGAAGAGATGCAGAGATTCATGTCTACACCTAACCATAATCCCCCAATTAACCTAGAACACACATAAAACATCCATTATATTTAAATTGCACACTTCCTTAAGTAAATAGAATGTAGCATAAATCTTAAGATAGATTGAGATCTATAATAACTCTACAAGCTAGAAAAATAGGCATTAAACCTTAACAAATAATTAAAACGTATAATTAAAAAACTAATATAACTAAAATTAATACAAATCCAAAATAAAAGCAATTACAATAAAACATAAATAACCCTAATAAAATAATAGTAATAATTCATTAAAACAAGAATAATAAATTATAAATAAATAAATAAATAAATAATTGTAATAAATATAATTATAACAATTAATATTTAATTAATTAAAATCAATATAACAAGTATAACAATCAAAATTAATAACAATCAAAATTGATAACAATTGAAATAAAAATAAATAAATAAATAAAATAAAATAATAATAATAATATAATTAACATAATAGATATAACCCTAATGAAACTAATATGACAAGACTGGAGCTTCTCCTTCCTAGGGCTCGTTAAACTATTACTAGGTTGGACTTAACAACAGGTTTATCATTGATTGTCTATGGAAGCTAGTTACTCTTGAAGATGAACCACCGTTGCTGGTTCGAAACATCAGAAAGAAACCTAATGCGATGTATCTGGAAGATCTACATAATGATGAAACTCGCAGAAACCTCAAAGACAAAATAATCACCCAATACGGAAGGGAGATAATGAAAGAAGTTCGCAGATTTGAACGACACAGATTGCTCCTAACGAAGAAGAAGACTAACCTCACATTCTTGAAGAGATGCAGAGATTCATGTCTACACCTAACCATAATCCCCCAATTAACCTAGAACACACATAAAACATCCATTATATTTAAATTGCACACTTCCTTAAGTAAATAGAATGTAGCATAAATCTTAAGATAGATTGAGATCTATAATAACTCTACAAGCTAGAAAAATAGGCATTAAACCTTAACAAATAATTAAAACGTATAATTAAAAAACTAATATAACTAAAATTAATACAAATCCAAAATAAAAGCAATTACAATAAAACATAAATAACCCTAATAAAATAATAGTAATAATTCATTAAAACAAGAATAATAAATTATAAATAAATAAATAAATAAATAATTGTAATAAATATAATTATAACAATTAATATTTAATTAATTAAAATCAATATAACAAGTATAACAATCAAAATTAATAACAATCAAAATTGATAACAATTGAAATAAAAATAAATAAATAAATAAAATAAAATAATAATAATAATATAATTAACATAATAGATATAACCCTAATGAAACTAATATGACAGTAGCCCTAATTAAGATAATAATAGTTATATAATGAATTTAAAATCCCTATATGTCACAAAATGTAATTAAATTAGCATAATATCATAAAACTATTAAAATTAAAATTAAAACATAATAGAAGAAATTAAAAATTAAAAAATTTTAAATTTTTTTAAAATCTAATATCTGTCGGCTTAGCATCTCATCTCTATTTATTTAGGAAAATGAGAACAATCTTTCTATAATATTTCACATCCTAAAGATGAACCACCATTGCTGGTTCAAAACGTCGATCAGAAAGAAACCTAATGCAATGTATCCGAAAGATCTACATAATAAAGCCTTTGATTGTCTATGAGTAGCAGAGGGATTGTACTGAGAGCTGGATAGCTTCCGACCTAAGGCTTTGTGTAATCTAGACTATATTTCCACTTGTATGATAATACAGAGATGGGGTTTTAGGCAGGCGCTTTCCCTGGGTAAATTCTTCTGTGTTATGTGTGATTGGTTCCTTCTTATCAGTTATATGTGTTCTATTGATGTTTCTCATTTTCGATTAAGCTTCCGCTAAATTGTTTGTAAAAGTAGATCAAGTGTTTTGCTTTAGTACATTGCATTACCAGGTGATCTACAGGTGGGAAATTTCTACATGGTATTAGAGCTAGCTGATTTGTAGAAAAAGTTCCACATGGTATCAGAGCTAGATGATTCGTAGAAAAATTCTACAAAATTCTATGTTGTCGTTGACCGTTTTAGCAAAATGTGTATTCTTATGCCTTGTAAAAAGCAGATTACTGCAGAGCAGACTGCTTCTCTTTTCTTTCAGTATGTTTGGGTCCACTTTGGATTACCCACATCAATTGTGTCAGATCGAGACTCTCGCTTCCTTGGGGAGTTCTGGACCAGCTTGTGGAGGATGATGGACACCAAACTGAAAAGAAGCATGACATTTCACCCGCAGACCGACGAACAGATAGAGGTTGTTAATCGTATCGTGGTACACTTATTACGAGGCTATTTTGGGAAACATCCCAAGTTGTGGGATGAACATCTCCCCTATATACAACATTCCTACAACCGAGTAGTGCATTCATCGACGCAGCGTTCACCATTCGAGACATGCTTTGGTTACCTGCCAAAGGACCCTTTAGACATGGTCTTTGGAAGGGAGGATGGCTCCAGTGGATGTAATGATAAAGAAAAAGCTCAGAAGTTCATTCAACGAATCCAAATGATTCACCAAGCAGTGTAATAGCAGTTGGAAAAGAGTCAAGCTCGTTATAAGGCTCGACATGATAAACACCGAGTTGACCATCAATTCCAAGTGGGCGACAAGGTGTGGATCCACATCACCAAAGACAGGATGAAGGGAGAAGTAAAGAAGTTGCAGTCAATCCGGTATGGACCATTCACCATATTGGAGAAGATTGGGAACGATGCCTTTCGTCTTGAATTGCTGGTATATATGCAGATGTACTCAGTAGTGAATGTGGAGAACCTAAAGCCGTATGAACCACCTTTGACCATGGACACTAATGAGGTGGGCACAGTTCCTACCATCGATGATTTTGCACCAGAATATCTCGATGAGTTGCCTGAAGACATCATCCTCGACAGAAGAACGAGAACTTCACGGCAAGGAGATGTAGAGTACCTTCGACTTGGATTCAAGGGAATGAATCCTAGCAAGGCCATATGGCTGGAGAAAGAGAAAGAGAGGGAACAATTCGCTCACTTGCCAATTGACTAATGAAAAGCTTTTGGCGGTTCAAAAGCTCCTCAATGGGGAGGATTGATCCTAGTGGATCTTCAGATACAATGGCATGGAAAAACTCAGAAATCCAAGTGGGCAGAATGAAGTCAACCCAGGGCCTTAGCAGAGATCTTGTCTTCCTGATTCCAATGGTGCAAACAGTACTGTGATGCAGGAAAGTGTTCCCTCTGCGGACAGAGGCAACCCCTCTAGCCCTAGAGTGGATCTAGTTACAAACAAAGACATATCAACAATAGCTTTCCTTAAACAGTCATAGTTGGAGGCCTACCTCAACCGATGGTCGATGGAGTTCCGTTGCGCTGCTCCAGCCTCCGATTCCTTCTCCTAACGAGTAATCAATCTGAAACAATGCAAAGGAAATACAACAAATCACGTAACTGGAACAACAATGATCTATTTACTCACAAAGTCAAGAAATCATGAGCTATCAAGTACATTACATACAAGACATAGGAAAACATCATTGATTGCATTAATTAATGAAATAAGAGCAAGCTTACAACCAAAGTCTTGACGTCACAAGCCTTCTCAGAGGGATCCATCCAGCCTGTTCTTCAAGCATTCACTCTTTGAAGATGGATCTCCAAATACACAAGTCTCTCTCACTCACAAGTTTTACATAAGATTATGGGAACTTCACAACCTTCCACAAGCTATCAACAATCCCACACTTGTCACACTCACACCAGCTATCTAGCAAACTCACAAACACTACTACTCCAGTAGCCAACTATCAGCAACCATTCCAAAAACTAGCAGCACATAGCAATGGTGAGAGTTTAAATAGGAGAAGGAGTCTCCATGAAAGGTGGAAGAGTGAGCTTATCTCCAAGGAAGGTAGCACAAATGACGGAACAACCACACCAGAGAAAGGAGGGCGACATAAACTATGACAACAACCGGGTCTGGAGTCATCTGGAAGGCCGACTGTTGGAATAAAATTCGCCCAATCTGGATCATTACGGGTCCATAACTGATCTTCTGTGCTGACATCACTATTGAATAACGTAGCTAGTCAGGTCATCGCTGAAGATTACAACTGATCTTGCGCTGGCACATAAAATCGGATCATCGCGGGAATCAGGTGTACTTTCGTAATGGCAGTGCTTCTGGACTGTTTTGGAGTGTCCTTCAGCGCGTTTGTTTAGCCAACGGAGACGATGAGGCAGATAACTTAGGAAAAGTGGGTCATTTGGCAACATCAGAGAGCATTTGTCCAATATGAACATGTATGACTTGGACACATGACACAGTAGGAAGACTGGGGTGAAGACATTGACAAATTACTGTGTAACAGATGCCCCCTAAAGCATGAAGCCCGAGAGAGAGGGAGGGGTAAAATGCTTTACGAAACTGACTGAGCTTGGAACACCATCTGGAAGCACCTATTCGCAAGTACAACTGATATCTCTGAGAATGAAATACATGTAGTCTAGGCATGGGCGCAGCCATCCAAAAGACATACGAAATAGGTCTGTGGTATGGATGCAACCATCCAGGTAATGAGATCATGATAATAATAAAGGTATGGTCGCAGCCATCCATGAAGACTCAAGTATGGTCGCAGTCATCCATCAATGAGTCATGTAATCATAAACCAATCCACGTAGCCCGAACATATGTAATCTTAGTTCGGGGTCTTGAACCCATCTAAGCATAGTACAAATTCTAGCATGCGAATAGATGTGCTGAGGTCGAGCATGATAGAAAATCGCTTGATTACCGGTCAATGATGGAAATTGTTAACAAGCGCGAGAGAAACCACCAATAATGCCAATGGCTCTCAAGGTACTGTCTAGCACAATCCACTAAGTGTGAAGGAGCTGAAATCGAACACTCGTGGAATCACCCAATCGGCGACCAATGATGAAAGTCGACCGTCAGGTGCGAAGAACTTGCCATTGAGGCATGCAAGCTCTAAGGTACCAAAGGGGATCTCTAGATCAATCTCCTGGATAATGAGCTGATGTCGATAGGAGATGACCTGTCGCAGGAGGGCCATAATGTTTCCCCCATCAACGACATGAGATAAGGAACAAGTGGTAGATGGCGAAACAGAGTATCAGAGGAGAAGACGAGGGTGTAAACTACAGAAGGATTATACTCTTGAACATGTCGGCGACATGACTCCGGAGGGTGGTAGCATTCAGGCACCAAGGGATCAGAGGCTCGATGGAGACGACATGAATCGGATGGAATGAGGCTAAATGACAACCCAAACTTGTGGAAGGCCAAATGACAATGTATGGATGTCCCAACCCGGAAAAAAGCAGAAGTGTCGATGTTCAAGAGTGACTAGCTGCCATAGACAATCAATGATAAACCTGTTGTTGAGTCCAACCTAGTAATAGTTTAACGAGCCCTAGGAAGGAGAAGCTCGAGTCTCGTCATGGTGACGAGTCCAATGTGATCAAGGTTTAACGAGTCCGACATAGGTAAAACTCGGAGTCTTTTTCATGTTTAGAGAGTTTGAAAAAGACACGGAAAAGCAAACTCCAAGGGGGGTCCTTTTTCGTAGATTTGTGTCTCTTGAGCCCCAAAAAGTATAAAATGATACTCGAAAGAACCACCCGATCATTACGATCGAGCATTACTTTTAATAATCAGTGTCTTCGACCCGAAAAAGTAGAAAAGCGGTAGAAATCACGTCGTTTCGTAACCAATAACAAGCTTGAAACGACAAAGCTTGGCAATCTTTTCACGTTTATACGGTCAGAAAAGAGCTTAAAGCAGACCGCCATTTTTATTCTCTTTAACGAGTCAAAAAAGGGAAAAAATACTTGGCAATCTTTTCATTTTTTACGAGTTAGAAAAGGGCTTAAAGGTGACTCATCCTAGAGGAACGAGTGGTATAAAGGGTAGCAATTGGTTCCGGCAATGGTGGAACTGCTCAAAACATGTAATGGTCAAGAGGCTGGCTAATAAAACCACTCATCGCTGTAGTTCCTCAAGAAAGGATAAACAATCAAGTGAAAGCATATGATCAGCCAAAGAGATGGTGGTGATGGAATGAAACAACCAAGGCTCATCTAGAAAAATTTAGCGGATAAATGGAAATCACGAGATGTAAATCGGGTATGGGTTCATTTTTACACAAGCTTGAACCATGGAGAACTCTGCTTGGATTCGGTTTCATGTTTACGCAAGCTTGAAACGAAAAACTATGCTTGTTATAAGTTTGCATGCCCCCAGCATAATGACGCAAATCGAGGTACATGCCCCCCAAGCTTCATTGCGTTCAACGAGGGGGATGGAATGAAGGTTCACATTCGGGATCTTGGAAAGACTCGACCTGGATTTTACGAGATCTTAATCAAAATATCCTCATAACCCTTGTTTCATTTTTGAACGAGGTTGATACAAGATCAAAACTATCCTCGGGACTCCTTGTTTCATTTTTAAATGAGGTTGACACAAGAACAAACTATCCTCATGACACCTTGTTTCATTTTGTAATGAGGTTGACACAAGATCAAAACTATCCTCAGACTCCTGTTCATGGGCCATATGAGAACATGGCTCCCAAGAGGTCTTCGCAGGATGGAAGAAAAACACTCTTGGAGGAATACATGTCATGATGCACCAATGACAGATCGGGTTCCAATGCCCCCGATACATGATGTGCGAGACCATCTGCATGATCATCAACAGAGGTGGAGATGGAACGGGTATCCACATAATTGACCTGTGGCAAGGAAGGTACTGCTTGAGAGCAAGAACCGAGAGGGGATGACAACTATGCAGGAGGCACCGGGGGACTAAAGAACGATAATTGATCAATAGTCACCATTCTTCCGTTGTGTGGAAAACAAACCACACGGAAAAGTGAAGAAACGAGGGCCCCCATGGCATAAACATAGTCACGGCCAAGGAGAAGACTGAAATCTAAAGCACCTTGGACAACCATCACGTCGATACAGACGGTTTTGCCCCCCAAAGTAACAGGAAACTTTGGGAGGATCCCTAAAGGTTGACTGGTTCCTCCGTCAAACGCCAACAGATTCTGTGTGACTGGCACAAGCTGTGGGGAGCCCAAAGCTTGCCAAGTAGTGGAAGGCATAAGACTGACAGATGCACCCTCATCCAAGACAGTGCCAGGTACTGCCTTATCATAGGCATGTACTGTAAGTGTAATTACGTGATGAACATGATACTACAAAAGGGTTGACGCGACTGTTAAGTGTAATTACGTGATGAATAGGATACTACAAAAGGGTTGACGCGATGACAGTGCGACTATTAAATTTAAAGCTGTGATGATGTTCAAAACAGTAACAGGCGAACCAAAAACTCCCAAATCAAAGACAATCAATCCTTTAATCAGAAAGGGCGTTTCCCAGATCAGGCCAGAAAACTCAGAAGACTGGTAACTAATCCCCAAAACTTCAAAAGAGAGCAAAACACAAATCAAGACAAGAGTAAACAAGAAAAGAACAAAGGCCAAAGCTCCCCAGCGGAGTCACCAATTTGTGATGCAGGAAAGTGTTCCCTCTGCGGACAGAGGCAACCCCTCTAGCCCTAGAGTGGGTCTAGTCACAAACAAGGACAGATCAACAATATCTTTCCTTAAACAGTCATAGTTGGAGGCCTACCTCAACCGGTGGTCGATGGAGTTCCGTTGCGCTGCTCTAGCTTTCGCTTCCTTCTCCTAATGAGTAATCAAGTTACATGAAACAATGCAAAGGAAATACATCAAAGCACGTAACCGGAACAACAATGATTTATTTACTCACAAAGTAAAGAAGTCATGAGCTATCAAGTACATTACATACAAGACATAGGAAAACATCATTGAGTGCATTAATTAATGAAATAAGGGCAAGCTTACAACCAAAGTCTTAACGTCACAAGCCTTCTCAGAGGGATCCAGCCAGCCTGTTCTTCAAGCATTCACTCTTTGAAGATGGATTTCCCAATGCACAAGTCTCTCTCACTCACAAGTTTTACACAAGATTATGGGCACTTCAAAACCTTCCACAAGCTATCAACAATCCCACACTTGTCACACTCACACCGACTATCTAGCAAACTCACAAACACTAATAGCACTGCTCCACTAGCCAACTATTAGCAACCATTCCAAAAACTAGCAGCACATAGCAATGGTGAGAGTTTAAATAGGAGAAGGAGTATCCATGAAAGGTGAAAGAGTGAGCTTATCTCTAAGGAAGGTAGCACAAATGATAGAACAACCACGCCAAAGAAAGGAGGGCAACATAAACTATGCCAACAACCAGGTCTAGAGTCATCTGGAAGGCCGACTGTTGGAACAAATTCGCCCAATTTGGATCATCACGGGTCCATAACTGATCTTTTGTGCTGACATCGCTATTGAATAACGTAGCTAGTCAGGTCATCGCTGAAGATTACAAGTGACCTCACGCTGGCACATAAAATCGGACCATCGCAGGAATTAGGTGTACTTCCGCGATGGCAATGCTTCTGGACTGTTTTGGAGCATCCTTCAACGCATTTATTTAGCTAATAGACACGATGAGGCAGATAACATAGGAAAAGTGGGTCATTTGGCAACATCAGAGAGCATTTGTCTAATATGAGCATGTATGACTTGGACACATGACACAGTAGGAAGACTGGGGTGAAGACAGTGACAAATTACTGTGTAACAAGTACTTCAATCCGAGTCTGGATGATGAAGTTATTGCCCAAAGAAGGACGCTTTTGTCCTTAAGAAAATGAGGAATTTCCTTTGAAAAGGAGTCTTAAGCCTTTAAGGCCAAATTGCAATCGGAGGTTGCATATAGGCAGATTTAAGCTTTGGGCCATGGAACCCTTGATCGCCGATCTTCGATCAGATTAGATCGACGGATCAGAGGCAATTGCAATTGGAGGACTTACATGTATCAGATCGACAGAACCCTTATCAGTCACCCGGGGCAACATATGTGGGGGATGCCAACGCGATCAGCCAATGCCAATATCAGTGATCGGTGATCAGTCATTCTCGATAACCAGGACAGAGACACCCCGATATGTCGATTCGCGACCTCAGCGCAGACTCGATATGGATTATAAGCCTGATTTAATGAATTATGAAGTCTGGGTATATGGTTTTTGGGCAGATTTCTTAGTGTTTTCGGGATTTTGAAGCCTTATCAATGCAATGATAAAAGGGCCATTTTGAGGGGCGTTTGCACCCGCCGATCATTCCACTCTACTAGCCTCTGTCATAAGCTAGACAAACTTTGATTTAAATGGGATCCTATCCAAGAATCCATTATAAAAGAGGATCGTTGGAAAGAGCGAGGGAAGGGCATTTGTTTTGGTGGCAACATGCTGTTTCGCAGGAGGCAGAGAGCATATATTGGTCTGTTTTAGACAGTTTACATACTCCAACCCCTTTTATTGCTGCAAGAAGCTTTGGTGTTGCATACCTCTCCATCTTAGGCATTCATTTCATAGCCATCTTGCAGATTGGAGGTATAAGCCTCATGTGGACAGTTTCATGAATGTAATTCTGTTTATTCATTCCATTTAATAAGAAAGGCCTCCCCATTGTTGAGTTGGGTCGAGAGATGTAGTCCGAATTGGACGAACTCTGTTATCAAGCCTTGGTGTCTTCTTTTTGTGCCTTGTATGTGTTTACTTCTTCCTTCATCATGTGCACATTGGTGTGTTAAGCTGCAATTTTACATGTAATTCTTTTCTATACATCTATAAGTGAAAACATCCTAGATCAAGGTGTAAAAATAGGTTTTTTATAGCTTCATGGATGCTTCAGAAAGCATCTCCAATTTTCCCTCATCATTTTGGTCTTTTTTGGCCTCCTTGAGCTTGTTTTCAAGTTGTTTCACTTTGACATTGACGATCATGTTTTGAGCTTAATAGTGATGCGCCATGTATTTGAGCAATTGATTGTCTCTGTTTGCCTTTTCAAGGAGCTTCTCCAAGTGTTCATTCACCCTATTAAGCCAATATTCCTTATCTTGATGAACCTCTAGGGCAATCCTTTCTTCTAGGTCAAGGTCCTCATTAAGCAGAATTTGTTCTTGTTCCTCTTGCAAAGCTTTCTTGAGGCCTCTTGTTCTTGGTCTTTTCCTTTTTCCTCTCACCTCTGATGCTTCAGGCTCTCTTGATGTCATGATCTCCTTACCTTTGCTGATTTGCTGCATTAACTTAGCTTTTTCCTTTTCTAGTATCAACTCCTTTGCTTTGAGTTGACTGTTTTCCTGTTCAAGGAATGATATAACATACTTTTCCCTTTCCAAATTGATCGCCAGCTCCTTGATTTGGTAGTCCTTATCCCTGATAGTTTGTCTCATGTTTGTGGTATGATCTTCAATCTTTGGATCAATCAGTTCAAACTCATGTTTTACTGTCTTTATCCTTTGCTGTCGATTCCTACTTTGTTGATGAAGAAGGCTTGGCCCCTTTCTCTTTGTGAGAAGAAAACACAAGCCTCTGCCCTTTCTTATACACTTTAGTCACCTCAGGTTTGGATAGCTGAGTCTTCTCCATTATTTTTCTAGATGACCCCACCTCTGTTTGTTGTTTTGATGCACTTGGAGACTGAGATGCTGCATTTTCCTCATGCCATTTCAAGGCTGCTTCCAAAAAGGCTTCCCAAGCCATACCTCTCTCTGCTAACTGGTGAAGGACAATGGTTTTGATGAGACTGTGATGGAACAAGCTTGGGGAGTGTTCCTTGTCCTTTAATTGTATATTTTCAGACATTTTGGAAATTCTCCTGAATAGATAATTACACATGTTGAGTGGCTTTTGAAATGTGAAATGCATCAAGAGGTGAATATGATAGGCATACAACCTGGAGAATCTACCTTCACAAGTGAAGAACCTCATGAAAATTTTCATTAAATGGGCATATTTATCCAATAAGTATCTGGAAGGCAAGAGGTGAGTATGTGTATCTCTGTATGGCGTCTTTAAGAAAGGCTTGTAGTTTTCAATATCTAGGTTTATTCCTTTGAACCAATATTCACCATTGTCCGATAACCCAGTTGCTATTAAGATGGAGGCCACTAAGAAACTGAACTCAATACCAACAATGACGGTAGTCTCTCCTTTAAGGTGTGTTGCTACCCAATCTGTTAGTTGCTCATGAAATCCTGCCTCGCTGACCCTTTTGCAAAATTCCCAGCAGTGGACATCCTCAAAGCATTGTTTGATGAAAGGATAGGAGTTGATTGTGTTGTAGTCTGATGGTTTGTATCTAAGGATCCTCCCTCCTTTGTGTTGTCTCTTTCTTTCTGGCGAAGATTCTGCCTCCATGATGACACAAAGCCCTAGCAACAGGAAGTGAAAATAAGATGTGAGGTGTGAATGGAAATGAAGTGATATGTAGGTGATTTTGACAAAATGATGGGAGGGGTCTTAGGAAAGGTGAGATGACTTTGAAAGCTGATGAAAATGAGTGGAGAAATAGTGGAAATATGCTTTGCTTACAGGTGGAAACAAGAGGGTTTATGATGAAATTTGCCAAAAAACCTCTAGGAATGAGCTAGGGTTTTTCTTTTTGAGTGTTTAAACTTTGTTTTGAGGTGGATAAAATGGTCAAAATGGCTCATTAAACATGTATGCAGGTGTAGGTCAGGATCATCATATTGGCTCATTCCTTTTCACGAAAAATGAACGCTGGAGTCCATGGAACCCTAGTTGCGTTTCAGCACCTGCGCCCTTGCAGCTCTACGGCCTGTGGCTTTGGGCCCTCTGCCCTCCTCCTTTGCGTTCCCCTTAGTCTTTCTGTGGATTCAGAGTGCTCAGCCTCTGCTGGGTAGGATGTTTAAGCTGGGCCCGCCCTCATGGAGGCCTTGAGCTCGCCCCAGGCCGGCTCGCCTTCAGTTGCCGAAGCTTTCTCTCAGCTCTTTGCTGGCTTGCCACAGAAGAAGAAGAGCAAAGCAGCGAAGTTTGTCAAGAGGATGGATGACATTCGTGAAATCTCCTTGCCGCTAGAGACCTTGATTCAAGTTGCCCTCCCCTTAGCTGAGCGGGCTCTTGTGGGCCAGTTCACAGGTCTTTGGCCTTCTCCTATGACCATGGAGTCCTGGGTAAACATGAATTGGGCTCCTCTGATCAAGGGTAGCGTCACTTCATACTTCTTAGGACAAGGGTTTTTCCTCCTCAAATTCTCCTCAAAGGAAGATAAGGATTTGATTTTTCAAAATGGCCCATATTTCATGGGCCCCCAAGGTTTGTACCTCAATAGATGGACGCCGGATTTCGACCCTGCAGTGGATGTCCCCTCAGCTATTCCTGTCTAGGTTAGACTCCCTAATCTCCCAGTCCATTGTTGGAACTGGGATTCGCTGAAACACATCGGAAACGCCCTTGGGAAATTCATAGATAGGGCAAACAACAAAGATCAATATGACTGTGCTCGTATCTGCGTAGAAGTAGACCTAGAGGTGGGTCTCCCGGAAGCCATCAAAATCAAGGTAGGAAACTGGACCCATTTGCAAAAGCTGGATTACGAGCAGCTGCCTTTCAAATGCCAAAAATGTCATGTCTACAACCACTTCGCCAGAGGATGCCCAACCAATGTGGAACCAGATAAGGGAAAAGAAGAAGGTTGGAATCAGGTCAAGCGCACTAGGAAAATTCAAAAGTAGGTCGGTCCAAACGGAAAAGGTACTTAGGCCACCCCCAGCAATCCCCGCCCAGAATGGTTCAAGAAAACAAATTTGCCCCTATAAGCTCGCAAGTAGAGGAAACTCAGGAACTAGAAAATCAAAAATCAACCTCACCCTCTAAAGGCCCCCCCAAAGGTTCTGGAAATGGAGTTGAGCAAGTTGGAAATGGTGTTCCAGCAATAGAGGTAATGGCTGAAAGTGGTGTTCCAGCAATGACAATGGCTGGGATCTCCAAAGGAAACACTGTTGAAGAAGAGGAAGACGAGCATGAATCAGAGTGCTTGAAGGAAGAGGGGGAAATAGGAGAATCTCAAGCAACGATAAGGAGATCCACAAGAGGCCGCAAATCAGATCGGGAAAAAAGAGAGCAGGGAACTTTCAAGGATAAGCTTCAAGGTAGCCAGCCAACCCTTGAGAAGTTACTAACATCAAAAGCAAAGATGACGAGAAACCAGCCCCAAGGCTCCAAAGGAGCCAATCAGAAATACAAATGATGAAGATAGTCTCCTAGAACTGTAGAGGTATGGGGAGTAGAATCAAAGAAGAAGCCATCAGAAGTTTAATAAGAACGGAAATTCATGACAAACTACTCATCCAGGAGACCAAACTGGAAGACTCTGTCTTCCTTCAGGCAAGTAAGAAACTCTGGAACAAATGTGAGGCGAAAGCAATCTCAGCTCGAGGGGCTTCCAGAGGGTTGGGCTCTCTTTGGAATGCTAGCAAATTCACATTCGCCTCTAAAACCCTCAATACCCATTGGCTGCTCTTAAAATTGCAGCACATAGATTCAAAAGAGATAATCAGCCTTTTCAATGTGTACACCCCTGTGAACATTGTGGAAAAAAAGGACTGTTGGGACTCCATAAGAACCCAAGCAGATCTAGTTAATCTTGAGAATATCATCATAGCAGGAGATCTCAATCTCACTCTCTTATCAACAGACAAGAGAGGAGGCAACATTGTTTGAGATCCGGCAAGGGAATGGGCAGAGGATCTTATACAGGACCGGGACCTACTGGACATCAAGTCAATTTCTGGTAAGTACACTTGGACTAATAAAAGAATTGGTCCTAGCCACATTGCTACTAGATTGGATAGATTCTTAATTCAAAGCTCTTTTCTTCTGCTTGGATTAGAGGCTAGAGTGCATATTCTCCCTTGCAGCACTTCGGATCATAAACCCATCAAGCTGGAACTCGTGTCTCAGCTTGACCTTGGACCTATACCTTTCAAATTTAGCCCGCTCTGGGCTAAGGAATCGGACTTCATGCAAGTAGTTAAGGACACTTGGGTGCAACCGGTCAAAGGCTCTCCCTTTTTCGTCTGGGAAGAAAAGCTCAGAAGAGTGAAAAGGGCTTTGAAAATTTGGGCCAAATCTCTGCCAAACCCAGCCAACGAAAGGAAAAAAATCCAGCATATGCTGGAAGTCCATCAGCTCCAAGTCGAAACAGCGGACATAACAAAAGAGATCCTAGATAAAGAAGCTTTGTTTCAGCAAAACTATCATAAGGCATGTCTAGCTGAGGAAGAATACTGGAGACTTAAGTCTCGCAGTCTTTGGCTCAAAGCAGGGGACAGGAATTCTTCCTTCTTTCACAAACAAGCTCAGGCTAGGAAATGTACCAATTCCATTTCTGAAATCAAAGATGGTACCATCATTCATAAGGATAATGCAAACATCAAAAAAGCAACTTCTCTTCATTTTGAAAGTCTGTATAGCGAAGAGATAATTCTGGATCAAAACTCAGAGATGTTGGACGGGATCCCTTCCCTGATTTCTGCTGATATGAACCACCTCCTTGAAGCTAAAGTCACCAAGAATGAAGTCAAGGCTGCCTTATTTGCCATGAATCCAGACAAAGCCCCTGGGCCAGATGGATTCTCAGCCAGATTCCTCCAAATTTGTTGGTCCATTGTGGAAAAGGATCTTTACAAAATGGTTCTAAAATCCCAAGTTTGTAAGAAAATCGGAGGAAGCACGAACTTTGCTTTTCTTGCTCTCATCCCCAAAGAGAAGGGAACCAACTCCTTCAACAGGTTTTGTCCGATTTCGCTTTGTAATATAGGTTACAAATTGATCACCAAAGTCATCGCTAACAGACTGAAGCCCATCCTCCCCAAAATCATTCCAGAAAGTCAAAGAGGTTTCATTCAAGGTAGACAAATTGTGGACAACTTCATTCTGGTCCAGGAGGCAATCAATTCAAGCTTGAGTCGCAATGAAAAAGGTATGGTTGTCAAACTTGATCTAGCAAATGCTTTTGACAGAGTTAGACATTGTTTTTTGCTGAAAGTCTTACAAAAACTTGGATTTGGTGAGAATTTTATAAATTGGATTCGAGCTTGCATCTCAGAGCCTTGGATTTCCCCATTAATTAATGGCAGAGTTGCTGACTTTTTCAAAGCCACGAGAGGGCTCAGGCAGGGGTGCCCTCTCTCACCTCTTTTATTTATTCTTCAAGCCTCTGTTCTCAGTTTTTACCTAGACAAAAAAAGAGTAGATCAGGATATTGCTGGACTCTATATAGCGAGGGGTGTGAAAACCATTAATCATGCTCTTTTCGCAGATGACACACTGCTATTGGGAGTAGCTTCTGGGATTATTGCCTCCAGATTTAAAAAAACTTTGGATGAGTTTTGTTTGGTATCGAGAAGTAGTCTAAACAAAGGAAAATGCCATATCTATTGCTGGAACATCACTTCCAGCTTGCTCAACTCCATATCCAGAACCTTTGGTTTTGCAGCATCCTCAAATTGGAGTTCCTTTAAGTATTTGGGCCTCCCGGTTTTTCTCAAAAAAGCTTAAAGCAGAGATTGGCTCCACCAATTGGAGAAATTCAAGAACAAGCTGCTTGCCTGGGGTTATTCCTGGCTTAACATAGCTGGTAAGTCAGTCCTCATTAAATCTGTTCTTTCCAGTCTTCCCCTGTTTCAATTTTCTGTCCTTCTCGCTCCAACTGGCATTCTCAGAAAAATGGAGGAGACCATCTGAAAATTCTTTTGGAAGGGTGGAAAACAGAACGAGAAAAATATTCCGCTAGTCAACTGAGAATGTATCTCCAAACCGATATTGGAAGGAGGCTTGAATTTTAAGAATCTTGGCTACCATAATGTAGCAATGGGAGCTAAATTAATCTGGAGAATTATTTCCCCTAAACTTGGCTGGGCGCAATTAGCTCTCTGGAAAAAATACTTCAAAGGCCGGTGTTCTCGCTGCCTAGATCACCCTAAGAAGCATACAAATACATCCTTCCTGAAGTTTTACAACAAAGCTTGCTCTCTCATCAAAGATCATGCCTTCTGGTTTCCTGTTAATGGAAAAAGGATCTACCTCTGGACAGATAAAATCTTGAATAACGAGCCTCTGGGAGACTGCCGTTCACTCCAAACGCTGCGCAGATGGATGAATGAGGCTGGTTTGCGAACTCTATGGGACATTTCAGCTTGGCAGAACTCACGCTGGGCTGGCTGGAATCTTCAAACACCCCTAGAACTTTCTATGGAGCGTGAGACCCTGATTTCCAAGCTCCACGACCTGTCTCCTTTGCTGGCTCGAAAAAGGGACACAAGAGGATGGGGTACACAGACTGGCAGATACTCTGTTGCTCAAGGTTACACCAAGCTATGTGAGCGTCCCCATGTGGCCACAAACCCTGAGCCTTGGAAAGGGATATGGAATTATCCCACTTTGCCTAAAATCGTCTTCTTCAACTGGCTGCTTTGTCATTCCAAAATTTTGATAGATGATAACCTCCATAAATGTGGTTTTCACGGTCCTTCAAGGTGTAGTCTTTGTAAGGTAAACCAAGAAAGCGTAGTTCATATGATGCTTGAATGCACCTTTACTTTGCAGATTTGGACAGAATTGTTGGGACCTCTAAGTTTCAACATCATTTTGCCTTCCTCCATCCCTGATATTTTTACTAAATGGCTGCAAAGGTATCCCGGGACTACCCCAAAAAACAAAATCGTCAGAGCTGCTTGGACTGCTCTCCCTAAAATAATCTGTTGGCAGGTTTGGCTAGAGAGAAATAAAAGGATTTTTAGAAGCTATGAACAGGAGGCCAAGCTGGTGGCAGTCAAGATTAAAAGCCAACTTAAAGAGAATCTGAGAGATATTAAAGATGACTTAAATCTCAGTCAGCAAGATATAAATTGGGGCTCCTTTCTTGGACTCCAGTTCCAAAATAGTGCAAATAGTATCTCCCTCCTCAAAGATTGGCAAATAAGACTTTCAACAAATGAATTCAAAGACTGGGCCACAAACCAGTAGAGATTCTCCCTCTTTTTTGATGAGGCTGCAAAGGCCAATCTTGGAAGAGCTGGAGTTGGAGGCGTCATTTTGAATCCCGATCGCATAAGGATACACGGTTTCGCCTGGGGTATGGGCATAGCTTCTAGCATACAAGCTGAGGCTTTGGCTCTTTTCCAAGGTCTCAAGATTATGAAAATGTTGAACATCAGGGAGGAAAATGTAATAGGGGACTCCTAGGTAATAATTAATATTATGGTGACTCATTCTAAGCCAACGGATCTAAGGCTTGCAAGGCTGATTTTTAGAGTAACAGATCTTAGAGACTTTTTCCAGAAGTTGAATTTTTATCATGTGTTGAGAGCTAACAATAAGGAGGCGTACATCAAAGCCAACAAAGCTACCCTCCTTACGGTTAGAGCCTTACTCAGAGGAGGACAAGAATCACGGGAACCAATTCCTTAATTTAGATAGCTGTCATGTTTTACTGCATTTTGTTAAAGAAGTTTGGATGTACCCATAAAGTTGGGAAAATCTCAGAAATAGACTACATAGTAGCAGGCAAAAAGAGATGTGAGCTAAGCATAAACGTCATGGCCTTGCATGGTTGTGCGGTTCTTGTGGAATCATACTCACCTTTTGTAATCCGATTTTTGGCATCAAGGCCAAGTATTTAATAGATCCTCTATCCGTTTCTGTAAATAAAAAAAAAAACATGTATGCAGGTGTAGGATATCATTTTAAATGTTTTGGAAATCAAAAATTATGATGGCCATTTTTACCCTAACATTTCCCATGCAAAATTTTCTATAAACCCTAACTTGAAAAATCTTTGATATGAGATGAAATTGGGAAAGCAAAAGATAGAGGGTGATGGTGTACTTACTTGTTCCTTAGCTTAGAAGTTAGTAAAACCAAGCTTGCAAGTGAAAATTTGAAGTTTGGGAGAGTTTTGATGAATTTCGGGGCACTCTGTCCTGCGTGTAGCGCAGTGTTCCTACGCGCAGTGCCAAAGCGTAGCGCAGTGCTTCTACGCACAATGCCTGTCTCCTAAGCGCAACACAATGCTTCTATGCACAGCGCCTTCAAATTTTTGCTAATTTCTCCTAGGAAGACAAGTTTTTTGCTTTTTTGGGCAAGAGAGCTTGATGATAAAGAGTGAATAGGATATGAATGAAAGAGTTATGGGGCTTTTTGAGTTTATATAGGGAAAATTTCCTCACTTTTTCAAAAAGAAATGGGACCCACCCTCCTTTAGAAACTGATTTTCACTTTATGAAGACATATTTTACCTTTACCATTGCAAACCTGAGATGTCCTTTTGCTTTCCTGAGTGCTGGAGCTTCTTTTTCTGGAACCTTTGATATCATGAGAATATGAGGAGTGTGTGGAAAATCAAGATCAATTCTTCAAAAGTTGCTTTGTCATGTTTGACTCACTGTTGGTTTTATTCATGGAAATGATGGACCTTGGAAACCCTAGTGACCTAATGGATGACCTAAGACCTAATGGAATGATGATGATGACTGACCCATTTTCATTGTGACACCTTCATAAAGTGTGATAGGTGACTAGCATGAGTGAATTTTCAAACAATGTCTTCATCTTTAGATTGACCATACAATGACAAAATTTGCTGTGTAAACCTAGTAACAGAAAAATTTGATTTTGAAAGCCTGGAAAAACATAGTAAAAGCATTTTTGATCCAGGTGACAGGCTAACAAGACTGACACTAACATTGGCTCCAACTGGGGATGGCAGCTCCTTGGAGGTGTCAAGAACACTGTAGACCAAGTAGCCTTATTCATTGGGTAATGGAGTCAACATGCATAAAAAATGACTTTTGACTTGAGACTGACTGACCTTTTGACATGACAGAAAAACTGAATAAACAAAAAGAAAAAAAAAACAGTACTGATTTAAAGAGCCTTAGGGCCTTCACTTCGGGCTTCAAACTCTTATGGCAGCTATCTAAAATGCTAGAAGTAAAATACACACCAGTATGTACAATGATGATGACCTTTCAGGATTTTAGACATAGTAGTGCTTGAGAAGCCTACCATTGGTCGCCCCTCCTGAATAATATTTTCCATCCATTTCTTCCAACAAGAAAGCATTCTTTCCTCTGAAGGCAGAAATTTTGTATGGTCCCTTCCATAAGTTCTCAAACTTACCATGTTTTCCTTTGTCTTCATTTCTAGCATCCCACCGAAGGACTACATCTCCCAAATTGAAATTGTCCTCCTTGGTTTTGCGGTCATAAATCTTTTTAATCTTTTCCTGGAGTTTGGATGTGTTCTGAAAAACTTCTTCTCTTGTCTGCTGTAAATGAATCATTTGATTTATTCTCCTTTGTATGTCATTAGTTTCACTATCCAATTCCTGTAGGATTTTCATTACTGGGACAACAAGAGATGAAGGAAATATTGTATCAACTCCATATACCAGCTGAAAAGGAGACATACCTATTGATTTTTTGGTGCTGACCCTGTCCGCCCACAAGGCATTGATGAGTTTTTTATGCCAATTCTTTTTGTTTACCTCCAAGACCTTTTTGATGATGTTAACCAAATATTTATTGGAAGATTCAGCAAGGCCATTCCCTTGTGGATGATAAGTAGTAGAATGTCCTAGCACAATATGATATTTGGCACAAAAATCCACCATTATTTTTTATTTTAAAGCAGCAACGTTGTCTGTTATTATTTTCTGTGGGCAGCCAAATCTAGATAAAATATTAGACTCTAGGAATTGAATGATGACAGAATCAGTAGCTTGCCTAGTTGGGATAGCTTCAATCCACTTTGTAAAGTAGTCGGTGGCTGTTAATATCCATTTATGTTGTGTTGAAGATGAAGGATGGATTTCGCCAATGAAATCAAGACCCCACTGCTGGAAAGGAGCTGATATCAAAATTGGTTGTAGTGGTAATGGTAGAAGTTTCCTCTTTCCTTGAAAAATTTGACATTCATGGCAGCTCATGACTGTTTTATATGCATCAGAAAAGAGGGTAGGCCAATAAAAGCCAACTCTTAAGATCTTGTTTGCTGTAGTTTTCCAAAAATGATGACCGCCACAATCTCCTTTATGAAAATCCCTCATTATATCTTTAGCTTCATTTTCTACCAAACAATTCAACAGCACACCTCCAGGATCTTTCCAAAATAAAACACCATCCAAAATACAATATTTTGAAGCTTTGAGTTTCAGTGATCTAGCTTTACCTTTGGGGACTTCCGGAGGAGGATTCAAGTGCTGCAAGACATAGACAATGTCGGAGTACCAAGGTGAGGACATGAACATGTCGGACACCTGCAGGAAAGGGTCGTCTTCTTCTGGTTCTTCTAATAGTGCAGCCATCAAATTAATATCCAGTGCATGTAGATTTGATTCCGCCATAAGTTTGGCTAACCCTTGTCCTTTGATGAGCTTTGTAGGTTTTATCTCCAAGTCATACTCCAACATGGCTGCAATCCACTTTCCTCTTCTGCCTTTAGGATCTGTTTGCACAAGAATTTCTTTTACTGCTGCAGTAGGGACATAAGCAATGGTATGTGAATGTAGAATATAAACTCAGAAATCCTTGAGGGCTTTTACCAATGCCAATGCCTGTTTCTCAATGATATTGTATCTCAATGCTGCATCTCTTATAGTGCACTGAAGAATGCTATAGGCTGCTCATTTTTCTGCATTAGCACCGTTGCTAACGTATGCTCAGAAGCAAAAGAAAAAATGATGAAATCTGAAGTATAATTTGGGCTAATCAAAATAGGAGCAGTAGATAATGCAAACTTTACTGCATGAAATGATTTCTTAGCCTCCAAAGACCATTTTACCTCGCTGTCTTTCTTCAACATATTTGTCATTTCTTTCAAGTGCTCAGCGAGATTAGGAATAAATTCTCAATGAACCATCTGAAATTAATTAATTTATTTTTACCAAGATAAAAATAAACACACAGATAAAAACATAGCCACAAGAAACAATAATTTTTCGTGAGAAACACAACTTGGAAAATCCACTCCTTTATTGTAGAATTTTAATGATAGAGTTTTGAGAAATCTAATCTCTTATAGGACAATTTATCAGACTGATAAATAAACTGATCCTCACGCTATACTAGTTGCACACACGTTGCCAAACCTCGACCTCTGCTGCTATCGTTTTCTTGGAGGCGGGCCAAGACTACTTCAATCTTCTCGGCTACCATGTACTTCCCAGTCGACGATTCCTCTATGCCGATCTAGCCCATCTGCCCACTGGCACCACCAGAGGCTCATGGCCGGATATCCTTCATCATCGTTGTTGGTAATAACTGGTAGTTTGTTCGAGACAGATACTCACAATACCTTTTTTATATGGCCCGTGGTTTAATACTAGATAAATTCTCAACACTATAATCGTTGGTTGTCATTTAGTAGAAAAATATAAAATTCTCTTGATAATTAGTTGTGAATTTATAAAAGAATGTGAATTTAGGCTATGACGTTGGTTGTTAATGGGGTATTTATTTTTTTAATTGTGTATCTATATATATATATTATTATTTATTTATTTTTTTTTTTTTTTTCGGAATCAGGAATTTATTAGCTTTTATGATTTTAGATTGCAATTAGATTTCTGAATAAATCTAGATAGTCAATAAAAATATACAATCCAAGTAATTTAAATCGTTAAAAATATGATTTAAAAAATAAAAACATGTAAATAAAATAGTTTTGAATTTTCACGATTTGATTAAATATTTAAAAAAAATTGACGTTGTTTCATAGTGAGACATCTTTCATCATCATTGTTGGTGACTGCTAATTTCTTTGCTTTTTTTTCCAAGAAAGGAGGATGCACAGGTTTCAATTAATTATGTGAGCATCCAGAATTTAATGTCATGTCTTCTCTAACAGGTTTCAATCAATTATGTGAGCATCGAGGACCTAATGTCTTTTCCAAAGCTTTCATTGACATTCATTGAGAATGGCGCGACCGTTAATGTGAACCAATTAAAGTTTGAACATATGTCACAGTCAAAAGAGGAGACAACAGACAAGACATATGTCACACAACAGATAGGACAGATGTGTAAGACAAATGTCAAACAGATGAAAAAAGTAGACGAAATTGAAAGGTGAACTGACTAAAAAAAACGTCGGCGTAACAGAGAGATGGTCCTCTACAACATAAATACGGTACCATATGTCAAACAACAAAATATATGTCGCCAGATGTCAAAGAGAAAATCATATGCCAGATATCAATCAGAAAATGAAAGTGTAGACTACTAAACTGATTCAAAAGAAGGCCTATCGGCCTAATAAAGTACACTTGGTGTGGTTTGACATAGGAATTATATGGTTTAAGAAATTAACCCAAAGAAAACTGAAATTAAAAAAAAAGGGTTTACTTTGACAACAAAGTTTATTGGGAAGGTACCTTGAATTGAATTTCTGTGACAGGTTGAGATATATCAGAGCAGTTCAGTCGTGCATGATGAGGAGAGATATATCAGAGCAGATCAGTCATGCATGATGAGGAGAGATATATCAAAGTAGATCAGTGGTGCATATGACAAGGAAGTTAATGTGAAATTTTACTTTGGTGGTTATATATGGGCAGATTTACCTGAAAGGATTTATCAGCCAGCTAGCCAAGCCTAATACCAAGGTCGTCGAAAAAAATTTAACACTTAATCTCCCAATTAACAAAATACTTAACCACAAAAACAAAAACTCAACAAATTAAACTATTCCTTAAAACATGATATTATAATATTACTCGATAAATATATTTACAAAACAAATATTTTCAACAAACCACCAACACCAATATTAATAGTCTCCATTTATTGAACATCCATTTCACAACCAAAACAAAACTGATGGGGTACTTTCCACACAGGAGTTAAAATTTTAAAATTGATTCATCCCACCTCCTCTTTGAAAAGGCAGGTATATTTTTATGCAGATAGGCGTTCCTCTGCGGGTTGAGCTGGGCAGATCCAGCCAATCACAGAGACTTATTTTTGTCTTTCTCCATTGATTAAGAAATTGACATGTGGCCAGTTGAGTCCCATAAAAATCTGACACGTGGATGACCAACTATAGCCAGTGAAATATGTTGTGGTCACTGCCTTTGCTTGTCGCTGCTGTATATTAATGGGGAGGCCGGGTTAGCGACCTCGTTTCATTTTGTATTTTCAGTGGGAGAGAACCCGAGATTGGCCATCAATTTTCTTGCTGAGTTTATCGCATATCGGGTAAGGTTTGGCTTTACTGCGTGTTTTCCTCTTTATGCGTTAAAATTTTGAAATTTATTTCAGCATTAACGCTATCTTTACTCGAATCAGTGGAGCATTTGTTTTTGCTGAATCATTTTGAAGCGTTTTTTTATCGATTTTGCTGCTTCTTTATAGCTTTTTCAAAGGGCTGTGGAATTCTTGCCATCCTTTTCTCCATTCCTTAGGGTTTGGAGCAATTTGGATCTTTTCCCACTGCAGTTGTATGGAGCAGGGGAGTTTGAGGATCAAGTTGTATGGAGCAGGGGGGTTTGAAGATCAAAGAGTTCTCTGTTGATTTTACAGTTATTAAAAACCCTTGAAGTTGACTCGATTGCTGATTCGCCGATTTTACAGTTATTAAAAACTCTTGAAAT
Source organism: Pinus tabuliformis (assembly GCA_031772625.1). Classification (NCBI taxonomy): domain Eukaryota; kingdom Viridiplantae; phylum Streptophyta; class Pinopsida; order Pinales; family Pinaceae; genus Pinus; species Pinus tabuliformis. The sequence continues at coordinate 514,743,814 of CM062807.1, forward strand.
TCATCGAGCTTTATTTAACTCTAACAATTTCTCCCCCTTCTTTTTGTTTTTCTACTGTTGTGTAATTAGGGTAACCAAGAGCACTTTGTATTGACCCATATTGTGATACCTTTGGCTTTGAATTGTTTGATGCTGGGCTTGAATTTTTACATTTTGAGTTGACGAAGATGACAATTCAATTGTAAGTCCGTGCATATTGTGTATCACATTCTCATCATTGGTGGACAGTGAACAATTTTTAACCGTCATGATTTAAGTATTTGAAATTTCGCTTATAGTAATCGTGGTACCCTGGTACACTTTTCAAATCGCCCTTTTTTGTCAAAAAGTAAAAGTAGTTGCGGACAAAAAGTAGTTGTGGACGGAAACTCCTATTTCGTAGACTATAGAAAAGTAAATGTTGGCTGACATGTCAGGGATTTACTTTTTGCCCTCTCTCTCACAGCACGCGAATCGAGATAGCAGCCTGGAGAAAGAGGGCGAAAGGTAAATGCCTGGCATGTCAGCCAGCATTTACTTTTCTATAGTCTACGAAATAGGAACTGCCGTTGTGGACTGGGTTGATTTGTGGCATTTGCTGATTGGATGACTGGAGTTGTTTCAGGTCACAATAGTTGATTTACATGGAACTTGTTTCTGAAAACAATATAGATCCCAATGAATGCTATTACAACCCTTAGTTAAGAGGACCGGGGTCTCAACTTTTTACATAGCTCATCTTATGAAAGCTCTACCTATGTGTAATGTATGCTTTCCCAGCTCAACATAATCTTTTGCTTCAAAGACAAGAGGTGGTAACAATTAGTTATTGAAACATGCATTTGAAACTATTCCTACCAAAATTATCATAAAATAAATAAAATAAAATAAAAGTAATTGGCATAATTTAATGTAAGGTCGCATCCTAACAATATGCCAAAGTGATGTATGACAACGGACCCCTTTGTGCTGTTATTTGGTTGCTTCGTTGATGGAGGTGGCCATAATAATTTAGTTTGTTGAAACTTGAGATAAATTGTTGTGGTATGAATTGACATTGAACCAAAGAAAATAAAGAAAAATATAACTGATTGCTTGGCCCCGTTGGGTCAAGTGTTGGCACAAAAGTGCACTTTCACATAGTTTTTTGGGTTAAGTGTTGGCACAAAAGTGCACTTTCACATAGTTTTTTGGGTCAAGTATTGGCACAAAAGTGCACTTTCACAATGTTTCTGTTACAATTGTTCAAAGTTTGAACATAATTTTTCTACAATGTAGATATCTACTGATTAATCTGCTGGCTAATTTCAAGCTTTCCCTTTTTTCTGCTTACCACACCACCAATTGAATTGCTCTTTTCTGTTTGTTTTTCCTGTGGTTAGGACTTCATTTTTATGTTTAGACTCTGAATTAAGATGGAACGTGGACAAATGTTGGAGTCGAGGACACCCAAACACCCAAAATGAGATTGGTTGTGTATTTAATATTTCTCTCAAAAGTAGGTCACGTTAAATGGAACAGTGACTATCCCTTTTAGTGCATGTTTTATTGTATAATCATAATGTCATGAACATCTTTGGAGATGAATAGGTTCTTCTTCCTTTATGAAGGTTGCAACATCATATGGACTGCTTAGAGGTGCTAGAGGGGACATTTGCTCCATAGAAAATGTACATATTGTTCCATATTTTTTCTTGGCCTTGTTGACAATGTTGAAAATAGGTGACAAAGGCCTAATCACATGTCACACATTGTCACATAAAATCACAGCACCATATCTATAGTGGAAAAACTCTCATGGAGTGTAGGAAACGTCATTCTTCAAAACATTGTTTCATATTTGTTTGTCACATGGTCTATTACAATGGGGTACTAGACTCATTTATATAGTGATTATCTCTACCATAACTACTACGTTAAATATATCTCTAATGCCCTCCCTTAAGATTGACTTGCAAATACAAATAAATAAGGTTGGCATAAAGGATATTTGATTAAGCTTTAGAGTTTGCTCCAAAACATCCATTGCATACAGTTTGAAAGAAAAATAGTTCATGTCATTGCATATTGTACCCAAAATTGTGGCTTTCGTGAAAGAGAAATTTGATCTGCAAAATGAAGCCAAAACTTCTATATCTCGTTGAAAATAGATTAGCAAAATTTACAATGTTTGGTTTGTTGAAGAAATTGTTGGAGGAATACTTATTGTAGGTTTATCTCACTTTACCTTCTGGTGATTGTTTTAGGGAGGTTCATCAACAAAGGTGGTATATTGTGTTCTAGCCCTGAAATTATACTATGATTGGAAGCACACTGGAGGATAGGGCCTTGTGAAATATGGAGTTAATGTGAAGTTTCTTGATGGAATAAAGCTTCCTATCAAAGGTTATAGGAAAGCCTCTAATTCTATCAATAGTTCACCAGTGAAGAACAATCTTCTTGGAAACATTGACATAAGTGCTCTGTTAGAGTATCTCAGTATGAAATTTCCTGAGGCTCTCTTAGTTGAGTATACAAACAAAGATTTCTCTTTGAACTGCAATGGAAAAGTAAGTAGGCTATGGCAGTTTTTGATTGTTTTTCCTTTCAACTTTATTTTTTCTGCAAGAATGTGAATTTCAGAAGATATTTTATGTTGATGCTCTTATTTCAGATAATAAGTGATGTTTGTAAAAGTATAAAAATTGATCATAATGAGAAAATGAACCCTTTTATCGAATTAGCATCCTCCATCACAGGTGCTGAGCAAACTCTCCTTGCAATTCTTTCTGACAAAAAGGTTGAAGAAGTGCCAATGGTGAGCCCTTGATCCCATTCATCATTCTTAATATAAGCTACCAACACATGGCATTCACACACACAGTGTGGGCATGCAACATATAACCCAATGCCTCTTTGAGATGACAACATGCAAGTTCCAAGAGGTGGAAATTTTGGTATTCTTCAGTGCATGATGGAAATCTAACATGGGATGAGCACCTAGATGCCACTGTTGATAAGCATAACATGTATGCAACAGAGAAATTATAACATCTCTGGCACCTTCTGCTTGTAGTTGTTTTTTTTTCCCATGGAAAAATTCGTAATTTCATTAAAAGAAAGAAATTACATTTTGTAGATGCATATGCATATTCCGATATTTCTATCGATAGAAACAGATCCAAAAAAAACATCATAGTCTACTACCTCAGCCGAAGTGAGGTAGTAGTCCAAACAGAGTCTGAGATGTGTCCAAAAATAATACAACAGTACGACAATCAAATATTATCTTATTCCACGCAGGGAGATAATACCAAATATATGTTCTGTGCCAATCAAGAAGTCCGCATAATAGATCATAAATAGCAAAATAAATATGTACAATATCAGAAAATACTAAATAGTGTCCCATGATTAAACCAAAATGTCCATAAATGGTCTGTGATAGTACTGGTAGCATTCTCCATCGATCTGTACACTGATCAGCCAAGTGCCCTGCTCCCGGATCGCACCTTCTTTGGAAAGACGGTCAGCCTCTGTGTTTCGCTCCCTGTAGATATGATTACATGAAAAAAATCAAAATTGGAGATCAATCTTAATGCTTCATCAAGTATGTGTCTTAATGAAAAAGACCAGCAATAAGAACGCTTATTCAACCAGTCGCAGACAATCATAGAGTCACCAAACAGTTGTAGTGCATGACAGTTCTTCTCCAAGGCAAATCGGATGATATAATAAGCTGTTGAAAGTTCTGCAAAGTTATTTGTTCCCCTTCTCAACCCCATAGAAAGACTGTAAGAATGCCTCCCAGATATGTGCAAAGTAGCCCCCCCCCACAACCATCATCATGGGCTGCCCCATCAAAATATGCCCAGGGTCGATTAGGATCAATCTGTTCTTGAGTAATGATCCGGGCTCTAGTAGGGGGTGGGTCATCAGGGATAAGGTCATAATCCGCTTTGATCATGGCAGCAATGGTAGTCCACCTAGGAGGGGAGTCTTGAAATATTAAATGATTGCGTGCAATCCAGATAGCCCAACAAAACAACAATGGGAGGTTCCTCAATTTGTGGGGAGTGGCCGAGGAAAACCAGTTGTTCCAGGCGTCGATCAGTGTGCCCGGTTGCCAATTACAGTTTGAGGGTACAACAGCAGTCACCAGTTCCCATAGATGGCGGATGACATGGCAGTTCAAGAATATGTGGTAAGCAGATTCACCATCCATGTGGCAGAAATGACATGAGTGAGGGCCATAGAAAGGTCTCTTCATTAAGTTATCCCCCGTGGGAATTTTATTCCTCAGGATGCACCATAATAATAATCTAGATCTTGGTGGTGCCTTGAGCTTCCAGAGGTGTTTCCACCACTGGTGTAGTATGTGTGGCTTTCTCGGTTCTGCCAGTACAATGTAGCCCTCCTTTGGTGTATATCTCCCAGATTTCGCTAGTGCCCAGATAATCTCATCATCACCATCTGTTAATCGGATATGAGCCTCTAGTAGTGCTTGTACAAAGTCCCTCCAATTCTGTTGCCAAGGAAGAGGTATGTTGAGATGAAGATCTGATTTCCATGCCTGTTGAAGAAATGTGGAGTTGTGTTCATCAGCAATGTGTGCAAGGTGTGTAACTTGTTGCTCCCTTAGGTGCGTTAAAAGTTCCGGAGGTAATCTGTGCATATTTCCACATCCAACCCACGGGTCAATCCCAATACGCACCCTGTTCCTCGAATGGATTCTCCAAGTGATGCCAGAGCGGATGGGATCCAACGCTTTCAGGACAACCTTCCAAATTATTGAAATGCTGGTATAGTGTCTAACCGGTCGTCTGATCCATTCCAGTACCTGTGTAGGGGTGATATATTTCGAGTAGGCCACCCTCGTCCACAAACTGTCCGAAGCCACCAGTTTCCAGCCCAGCTTTGCTGCCAGGGCTGAGGAAAAATCATCAAGCTTTTTGAGTCCCCAGCCACCCCATTTTTTGGGGAGTGTGAGGGCATCCCACTTAGCCCAAGCATATATTCTTCCCAGTTGTTTTCCTCTCCATAAAAATCTGCAGCAGATATTTTGTATCCTTGTCAAAATGCCTCGAGGAATCCAGGCCAGAGCCATCCAATACACCGGGGTCGCTTCCAGAACACTCTTGATGAGTGTCAAACGGCCTGCACGGGATAAGAATCTTAAATACCATATGCTGAGCCTTTTTTCCAGCTTAACAATGAGCCAAGTCCAATCTGCAATCTTGTATCCTATTGGCTTTAACTTGTATCCCAAATATTTCAGCCCCTCCTCCAGAGCAATCGATGTGAAGTTAAATCTGTGGAGAGAAAAATGTATTTCGTGCTGTGAGCAGGCTGCTATCGTCAAAGTAGATTTTCCATCATTGATGATCATCCCTGTGGCCTTCTGAAATAAAGAAAATATATCTCTGATCGAAGTCAAATCCCCCACGCTTCCATTGAGAAATACCAGCACGTCATCCACGAACAGGAGGTGTGTAAGCGTGCAATCATCTGTAATCTTAATACCAATTAGTCTGCCTCTTCTATGAACATCCGTTATTATCCTCCCAAATCCTTCCATGATCAGGAGGAAAAGTAGAGGTGAGAGAGGACACCCCTGTCGCAACCCTCTGGCTGAGGTGAAGAATGGGGATGCACTCCCATTGACTAAAACACTGAAAGGTATGTTAGTGATGCATCCCATAATCCATTTAATGAATATAAAAGGAAAACCAAGGTGGGTAAGAAGCATTCTCAGGTATAACCAATTCACCCTGTCAAAAGCTTTGGATAGATCCACTTTCATAATCATACCTTTGCCTTTTTTGCTGTGGAGGGAGTGTAATACTTCCTGTGCTGTCCCAATCGCCTCATGGATTTGCCTATCCTTCAGGAAAGCAAATTGTTCCGGCAGGATGTGCTTCGATAAGATTGGCTTCAATCTGTTTGCAATGATTTTGGCAATTATCTTGTACAAACAGTTACACAGCGAAATGGGGCGGAATTCTTCAAAAGTGGATGGATTGTCAACCTTCGGGATCAGGGCTATGAATGTGGAAGTAATGGCTGCTTCCAAGCGACCCGAAACCCTAGACTCCTCCACCACACTAAGGAGATCTGGTCCAATCACCTTGAAAAATGCCAAATAAAATTCGATGGCCCATCCATCAGGTCCAGGGCTTTTGTCCTTGCTAAACCATTTTAATGTGGCCTCCAACTCCTCCATATTAACTTCCTGTACCAGATCCTCCTCATCCTCTTGCTCCACATATCTAGGGAACAACTGAGCAACCCTGATAATTTCTGTTAAATTAGTCTCCCTGGGGTCACTATAGGCATTTTTGAAGTGTGAATTTGCAAGTGTGGCGAGCTGAGGGAAAGTGTTAGCTGTCCTTCCCTGATCATCCTGCATTTTCCAAATGGTGTTAATAGCTTTCCGCCCATTTGCAAATTTTTGATAAAATTTTGTATTTGCATCCCCCTCCTGTATCCAGATGGCCCTGCTCCTCAATCTCCATTTGTCTTCCCTATCTTTGAGAATCTTACCACGGGTAGTGTAGAGGGATGTAATGTTATTCTTGTGTTCCTCTGATCTGTATAGACCTTCCATCTCATTTTCAAAAACCTTCAGTTCATTCTCAATCTGTCTCAGCACTTGTTCATCCTGTAATCTTTTTTGGTGAGCCCAGATTTTGGACATCTTTTTTAGCTCTGCTAGATTATGAATAAACCCAGCAGTAACTGTACCTCTAACCCTAGGTGGGTTTGTTTTCCAGAAATCAGTGACCATGTTGATATACGATGCCTCCTTGAGCCAGGTAGAACTGAATTTGAAAGGACCCTTCGGCCTGTCCCTACCACCTTCCATTTCCATATAAATAGGCAAGTGGTCTGAGAGCCCACCTGTTCCAACCCATTGCCTTATATTGAGTCCCAAATCCATAATCTGTTCCTTCACAAGAAATCTGTCCAGTCTCCTTGCAAGTCCATTATCTCCAACCCTATTGTTCCTCCAAGTGGCCTATAATTTTGCAGCTGGGATGTCTATCAGATGGTGTTGTTCCAAAATGGACGAGAAGTAGTCTGAGAGTGCATCCCTTTGTGCATGATGACCCCAAGATTCAGCATGACCTATGGAGAAATTTAGGTCCCCTCCAACTATCAGGTTCTCAACTGAAAAAAGTTCCAATCCAAGTAGGTGATCCCAGAAAAGAGGTCGATTCAAGCAAGGCCCATAAATATTGATAACTCTGAAGGGGATCCCCAACTCAGCAGAGTGAACATCTGCCCCAATGAAGCCTTGTCCTCCCCATCCATTGATTTCCTTTATAGTACGTGTATTTATTCCCAAAGCAAGTCCTCTAGAGCGGCCGTGGGCATCTAATCCCGAAAATCTCCAGCCCGACAGAGTGTGTTCAAGGGTGCGAGCAATTTCACCAGCAGGACCCAAGGTCTCCTGAGTTAGCAGAGAGTAACCGACGGAGTGCTAGTTTTTTCTCGGGTCTAGCAAGCCCTCTGCAATTGTAGGATAGAATCTTCATGGAGGGGGTTCGGATGGGGTTGTTCTTGCTCTAAGAACCCCAGTGATAGTAGATTGCTTGCCCATAGAAATTTCAACATCAGCTCGTGCTTGTGCATTTTTGAGATCAGAAGGATGGCCTCGAGAGGCCTTAGAAGAGGGGGGGGATGGAGAATATCCAGTCCAACTTGGTCCAGTGCCAAATGCTTCGATCGAGATCGAGTATTGTATCTAGGGACTATGGCTGTTGTCAAGGAGGCCGAGGGCTGCGGAGGAGGGGTGCAGAAAAGCGAGGGGGGTGTGGGGGGGAAGGTAGTGAGGGGGGGAGTAATGGCACATATACTCGGAGCAGGGGTCTCGATAGGGAAATCAGTACCCGGACCCAATAACTGTTCAGATATTGAATTTTGAATATCAGAAAAGTATTGTGAGGTGGGTAAGTGAAAGGAGTTCATACCCGATGTATTGGAGTCACCCGAGGCCGCCGCAGTAGTGCCAGGAACTGGAGGAGGGGGACGATGAGGCGGCTGACCACGCTTCCTCGGAGTGTTCTGTGTAGGTTCCGTAGACCGCAAACCAGTGCCCGAAAATGTACCTGTTCCTCCAGAGTGAGGAGTAGCAATCCTGTGAAAATCCTCTGATGCTCGAGGCTGTACCTCCCTAGCTGGGTCCTCATGTGATAGAGCTTCCTGTTCCTGAAATACCTGGGAAAAATTTCTCACTGACTTCCTGCTATTCCACTTGTTCAGAGGGAAGTCTTTGAAAAGGTGCCCCACCTTGTGGCAGCGCCTACATCTGAAAGGTACCCCCTCATAATCCAGCATTTGTCTCCTCGCTGCATCCCTCCACTGTATGTTGATATACTCCGGAAGCCCATCTGTGAGGTCCATGTGAACCAATATTCTGGCATAAGCCATTCTCCCAGTCGAGATATAAGAATCATCATGAGTAAGGTACGAGCCCATGGCATCCCCAATTTGCCTGAATATCTGCTCTGTCCAGAAGTGACAGGGAAGACCCAGAAGTCGAACCCATATCGGTCCAGCCCCCGCCTTTTCCGTCTCTGGATCAAACATCGGAGTCCACCTTCGGAGGAGGACTGGTGCTTGATCAATGTGCCATATGGTAGAGAGGACCCAATTAGTATGAGCAAGGCTTTTGAAACGCAGGGCAAACCAGCCCCTCACAAAGGTTTGTACTCGAGGGGGTTCCGACAGATGGTGACCCCAAACCTCCATCGTCCATTTCTATAGCCGCTCTACGCTGTAGTGTCTGCCTCTAACACGCCCAACCAGAACCTTTTCTGCCGAGTCCATTGCTTCACAGAAGGGGGTGTTCTCGGCCAATTTAAGGAAGATTTCGTTGCTGCTATGAGGGAGTCGTTTTTTCCTTTTTGAAATCCCTGATATTTTGTTGCATGTTCCGGCTGCCACCCTATCCTCCTGAGCATCCGCAAGTGCAGCCGAGTCTCTCCCCGCTAGTGGCTCTTTTGCCCTAAGGTTGTCGAAATACCCTGAAAAAATGCCAATCCCCATGAAATTACCCTGGGGAGGGTTTCCCGAGTCTGTAGGAGCAGTTAGAACTGGTGTTCGGCCTTCTTGTGCTGAAGGATGCCCCTCCAAGGGTTTATCCGCCCCAAACCCCACAAAGTTCGAACCCAAATCTGGCCCTAGGGTTTGTGATTCCGGCGCTCTTCCACCAATGACCTCCGTTAAGGGTTTCGCGAGTTGAGCAGGGCCTGTGTATTCCTGTATAGCTGTAGCTTCTATAGCAATCAAGATAGAGGGTATATGTTGCCGCGAGAGGGAGGGTAGAGCATCGACCTCTGCAGCAAGGTCTTGCTCAAATGAAAAATAATCATCCACAGTGGACCCGGTCTGTGGCCAAATCGGCAGATTCTCCGAAGTACCTGCGGAAAAAACGTCTTTGACCTCCATAACTGTCGAAAAACTGAGCTGACAGCTGCCTGTAGGTATGTCGGTGGGGGACCAAAAACCGTCTAGGGGAAAACAAATAATACTTAACCGGTCGAAACCGCAAACAGCTATGTAAAAACTTGTGCAAGCCGCAAAAGGTCCATTAAAGAGTAACGGGCTCCTTCCCTTTGTTCCAGGTCCAGGTAACAGGTTCATTTCATCGTGTTCGTAGCCCTAATCCACCGATGTTCACCGGGATCGATACCCTAACCCCAGTTGCCTCTGTCCGCCATCTGGGATACCCTAACCCCAGTCGCCCGCTTGTAGTTGTTACAACCACATTGTTAAGTTTAGCAAGGATTTGCGTTAAAAGTTCTTTCCTTTTAATTAAGAAATTAGGCCAAAGATTTTGAAAAAGGAACCAAAACAAGTAACTGATGTTTCTTTGCAATATAGAACATCGTATTTGTGTCTGTTCTCTGGATTCCAACCTCCAAAATGTTACAAAATTAAAACACACACACACACATATATAGATATAACATGAAAATTTAAAATTTAATATATCAATATCATTTGCATGATTATGAAACCAAACTACAACTTTTTCCAATTTAACAATCCTATCAGCGTACCTTTGCACCTTGCTGGGGCAATTGCTAGTTTAAACGCTGACATACTTTTCTTTTCTTCAATAATTTCGATTCATGCCTTTTTGCTTCATTTCTTTTAATCTATGCCTTTTAATTCACCCCTTATTGTTTTCTTTTCTTTTAATAATTGTTTTTTGAGATGATTAATTAGCCATGCTTTACAGTAAATTTGTGATTTATCAATATTTCTTTTAATATTTTCTTTTTTCCATTATTTATTAAATTTGTGAATTATTCATATTTTTTTTTCAAAGTTAGACTAAGTTTCCAACAGAAGCTAAAATTAAAATGTTGAAGTGAAATTGTAACTCAAATCCATTAGCTTCTTTGGTGACATATGAAGATTGGTATGAGATCTAAATTTAGCATCTCATTAATTTTCATTGGTATCTAAAACAATAATGAAGGTATTAGGGTAAGAGGAAGTTAACGAATATAAACTAGAAAAACCAATGCATGTTACTTCTTGGATCACATATGAATTAGTTAAACGTCTAAATCCTTGTTGGAGAATTATTGTTTGATGAATCTATGCCCTTTGTCATTGGTAGTGTGAACGTGCTTGTCACACCGCTATCTTGATTTCTTGTGTCTCCTCTCACATCTCTCTTTGATCTCAAGTTTTAATATGCAGTTGAGCGACTTTCACTTTTACACGATCAATGAATCATTTTGCGATTAGACAAAAATGTACTATTGGACAAAAATGTAAGTACAACGAAATTTGCAAATAAGGATATCTCGGATTAGTTGGAAATCCCTTCAAATGAAGCTACAAATGTTAATTAAAAAATCTTATTAGAACATACTTCAATGGCATTAGGCATCTCACATAGCTACATTTCTGTTTTCTCTGGTAATGCATTGTGATGATGATCAAGCTTGTGTATATTTAAGATTTTGAAGAGAATCATGGATGTTCCCATTAGAGAAATCTCAATGGTATCTATTACTACAAATCTTAGGAAGAAGTTTTTCCTAGAATGTGGTTCTTAGTTTCTTTTGTGAAGTACAAATTCTTCCTTGGAACATGAAAACCAAACTATAATAAAGAGGCTTACACTAAGAATGAAATTGTAAGCCATAATGGTAAGGTATGGGTTGTTCTATAAGAAGTGATAAGGAGGTTTCCTAAATAAGATGTTTCAAAATACTCTCCAAGGTAATTGTGCATTTTTTAAACCTAGATGAGCAAACATTTTCTTTTGTCCCTTCTTTTTGGGCATCAACTTCTAATTTGAGAACCACTATTTTACATTCTTTTATTCCAAGGAGAAATCTTCTAGGGGAAGTCAAGGAGTGCTGCTCCATATTTGTGGATAGAATCCTTATTAAAGTTATTGGCATAACTTAGTGTTCCTAACCTATGTGGATTTAAACCATAGACATGTTCGCACAAATCTAGCCAAATCGCCCATGAAATTGGCAACAACCAATTGTGCTAACCCCTTAGACTAGTTCCAACACCACTTGACTTGTTCTTGATGAGATTTTGCTTAAATGTATCCATTTTATTTCTCTGCATCTTTCTTTCTTTCTTTGAGATGGTCTTTTAGCCTTTTGTAGGTTTCTTTCTAGATATTAGCTCTTTTCATGCTATTGTTAGCATGCTTGTAGGAGCTATTGTTGCACTCGTGCTATGCTTTTTCTATGCAATACACTAGTTCTACTTCTATTCCCATGGAAATATTTTTAGGTCGTTCAATGGACATTAATAAAATTATCTTAGTTTAGTTTAGTTTTTATTTGTTTGTTTGTTTTTGTTTTTTGTTTTTTTTTGTTTTTGTTTTTGTTTTTGATTTTGTTTTGTTTTGTTTTTGTTTTGTTTTGTTTTTGTTTTTTTGTTTTTGTTTTTACGACTAGTGGAATTAGTAACTCGTTGACTCTCATACTCGCGTGACACATGGCCGATCCTTGACGAGTGCCCCTATAACCTCCAGGTGCAATTGCACTGCCCCCAAACATGGCGCACGAGTAACTCGAGGTTTGAACCCGTGACCTGCATAGCGGCACGAACACCTTAGCAATGTGTTCGCTGGACAAGAAGCCATATCCTTGGGGGCTAAAATTATCTTAGCTTATCTTACTACCTATTAACTATATTTTGTGGATTATTGCTAACTATTTTTTATTAGTTTCTATTAAAAAGTTAGATATTTTAAATGTCACTATATATAGTTTTGGATAGTTTTGTACCTCTGAGATAATAATGGTCAGCTATTATGCCAGAGCATCTAAGATAAATGTTTTAGGGTTTTGTTTTAATTTGGGAGACCAATGGATGAAACAAATATAGAACTGATGTGCCTAACCTCTTGAATAATATCAATATCTCAGTAGAGGGCTTCTATAAATATTTACACAGTGAAATAGCTTTTATGATGATGAGTAGAAACAGAAAAGTAATATGATTGCCACAATTTTCAAATTGAAAGCTAGATAATCATAAGTATGAAAACCTTTAAACTATGTTTACAGGTTCGAGAAAATACACATGAGCTTACAAAAGATGTTGATGATTTATTGATTTTGAGGGAATTAATTAAACAAACAGTCCATTAATTCATTCTCTTTATAGATTATCACTTCAGAAAGCTTATAGGAATAGATTGAAATACAATTACTCCTACCTAGTCATCTTTGCAAGACACAAGTATATGAAGAAAAACATAATGAATGACATTGGAAACACTTACAGGAAACACAAATTGTGCAAAACAGAATTCAGAATCCTTTGCTTCATATTAATGATCCAGAAAGATTAATTACATTAGATGTCTAGAAATGCTTCTTCAAGGGTGAAACCCTTAATAACTCGTGAAGAGAGTTATTTATACAACAGTAGGACGAAAAATATCCTAAACTGCTTTTACAAAAATAGATTATTTACACAATCAAAAATAAAATTGTCTAATGATCTGGCACTGCTTTGGTGCTGCGTTGTTTGATGACTATTGCTGAAAAAGTTGAAAAATGGTTGGAGCTGGCTGACTGTTCCCACAAAAACTGAATGTTGTTCCATTATCCTCAATCCAGTAAATCTGTTAATTCTTCCCAACGTTTCTTATCTGGGATAGAAATCTTTGTTACCCTCCTGTAGATTTCATCCATCTCGGTATAATTAGTAAAAGTGGGTTTTACCAAAAATATGTGCTTGATTTCATCTAGGATGAAGAAAGAATCGTTGAGTGTTTTTACTATGAGAGCTGGTGTTGCTAATCCTTTGATATTGGTTGTAGTAGAAACTCAGGTGATGGGAACTATTGCAAGAGAAACTGCATCTGTTGAAGTTTGAATATTCTTGATAGCTTCCTCCTCCTTAACCAATTTCTCCATCTGCTCCATATGTTTTATCTGCAAATTCTGTTCTATGATGAGCTTCATCATGTCTGACTTTTGAGTCTCTGTCTCCTCGATTTCTTTGGCCATTGGATCCTTAGATGCTGGTAGTTTCAACTGTTTCTTTAGTGCTGCAACTTCAGTGTTCTTTTTCTTAATGAGCTCCTCTGCAACATTTATGTTTGATGGATCATATCCCATACTTAGCACTAGATTTTCCAGGGACTTAATCTTGGTATCCTTTGCTAACGAGGAGACCTTCTCCAACTTTAATTGTGACTGAATGTTAGCCAATGTAACCTGCAATTTTGACAAACTCATAGCAGTGTTTGTCAGGGTTGAAGCAATCATCTGTCCAGTTTGTTTGTGCATCTCAATTTGATCAATTGGATGCACATCCTGAACATTGAACTCAAAAGAAGTGTGTTTCTGATATTGTGCTACAGTCCTGGGCTAGGGAACTTGGGCCTGTAAGAAATCCATTTGCATCTTCCCTTTCTCAAAGTTAAAGACTGAAAGAAGCCTTGCTTGAGAGCTGGAAGAATGCTTCCAAAACTGGGTGTAAGTATTCAACTTCAATTCCTCATTCTTTCTTTTGATTTCACTAAAGACATGGAAGATGTCTTCCTCTTTATTCTCTGGAATGCCTCCAACATGTTGGACTATTTGCTGTTCATGAGAAGTGGTAGACTGAGTTGGAGATTGTATAGACTGTTCACCAGACTGTGAATCAACATTCATAGAGACTCTTTGTTTCTTTTTCCTGTGAAAAACCTTGAAGCCTTGGCTTGTTTCCTCTGTTACAGGTGAAGATTGTTCTTCCCTCCCTCTCTTGGCTGTCTTTTCCTATGCAATTGGAGTTTGCATATTTGATGTAGAGACTACCTGCTCCTCAGCCTCCTGGAGGGTATTCTCTGTCCATTCCAACTGATTCTTGAACTGTTCTATCTCAGGCCTAGCTGTATGATGATATGGTGTGAATTTATTCTCCACTCTGAGTTTGGAGATGACTCCCAATGGGTCATATGACCAAGAAAAACTGAGAGCAAATTTCATTTCTTTTAGCAGCTTATCAGCTTCCTCCCCTGCTGCCCTGGTATTACAAATGAAGGGACCAACTTGAGCTTTGAGCTTAAATTGCGATTTCTTTTTGGCAGCTACAAAATGCACTTCATCTGCATTCAATCTTTGCCTCAAGTACTCTAGTGCAAAGATTCTAATAGGGAGGTACTTTGGCAGTTTGTAGGGTGGAAGCTCACAGCCAAAAACCCTAATTTCTGTGTAGTTCTGGTAGCAATACCAATCTCCTATTGCAGCTTGATCTATGAACTGAAGTTCTTTGACAATCTCTTCACTGATCCTTGGTAATGGAGTGCTACTCATAAGGCTAAGGGCTGGATGAATAAACAGTTCTATGAACTGCTTATATGTGAATTCTTCTTTCTCCTTCATCCCCATTGAAGTCCAAAAAATCACTTACTACGACAATCCTTCTTCATCAAGTTTCTGCAAAGAAAATGGGAATTTGTCCCTCTGAAAATATATAAACAGATACACAAGTACTGAAGCATACTTGAATACTTCTTCAGTGTTAAATTTGACAAACTGATCATGTATGGTTTCAGCTATGAAATGACCAAAATCATAAATAACAGTAGGCTTAGAATCAAAAGAAAACATGGATAAGAAACCAAGGATGGCTTCATTGACAGACTGATCAGAGCGATAACCAAGCAAACAGGATAGGATAATAGTAATATGCCTGGTTTTATTAGGAAACATAGATGAATCATAAGGGGGATTTCTCTTTGGTAGAGGACTACCAATTGCTAAAAATAGTTCCAGGGTCTGGGATCTCTTGGTAAAGTCCAATTTGTTATAAGCTTCTATCAGGTTTTCATGAGAAAAAGGATGATTTGGTGTAGTGGCAGGGGCCTGCAACATTTTCTCAATTGAATCAACGTTAATAGGACATTGGATTTCTCCAGTAGGTGAGATAATGGCTCTCTGGCTAGGATCATAGGTTTCATGGAATTTTCTCACAAACTCTAGAGCTCTGTGTATTTGTGGAAAAATATAGTGGGGTAATTGGGATTCCTAGAGCCCAATTTCATCACTCTGGTCAATTAGCTGGTCCTCCCACCAACAATAAATTTCAAATAAATCAAATTGACAAGAAGTCTTAATGATTTTGCAATCCTTTTCAACTAATGGAGTATGGTGGAAATCAATCTGTGGTTGAATTAGAGGATTTGACACTTTTACAATTGCTTTTCCCTTGGGAGGCATTTTGGAAAACGAAACTGCGGACTGTAAATGACAGAATGATAAAAAGGAGTTAACAGAGTGGAGACAGGTAACTGACAAGTGGACCTGGAAGGTGTGCTTGCGAATATGACAAATCGCTGCTAGGATGTCGGACAATGGCTGAGTTGTTGAGCAAGTAAGCTTGAAGAATACTCTCGGTCGTAGAAGTTAACTGTGTAACCTTTGAAATGTATAGCAGAGTGCTTATAAAGAGAAAAATGGAGTGGAAGGGTGGCGCTGAGCATTTGAAAGTTCATTAATTATTCAACGAGTTAATTAACAAACATTTGGTTATAAATACGCGGAAGCGGAAATGAGTGGGAAATGGATAGGTGGTCGATGATTGGACGGGAGATATGAAGTGGAACGTGACGTGGGGTGGCAGTAACGGCTATGAAGGATACCGCATTCGGGGGTAAGACGGAGCGGTTTGTGGTTTTGGGATTTTTTGTCCTAAAAGACTAAAAGGTGCTTTTGTGGTTTATATGAGCTCCTCTGCAACATTTATGTTTGATGGATCATATCCCATCCTTAGCACTAGATTTTCCAGGGACCTAATCTTGGTATCCTTTGCTAACGAGGAGACTTTCTCCAACTTTAATTGTGATTGAATGTTAGCCAATGTAACGTGCAATTTTGACAAACTCATAGCAGTGTTAGTCAGGGTTGAAGCAATCATCTGTCCAGTTTGTTTGTGCATCTCAATTTGATCAATTGGATGCACATCCTGAACATTGAACTCAAAAGAAGTGTGTTTCTGATATTGTGCTACAGTCCTGGGCTAGGGAACTTGGGCCTGTAAGAAATCCATTTGCATCTTCCCTTTCTCAGAGTCAAAGACTGAAAGAAGCCTTGCTTGAGAGCTGGAAGAATGCTTCCAAAACTGGGTGTAAGTATTCAACTTCAATTCCTCATTCTTTCTTTTGATTTCACTGAAGACATGGAAGATGTCTTCCTCTTTATTCTCTGGAATGCCTCCAACATGTTGGACTATCTGCTGTTCATGAGAAGTGGTGGACTGAGTTGGAGATTGTATAGACTGTTCACCAGACTGTGAATCAACATTCATAGAGACTCTTTGTTTCTTTTTCCTGTGAAAAACCTTGAAGCCTTGGCTTGTTTCCTCTGTTACAGGTGAAGATTGTTCTTCCCTCCCTCTCTTGGCTGTCTTTTCCTATGAAATTGGAGTTTGCATATTAGATGTAGAGACTACCTGCTCCTCAGCCTCCTGGAGGGTATTCTCTATCCATTCCAACTGATTCTTGAACTGTTCTATCTCAGGCCTAGCTGTATGATGATATGGTGTGAATTTATTCTCCACTCTGAGTTTGGAGATGACTCCCAATGGGTCATATGACCAAGAAAAGCTGAGAGCAAATTTCATTTCTTTTAGCAGCTTATCAGCTTCATCCTCTGCTGCCCTGGTATTACAAATGAAGGGACCAACTTGAGCTTTGAGCTTAAATTGCGATTTCTTTTTGGCAGCTACAAAATGCACTTCATCTGCATTCAATATTTGCCTCAAGTACTCTAGTGCAAATATTCTAATAGGGAGGTACTTTGGGAGTTTGTAGGGTGGAAGCTCACAGCCAAAAACCCTAATTTCTGTGTAGTTCTGGTAGCAATACCAATCTCCTATTGCAGCTTGATCTATGAACTGAAGTTCTTTGACAATCTCTTCATTGATCCTTGGTAATGGAGTGCTACTCATAAGGCTAAGGGTTGGATGAATAAACAGTTCTATGAACTGCTTATATGTGAATTCTTCTTTCTCCTTCATCCCCATTGAAGTCCATAAAATCACTTACTATGGCGATCCTTCTTCATCAAGTTTCTGCAAAGAAAATGGGAATTTGTCCCCCTGAAAATATATAAACAGATACACAAGTACTGAAGCATACTTGAATACTTCTTCAGTGTTAAATTTGACAAACTGCTCATGTATGGTTTCAGCTATGAAATGACCAAAATCATAAATAACAGTAGGCTTAGAATCAGAAGAAAACATGGATAAGAAACCAAGGATGGCTTCATTGACAGACTGATCAGAGTGATAACCAAGCAAATATGATAGGATAGTAGTAATATGCCTGGTTCTATTAGGAAACATAGATGAATCATAAGGGGGATTTCTCTTTGGTAGAGGACTACCAATTGCTAAAAATAGTTCCAGGGTCTGGGATCTCTTGGTAAAGTCCAATTTGTTATAAGCTTCTATCAGGTTTTCATGAGAAAAAGGATGAGTTGGTGTAGTGGCAGGGGCCTGCAACATTTTCTCAATTGAATCAACGTTAATAGGACATAGGATTTCTCCAGTAGGTGAGATAATGGCTCTCTGGCTAGGATCATAGGATTCATGGAATTTTCTCACAAACTCTAGAGCTCTGTGTATTTGTGGAAAAATATAGTGGGGTAATTGGGATTCCTAGAGCCCAATTTCATCACTCTGGTCAATTAGCTGGTCCTCCCACCAACAATAAATTTCAAATAAATCGAATTGACAAGAAGTCTTAATGATTTTGCAATCCTTTTCAACTAATGGAGTATGGTGGAAATCAATCTGTGGTTGAATTAGAGGATTTGACTTTTTTACAATTGCTTTTCCCTTGGGAGGCATTTTGGCAAATGAAACTGCGGACTGTAAATGACAGAATGATAAAAAGGAGTTAACAGAGTGGAGACAGGTAACTGACAAGTGGACCTGGAAGGTGTGCTTGCGAACATGACAAATGGCTGCTAGAATGTCGGACAATGGCTGAGTTGTTGAGCAAGTAAGCTTGAAGAATACTCTCGGTCGTAGAAGTTAACTGTGTAACCTTTGAAATGTATGGCAGAGTGCTTATAAAGAGAAAAATGGAGTGGAAGGGTGGCGCTGAGCATTTGAAAGTTCATTAATTATTCAACGGGTTAATTAACAGACATTTGGTTATAAATGCGCGGGAGCGGAAATGAATGGGAAATGGATAGGTGGTCGATGATTGGACGGGAGATATGAAGTGGAACGTGACGTGGGGTGGCAGTAACGGCTATGAAGGATACCGCATTCGGGGGTAAGACGAAGCAGTTTGTGGTTTTGGGATTTTTAGTCCTGAAAGACTAAAAGGTGCTTTTGTGGTTTATATGGGCGGTATTAAAGACTGCCCATTTCGCCCCCCCGCCGATAAACTTCGGATGGTGAATGAGGGCCGAAAGGGAGTGTGGGCCGTATGATTGTGGAGGAGTGTGTGGGATGAGAGGTGAGGTGGAGGGAGTTTAACATGTATGAGCGGGGAATGAACGGTGGGGTCGCAATATGATAGGTGGACGCGGCAGCTGTGGGTCTGGGTGATTTAATGAATGAAGTGATAGCATATCACAAATCGCACTTTCTTCCGCCCAATGGTTCATTCCCTTATGAATAATGTGATGAGATATGATCCTACGGTTAGGAATGAGCAGTCATCCAACGGTTGACAGTGTTATCGTACATCACACTTTCATCTGCCCAATGGTTGATTCCCTTATGAATAATGCGATGCGATATGATCCTATGGTCAGGAATCAACAGTCATCCAACGATTGACAGCGTTATCGCATATCGCACTTTCATCCACCCAATGGTTCATTCACTTATGAATGATGCGATGCGATACAATACTTAAGAAATAACCCTTTCAGCATTTCAAACTTTCACATTTCTACCTACCCTTCTATTCCTAACATTTTTTACTTATCCTTCCAGAGTGCATTTGAACTAGCAACCCCATATTTTCTTTTCATGAACAATCTATCTTTATACCTTATTTCTTCCATTGGCTCAGATTAAAATGTTGAGCCAATTTTTTGCTACCTATGAGAATTAATTTAGAACAAATCCAATTATGATGCAACTGTATAATTGGATAAAATAACCTAGTGTGGCATCTAAACAAACTGCACAACTATTATTTTCAAAATGAATTTAGAACAAAGTAGTGGCATTTAGATTTGCAACACTTTCAGAGTTTATTTCTTTTTCTTTTCTGTCTAACCTAACATTTTATTTTGCCTTCATTTTTTAGGGCATCTACCCTAACATTTTCTTTGATATGGACATTTTTATCAAAATATTTTCCTAACATTTTTTATTCAATATTCTTTTTGTCCATATCCTATCTTAACATTTTGTAAATACATTTTCATTTCTTTGTCTAATTTATTCTAACTTATCAAAACCAAAAAATGCTACAACAGATAGAATTTAAAAATATTGGTCACTTTTAGCTTTGTACTTGTATTTTCTACAATACAGAATTACATGTGCCAATTAAAAATGTTAAAGAAAAGAAATGAGCATAAAGGGATGAACAAGGATCCTAAAACTAGGTAATCACTTTACATACTATGCCAACCATGAACAAATGGTGATTAAAACAGCGTCTTAAACTTTTTTCAATAGAATGGAACATATTGTATGTGTCAAGGCAAAATGAGGCATTGATATGGAAGACATGGCACCCTAGCACCTTTACAATGAAGAAAAGAATAGTGCACTTGTACAAGTATGGTGATGCAATGAGATTCATGTATCTAAGTCAAGTTCTTAGGTTTGCCTTTTAAGGACAAGCTATAAGTTCTTAGGCTTTGGAGGGGATTATTGCAACGTGTAAATGGATGACAATAGATCTAGTTTCAAGGCCATTTATTCGAACGCGACAAAATAACATGTAACAGTTAGTCCGAAAACAGTGGACAAATATAAGTTGAAAATGCAAAAATATAAAAATTATTGTTGGTATACTTAGAAACTAGTACAAAAAGGAAGATTATTGACTTGGTTATGGGTTGTCCTATTAATTTGAATGGACTGCAAATAGAAATGAACATGAATATTCTACCTCTAAGATCTTATGGTGTGCTAGTGTAAGAAACAATGGAAACCAGGACACTATTGATGGGGGCGGTGAATCATTACCATGACCAAATTATACAAATCTTAACAATTTGCACATTTCAATTACTTTAGCAACCACTCATGTATGAGCATCATAACTCAATCATGTAAACATAACATCATAATCATTTCCATACACATTTGAGACATATATAAGACATCAATCTTCATTTTCTTAATTTAACAAATGTAAGCTACAACTAGCTGTTACATCACTTCCCCACAAGATTCCGCAAGTGCTACTGAAAGGAACTTCTATCCCTGCTTGTTTATCAACTATTATTGAAAGGGATTATTATCGTTACTCATTTACCAGCCATTACTGAAAGGGAATGATACCCCTGCTCATTTACCAACCATTACTAAAAGGGAATGATACCCCTGCTCATTTATCAACTTTCGTTGAGAAGGACTACTTCCCATGCTCTACAAGCTACCTGATTCATCTTTCATCCATTTTCAAACTCAAATCATGAAGACCATTACCTTTAATTGAACAAACAAATATCTCCTACAAACGCAAACCACAACCACAAAAACACCTCCAACAATCACTAATCATTGATCAAACCACCATACACATCATCAACTTCAATCCTTAAAAATTTACTAATTCCACCATAAAAGAATCTTTCATGAATAGATGAAAATACCATTCAAAAATTCTTTATTTGCCTTCTAAAATACCGTTTAGGCACCAAAATTAATCTCTAATTCACCCATGATACATACTAACATTATGAATCTCGTTTCTCCTACAACATGTCTTCATGGTTGTTCGATTCTGCTTATAAGTAAATTTGACTGTTATTTTTAGTTCTCTGATCTTTAGTTAACTTCAACTCTTCATCATGCATACATATTTGTTTTTACTTTTGTCCTGCTTCAACATGCCTTCTAAATGCACACTTTAAGTCTTCTAATATTGCTCACCTATTACCTCATGAAAATCTGAGTTTAACTACTCAAATTTTACTATTCTGGAATTTTATCAGGCTTTAGGAGAGCTTTCTAAATTTGGCACATCACTAAATTTATCTAAATTGCTAAATCTTTCTTCAAACTATCCATGCCGCCAATTATATTTCCAACTCATTTATGCCTTCTTTATATTAATTTTAATGCGCTGTTGTATATGGCATAAACACCAAGTTTAAGCTATCGACCTGTTTCATGTGTAACCCTTTATCTGGCCCATAATCAGTTTGTTTTTAGCCCCAAAGGGCTTTAAACTATGCTTCTGACTTGTTCACACAAAGGCCTATCATATATAACTTTGTTGGGCCCATTTTTTATTTAGCCTTGAGGGCTTTATTTAACACTGCAAACACCTTTGCACCTTCAATCACAATGCTGCAAACAAACAAGTCTTGGTTCCTAGACTTAGACCCTGACCTTTCATTCCTGGTGCAACTTTATAAAAACCTCTTGGTTTTCCCTCCAAAGGTTACATTTCAAGTGGGTTCACCACTCTTCAGTTGCGTTGATACTGTTGGCCCCCTGCTGTTGTGTCCCATAGTTGAATAAGCCTAGCGCTTCCTCTTATGTGCTCCCTTGAAACCTTACGTGGTTCGAGGACCGAGATGAGGTGTCCCAGTGGGACCATTCCTACACTTGTGAACCAATCAATGACTAGTTATGGTGACCTATTTTCCACATATTCTTGGTGCCTAGTTAGCCTAGAGTATTTTCCTTTGCACCTTAATTTCCTTCTAGGGTGATGCTTTCAGGGTGAAAAGTCTGAATGATTTCTTATTTGTACTTGTTTCTGACATAAATATGACCATTGCCCAGATCCTAGTCATCCTGTATGCTTGCGCTAACTTTGAAATTTCCGGGGTCCCTGTTCCGGGATGATGTGTTCTAGTGGGACCTCCGTTGAGCTCATGGAACAATCAAAGACTGGTCAGGTTGAGCTGTAGTTACACTGTCTACCACCTTGTCCCGATGACTTGTCAACCCAGATATCTTCGCATGCATTCCTTATAAAAATTTCGGGGTCCTTAGTCTAGGGTGATGTATATGAATGATGTCATGCTTGTGTCATCAATGCCATGTGGGATCTCCTGAGTGGTGACACACATCACCTCAATTTAGCCATCCATAAATGTTGAAAATGCATGGCGCATGTCACCTGGTCCGTACTACCACACCACCTGTGTTGATGTCATGCTGACATCATCGTGCCATTTTTTCTTCCATGCTATCATAATGAGCCAATAAAGAAATTCCATGCATCTTCTAAGCTATCAAGGATATAGAGGCAAGATGGGTTCTCGTGCCTTTGTTTTGTGTCAATTTCTTTATTAAAATTAGGTTCAAGGGTCCCACCCTTTTCACCGCTACATCACCTATTTCTTATGCCACATTTCCCATCCCTACGTCATCTTGAGAATATCCTCCAAGCGCTACTTTGGTTCCTTTGAGGAAGGTCTCTGGGGCAAGTTGTCCCGTGGTGACCCCCCGCTTTAAAAAACTCTACCAATCGTTGCACTTTCCCATTGTTGACTCTTCTTGGGCTAAGGTCATCCAGGGCCTCAACTATTATGTGCACCTTTATTTATTCTGGAGAAGGCATGTCAGGATGATGTGGTTTTGAGGACCACTGCGCTCCAAAATTCCACCAATCACTGCCTTTTCTTCCTACTGCATCCTCCCGATATTGTCATCCTGGGCCTCAATTTTTGTGTGCAACTTGGTTCTTTCAGGGAAGCCTTCCTCAGGTGATGTGGCTATAGGAGTTCTCCATAGTATAGACTTCCACTAATCACTGCCTTTTATGCATGCTGACTCCTACTGGGATTATGTCATCCTGAAGGTTCTATATTGCACGTAACTTTGAATCATGTAGGGAAAATTTGCAAGGATAACGTGTTATGTGGGCTCCTCCACCAGTAAATAAAAACCTGCTCCACTATTATGCTCTAAGTCATGTCCTTCCAGGTTTGTATTTAGATGCTCCTCCAAGGTTCTGTTGTGTTTGATAAGAGCACTAAACATAGTGCCAACTGAAGGACCATCACCATCTATGGATGCAATCTTTGACTTGGGGAGAAATGAACTTCGAATAGAAATAAATTCTTATCTAGGAGGCCATTTTTAGACTTTTATGTACCACTAAAAATTTATTTCAGAGATCTATCAATCTAAATAGGTTCCAAGAGGTTCCTTCTGAACTGGAATTGGATCCAAATTATGTACACCTTAACAAATTAGCTCCACCACTATTGTTAACCAATTTGCTTGGAAACAATATTTGAGCTTTGAAACCTTTGGTATGGATACACCACCATTGACACCTGTGACATTAATAACTTAATGAAAACTCTTTTTTCAATAGTTGTCCAACATACTCCTTATGCGTACAATACCTTTAACATTAATATTAATGATTGACATCAATGGCATAAATATCAATATGACATCAATATTATAACAATCTCCCATCATCTTCATTTCCTTTTCCATCAATGAAAACATATTCTAACAATCTTCCCCTTTGTCAATGATAGCAACACCATAAACACAAATATAAATGAAAATTGTACATCCTTGAATTATGTGTACTTCTCCCCCTAGGAGTTCTACTCCTTTGGTGTACCTCTCCCCCTTTCACATCAATGTCAAAGAAGCTAATGTTCTCCTCCTGCAACCAACTCTCCCTCTTTGCTAATCCTGTGGACCTATTAACTGGTTCTTCTTATGCTGAAAACTTCAGGTATCCATCCTCTGATCTAAGCAACTTCCTTTCTATCCTCTAGAGAAAATTGAGTTGAAAGGAGAGTGAGCGATAAGTCACAATCTCTATCTTAATTAGTCAATAGTGATCTCTTGCTAAATCAACTCATAAATGTACAATTGAACTATAAGAAAAATCATACCTTCTAGTCCAAGTCTCAACTAGGCTTACATTCATAATAAGTCCTCTTCCTGAAAACATACACCTGACTTGTAGCAACAACAAAAATTTATCCTATGCATCACTGACACCATCAACTTGTCAACTAATTATCAACAAAATACACCACTCAAAATTTATTATATGAAAACCATAGAGGGACTCTCACCAATGCATGATGCAGGAGCATTAAACCCAGGAGGAAATCATTGTAATTAAGTAGACATAGGGGGTCATGTATTTTTAGGAGGTTGGATTCCTAAGTGTCAAGTTAACGTAATATTTAGGCTTAAAGCGATTTAATTAGATGTGTGAGAGGAAATTGTAAGTTCTCTCAAATAAATGAGAACATGAGTGGTTAATAAAGATAAAGAGTTAAAAGTCAAATATAACTCTTTAAGCAGTTTCATGATTCTAGGAGCGAGAGAGAGTTTTTAAGCATTAATTGAACCTAGAAGTGGACATAGAGGACTGAGAAGATTTAGGATTTGGTTCAGTAGATATAGGAGTCAAACCAGGATAGTTCAACAGAACTCTTGGCATATATGTAAGCCTACGGGCAAAGTCAAGGGAGGCCACTAACATTGAAAAATAGGCCTGTGTGAGACAGAGTAGTCTCGAATGTAATCTTTGCTTTTACATATATATATATATACAGAGTTTATTCTTGACTGTGTCAGAGTGTGTGAATCGCGTGTTTATGATTGATTATGGTGTGAACTCGTAGGTTTTGTAAAAGAGAATTGCAGACAAAGTTCTGAAGAATATGCAGAGGAGAGAATGATTTGGAGGAATCGTAAGGGATCTTAGAATCCAATTGAAGAAGCAGAGTAAAACTCTGGAGAGAAGGAGCGAAGTTGAGAGTTCGAAGACTCAAGCTCAGAAAGAGTTGCATAGTGAAATAGAAGAAGGCCGAAATCTTTTGAAGAAAACCGGACCACAGAGGAAAACTGAAGAAAAGGCGCAAAATCTAAGTAAACAGGCGGACGAAGAAATGGAGTGGTAATGCTCAACAGCCGTTAGATCTATGATATCAATTGTCTTGATCATATCGCATCAGCGGAACCTTTTGGGTATTATCGGTCCTGACCATCGAAAGGAGCGATTGCGATAAAGCGATACATCATGGACCGTCGAATCGAGAATCCAGATCGACGGTGCAGATGCAATCAGCGATCGCATGTCAGAGAGGTCAAAGGGTTGGTTATAGTGCTATAACGAAGGACGATACACCAATAGCGATAATGCGCTAATCGGAGATCGGAGGTACCGGGTGATCAGAGCGCGGAGATAAAGGTTTGAAATGACAGCGGAACCAATGACATATATAGTGGCGATTAGATAATTTTTGAGATCCGCTATATGTGTTCGGAGCGGAAGTTCAATGTATTCCCTTCGTATTAGGTTAAAGTGTTGAAACACTTCCGATAGTCGCATATTGGATGGGAAGGGGTGATGAGGCACATGTGTAATGTGGCCTGCGAAAGTCCCGATAGCCGATAGTGATTGCGATGGAGGTAGCCTCGGGGTCTGTGCATAATCTGTATAAAGTTGGAAAAAGGTATGGTTTGTACGTATTTTCCTTTGTAAAAGGGTTATAAGGGAAAAACACCGATAGAGCATTTTATGTGATAAACATATATTAGCCAAGGTGTAAAAGGGGAAGGCTATATATATACGCGGCCTAAGAGCTTAAGCTAAGGTTTTTGGGAGGAAATGAGTCCCGATAGGAGGGTTTTAATTCTTGATAGAAGGATTTAGATCAATGGAGGCTTGAGGATTAGTTTAAGTCCCGATAGAAGGTTTTGGCAGGGTGATTGAGTTTCGATACAAAGTGATTGTATAAGAGGGTCTTAACCATTGAGATTATGGAGATGTGACTCCTTTGTGAGTCAATTACTTGAGACAGAGGTATTTATGCATACTGTGGGTATGAGCGGGGTAACCTTGCACCATTAGTGGTATCAGAGCAGAATTGAAATCGGAGTGAGGAAATATTTCTGCAAAAGGGAGTTTGCACACAGAAGAAGGTAATGTGCATAAGTTAAATGAATGAATGATAGAGACTATAGTGGGAGATTGTAGTAGTTTCAGTAGAGGCTTGGAGTAGGCAAGAACAGAGGATTCCTTGAAGGAAAGAGAAAGCAAGATTACTTAATGCAAGTTCTGAAGGGAGAGGACTTGGAGACAAAACAGAGAACAATCCATTCAAAGTACAGGGGAAATGGTGAAACAAGATCATGCTGAGATCTTGAAGGTCAGGTAATATGTTATGTTCTATTTTAAATTGAGAATGCGTGTTTATATACTAATGCACATGTGACAACAAGAGAAGCTATGAGAGGAGAACCAGATGTGTTCTTGAAGGCAGAGTAAGGAGAATACTCTGAAGGAAAGTGGCAGTGAACATGAAGAATCCAACAAGAGATTGGACAGAGAGGATAGCTGAAGTGTTCTCAAGAGAGAATGAGAGATTGCAGAAGCCTAGAAGGAGCAAAGGTGTTGCTTAAGAGGAGGTTCCAGATAGAGGACCATGCTTACCAAAAGACTAAGTGAGGAGAGCTTAGTGAGGTAAGATTGCAGCGAGGAGGACTAGCTGTAGGCTGTAGCAAAGGCTTCTTGCAGATGAGTGAGGAGCTCATAAAGGAAGAGGCGAAGAAGATGACTACTGATAGTCATAGCAGAGGTTTAGAGAGAAGCCACACCAGAATAAAGATGAAGAAAGAGGATGCCAAGGTAAATGACAAGAGGATGAGTCAAGAGGAAATTGACCAGGAGATTGCAGAGTTAAAAGAACGACTCGATGCATTAAGGAGGATATTAGAGGAAAGCCAGAGACTAGGTTGGGTCTTGAGGAAGAAGCCAATGAAGTGGTAAGAGATACAGAGAAGGCTACAACAAAGGCAAGTAAAGTGGCTGAGGGGAAAACTCAAGGAAGTTGAGTTAGAAATGGAAGAATCCATTTGTGAACCAGAACAAGGAGAAATTCTGGGAGAAAGTGAAGATGAAGACTTGAAGGCTGAAAATTCAAGTGAGGCCAAAGGGTCACATGGTTTTAAATCTGACAATTTGTGTATGTTTATAGGTAAAAATCTAAGGAAGGACAATTTGCTGATATTGTCATGAAGAAGAAAGAAGACTAGCATAATCTAAATTCTGTTTTGGAAGAAGATGAGATAGATAGGTCTCATATACAGTTGGAGAAAGATATCAAGCAACCAAGTGAAGGGCTTGAGGAGATTGAAGAGGAGACAATCGAATAATTTCTGAATCATATGAAGGATTTAGAACAACAAGGAGATATGATGGCTAAAGCATCCAGTAAGACCACAGGGTCTTATGTTTTTAAAACTGATGGTTTGTGTATGATGGCAGGTATTGCAGGAGAAAAGCAACCTTTTGAAGATATCTTCAGAGGAGATGAAGATCTAGAAATAAAAGGTGACAAAGAAAACTTTTCAGAAGAGGAGGAATTTGACTGCATACAGAAGAAAAGGTCTATGGATGAGTCTAAAGAAGCTGTCATGGAAATGAGGAATCAAGATCTTATTCTGATGAAGAATGAAGAAATATTGTTTCAGAAAGGTAATCAAATGAGTTTGATTAATGTTATTGATGAAAAACAAATGCAAGAGAATGTTAATGAAGATGATGAGACAAGAATAACTCTGGGAGAAGAGTTACAGGGGGACAACAAGGCAAAATGTACTGAAGAAGAAGGACATCTACTGAAAGATGTTAAGGAAGAAGAAGTCTATGCAGAAGACTTAGCAAAGGGAGAAAGGACATCTGATGATCTATCCATAACAAGGGAAGGTATGGAGAACTGTGTGAAATTTCCAAAATCTACTCCAATTGAAATTATTGAGTTATATAGGAAATTAGATTTTCAAAGAAGGGAGTTGGAAAAACAGAGGATAGATGTTCAAGAAAGATTGCTGAATAAGGAAAACAAAAGAATTGTCATGAATGACAGTCACAAGAGAAAGGAGATGGATATGAAATTTCAGCAGACTGACACTACAAAGGAAGGAGTTCACTACAGTGGACAAGGGCAGGAAAACATCATTAGGATAGATGGTGTGGAAGAGAGGCTAATGGACAGTCTCATGAATTCTCTTGAGAATTCAAAACAAAAAACTGATGTGCTGACAAAGGAGAAAGAAACAGAGTAGCAAACTGAATTTTTGCCAAAGGAAAACAAGGCACAACAGCCTTATGTTTTGGATTTTAACAAGTGTTTTATGACTGCAGGTTTAGTTGCAGATGCTGGAGGAGATTTGCCATAGATGAACAACCAAATGAAGATGAAAGAAGAAAATTCTATAAAAGAATCCAATCCATGGAAAAAATATGTTAAATTGCTGGAGAGAGTGCTGGACATTCATGATTCAATCATGAAAGAGGGTAAGGATGATAGGAGGTAGTTAAAGTCAGCATAGAAGTCAGCAAAGCAAGAGTCAGCATAGAAGACAACAACAACAACCTCAAACAAAAAGAAGGAGGCAGAAATATGAAGAAGAACATGAACCAGTTCAAAGATATGCTGGAAAAAGAGATTGAAGAAATGTGGCAGCTGATGATGAAGCAGTCCAAATGGAGAAAAATGGTAGCAACAGGAAGCATGATCAATCAAAGTTTGAACCTGATTGACAAGAAGAAGAAAATGGAGCAAAAGACAATAGAAGTGCAGTAGCAACAAGGGAACAAAGCATGTGGACAGTTACAGAACAAAGTGTGGGATCTAGGAAGACAAAGACCATAAGACACATGATCAGGAGATCATGAATATTTTCTACTTTGGGAGTCTGATGCAAGAGCATTAAACCCAGGAGGAAATCATTGTAATTAAGTAGACATAAGGGGTCATGTATTTTTAGGAAGTTGGATTCCTAAGTGTCAAGTTAATGTAATATTTAGGCTTAAAGTGATTCAATTAGATGTGTGAGAGGAAATTGTAAGTGCTCTCAAATAAATGAGAACATGAGTGGTTAATAAAGATAAAGAGTTAAAAGTCAAATATAACTCTTTAAGCAGTTTCATGATTCTAGGAGCGAGAGAGAGTTTTTAGGCATTAATTGAACCTAGAAGTGGACATAGAGGACCGAGAGGATTTAGGAGTCGATTCAGTAGATATAGGAGTCAAACCAGGATAGTTCAACAAAACTCTTGACATATATGTAAGCCTACGGGCAGAGTCAAGGGAGGCCACTGACATTGAAAAATAGGCCTGTGCGAGACAGAGTAGTCTCGAATGTAATCTTTGCTTTTACAGATATATATATATATATATATATATATATATATATATATATACAGAGTTTATTCCTGATTGTGTCAGAGTGTGTGAATCGTGTGTTTATGATTGATTATGGTGTGAACTCGTAGGTTTTGTAAAAGAGAATTGCAGACAGAGTTCTGAAGAATACGCAGAGGAGAGAACGATTTGGAGGAATCATAAGGGATCTTAGAATCCAATTGAAGAAGCAGAGTAAAACTCTGGAGAGAAGGAGCAAAGTTGAGAGTTCAAAGACTCAAGCCTAGAAAGAGTTGCGCAGTGAAATAGCAGAAGGCTGAAATATTTTGAAGAAAATTGGACCACAGAGAAAAACTAAAGAAAAGGCGCAAAATCTAAGTAAACAGGCGGACGGAGAAATGGAGTGGTAATGCTCATCAGCTGTTAGATCTGTGAGATCAACGGTCCTGATCATATCACATCGGCGTAACCTTTTGGGTATTATCGGTCCTGACCATCGAAAGGAGCGATTGTGATAAAGCGATACATCGTGGACCGTCGGATCGAGAATCCAGATCGACAATGCAGATGCAATCGACGATCGCATGTCGGAGAGGTCAAAGGGTTGGTTATAGTGCTATAACGAAGGACAATACACCGATAGTGATAATGCGCTAATTGGAGATCGAAGGTACTGGGTGATCAGAGCGCGGCGATAAAGGTTTGAAATGAGAGCGGAACCGATGACATATATAGTGGCGATTGGATAAGTTTTGAGATCCGGTATATGTGTTCAGAGCGGAAGTTCCATGTATTCCATTCGTATTATATTAAAGTGTTGAAACACTTCCGATAGTCGCATATCGAAGGGGAAGGGGTGATGAGGCACATGTGTAATGTGGCCTGCGAAAGTCCCGATAGCCGATAGTGATTGCGATGGAGGTAGCCTCGGGGTCTGTGCAGAGGCTGTATAAAGTTGGAAAAAGGTATGGTTTGTGCGTATTTTCCTTTGTAAAAGGGTCATAAGGGAAAAACGCCGATAGAGCATTTTATGCGATAAACATATATTAGCCAAGGTGTAAAAGTGGAAGGCTATATATACATGCGGCCTAAGAGCTTAAGCTAAGGTTTTTGGGAGGAAATGAGTCTCGATAGGAGGGTTTTAATTCCTGATAGAAGGATTTAGATCAATGGAGGCTTGAGGATTAGTTTAAGTCCCGATAGAAGGTTTTGGCAAGGTGATTGAGTTTCGATACAAAGGGACTGTATAAGAGGGTCTTAACCATTGATATTATGGAGATGTGACTCCTTTGTGAGTCAGTTACCTGGGACAGAGGTATTTATGCATATTTATGCATACTGTGAGTATGTGTGGGGGTAAACTTGCACCAATGCATGCTTATACCATTAACTTAGCATGCATTCTAATGTCAATAGACTCACCATATTAAATTTGACTCAATATGAACATTAGCATCATATAAATTAGACTTATTCAACAACACTTGGACTGTAAATATCCTAAACAATATGAATACCACATTGTGACCAAAATATAATGATAATTAATACCAATTGTGAATACCTTTGAGATCAATGATGCCAATTGCTTAACGAATGACAATAATACCAGTTGTTGAGCACTTGATAACTAAGTGTTCTCCCCTTGTGATCATACTAATATTCATTCTCTCCACAAATTTGAAGTTTGATTCCAATTACTAATATAATAGTCTAGAAGCATCACAACAATCATACCATTCATCATATTTGAAACCTAAATTATGATCGTTCAAACAATATTAATTTGTAGCAACAACACCATAAACCTTTGTCTTCCATGCTTATCCTTAAGCAGTAAACAACTAATACTAATTGATTATACTAATTATTAATTTAGTATTATGATACCAAAATCCTACTTTAGTATACTCCCCCTATGGTTATGCTCTCTCTTCGTCATTAGGAATATTTAGACATATTTTCACATATCAAGGAAACCTCGACATTAAGCAGATCACCTTCCATGTTATTTCATCACCATCTGTACTCAAATTTTTAATCTAATTTGAAAACAACATCAAATCAACCAAAACCATACTAATTGAGTCCTTTACAATCAACCACAATTCTTAGCAACACCAATCTACTTCAATAGTTTTATAAACTAAAGAAAAAAAAGGGGCATACTTCAACCTTGAGATGCATTACCTGGCATGTTCCTTAATTCTCTTTGCATCTATCCTTTCTGATTCTCTTGAAGCTAGCCTCTTCTTTTTAATGAAGAGTAACAAGAAATCTACTCACCCTGATTAGATTGTCTCCCTTTTTCTTCCACACCTGGGTATGCTGTGTTTTTACTTGGTCAACACCATGAGTTGATTTCTTTCACTCATATGGTACTGTTTCCTAACTGAGTGAATTCCTTCCATAGTTTGAGCGTACAAAACACTGGCCATTCCTCTTGATAGCACCAATTAAATCCAATTTGAAAATTACATGTTGCTCTTCTTTCTCACTTTTTGTGCTTGATTTCTGCTTATGATGTGTTGGAGAACTGACTAGGATACTATTGATTCTTTTATTTGATTGAATTATTTGTCTATTGCAACTTATAAAAGAGAGCTCAACCACAAGAATTTCGAGCTCTAATATGCTAATTTTCTATTGATAATATTTAAAGCCAAACACTGGTTTGTGTTTCCTCCAAGCACCATTCGACTTGCCTCTCTTATTATTCCTACAGTAACTCATGTGTAGTTGTCCTTGGTAGCTCTCCACATGAACCATATCTCTACTTGAATTGTTCTCGAAAGAAGGTGTATTCTTTCCAAGTTTAAATATAATTTCTTTGTGCATATAATTTCCACACATGTAGCATTCATCATTAATTTGAAAAAGGGAAAAATATTTTTTCTTACTACAACTGTTGCTCATCCCATTTCTTGGACTAGTACTCACTCTCCTGGTGCTTTTGGGCCTCTGATAATTTATCCTTTGAGGGGAGAAGGTTCTCTATGCATGGTTGTTCAAATTTCTTTGAGAAACTCGTTGTTATTGCAGAAATAATGCATTTCACTTATGTTGCTGCAACTTCTTTTAACTCTCTGGACACTTGGAGGCAAATTTCCATGCATTACCAGAATGAAAACATATGAGGGGTTGCACACCTTAGTATTTATCTCTGGAAGTCTATTTGTCTCCTTGTGGCTGTGTTCTCTTCTATGTGGCTAAAATTTTGTTAGGTATTTCTTTAACAAAGATGGTGGGTCCTTTTGATGCTACTGCTGATTCACTTTCACTAATCAAACTTTTCCTATCCTAAGGGGGGATTTGACTACCTCAAATTTCATCGAAAGCTTTAAAACCCTTTGCATGCTTATGATATTTCAACAACTTCTCTTTTAATATAATAATATCATATTCCATTTTCTGATTTGATATCCGAAACTTCTTGATATCCTCAAAAACTAATATAAGTTTCCTTCTTAAATAATTTTTTTCTTTAATATCTTCCAACTCAATAGAGGAGCTACTAGATTCACAACAAGTGTCTATTTCACTCACAACTTGTTCAAGAACTTGTTCCCTTTTTAATCTAAGAATTCTTTTGCTGACACATGAGATATTATATCTTCTTCTCTACCATATGTTGACCCATTATTTTCTTGAGGAGTACTTAGATCTACAATTTATATCAAGATAGATCCTTATTCACTACTACTAGATGAGAAACTCTTTCTTTCATCAAAACTTGTAGTTGAGTAGCTTGAAAATAAATGGCTTGTTGTTCTACAATAAGAACAAAACAACAACTTATTTTTAGATTGCAACTCCTTGGTGTTATTTATATGTTAATCAACAACTTTGCCTCTTGATATAGGGGAATCATCCTCTGATTCATGACCTTCAATACTCTTTGAATCTTTGACTAATCCATTCTTTAGATAAAAGCTCTTGACATCACATGCAATTTGTATGTCTATAACATATATGGATTGCAACTCATTGCATATCCCTTTAGTAGTCTCACAAAAAAATAATTTCTCAAGATCTGACTTGGACAATCCTCTTAAGATTTCCTCCTTGGCTTGTTCATCAACCTCATTATCTATTAATCCATTCTCCACAGATAACCCTATATCAAAATCAAGAGCTTGCAAGTAGATTCTCATTTTTATATTCTAGGTTTTATAATTTTACCCATTCAAAAATGGAACTCCAACTAAGGTAATCCAATCCCAATTCTCCATGTTCCCTAATCTTCCTTCCATCTATTAAACTAATCCTAAAGGAACCTGGTTTCTATGATGCCAATTGTTAGAAACAATGGAAACCATGACACTACTAGGGGGGTGAATCAACACTGTGACCAAATTATATAAATCTTAACAATTTGCACTTTTCAATTACTCTAGCAACCACTCATGTAATAATCATCATAACTCAATCATTTAAAAAATAACATCATTGTCATTTTCATACACTTGCGAGACATATATAATACATCAATATTACTTTTATTACTTTGGAAAACACAATATACAACTTGCTATTACATCATTAACCCACAAGCTTCCACTTGTAGGTTTAACAACTACTACTAAAAGGAACTCCCATCCCTCCTCATTTATTAGCCCAACTACTACTAAAAGGAACTCACATCCCTTTAAACTTTGAAATATCCTCTTCTGGCTTCCTCCTTATCGCATTGAATTCTGTGAGGACATAATCATGATCTCTCTTTTCACCCCACTTTTGTGTGAAAGAGTTTTCAAGTTCTTCCTCGGTGGTGATGGAAGCATCAGGAAAGGCTTTAAACCATTTTCAAGCTTCCCCATCAAGGGATTGAACAAAGAGCCTCAGGACAACATCCAATTGTTCTAGATTTAGGTTCTCAGCAAAAGCACAAAAGGTTTCAATATGTTTCTGTGCAGTGTTCTCGTCCTCCCCATTGAACCTAGGCAAAATATTTAGGTAGTCCTGAGGCATGGCACTCATGGGTTGAGGCAAATCAAGAGGGCATACTTATTCAGTAAGAAACCTGGAACATCCATCTGAATTAATGGAGTAGGATTGATATTTGCTGGAGGAACTTCGGTCAGGATCACAGTGGTTGGAGTAGCTATGCTGAGAGCAGTGTGATTGAATGCACATTGAATATTGTTGTTAGTTAGTATAGATTTACCTTTTCCAATCTCAGGAGGAGGAGGAAATGAAACAAAAGGAGTTGTAACAAAAATTTCTTCTTCCTTAACTTCTTATTGGAGGATATGATGTCCTAGGTCGTCTTCTACAGGGTATGTAAGGACCTTAGGAGTAAAATCTGAACAGTGAATGATAGCATGTAGGGAGCTACATGAGGAGGCTTCAAATAATGATGAGACAGTAGCATTGGTAGCAGGGATTTTCTCCTTCTATAATCTTCTAAAAATTAGCTTCTCTGGGTTAGATACAGATGGGGTTTTTTGCTGAGAGGAATCTGAACAAGTGTAGGGCTTTATGAAATCCAGGATGATAAATGAGGATGAGAATGAGAATTGTGGAGTCGCCAAGATGATGAAGGTGCAATCAGAACGTCTTTTCTCACCTACACAAAGAGTTCCTGAATTGTCGTATCCCGGGGGGAAAATCCTCTAATACCTTCCCTGACAACAGTACCAAAAGATATTGTTTATTCCAGAGACAGCATTGGATTGTTACAATACCATTGCCTAGAACATCTAGATCTTAGGTGTCTTAGATAGTTCTTCGAAGACTGGAGACATCACATATATTTTTCTTATACACACATATACATATATGATAAACAACATTGGGTTGGTTCATTCTTATATGCTAACTCGTGAAGGCCGACCAGTTCAAGGACTTACATCTTAAGTTTGCTTTAGCAGAGCGATGAAGGTAGATAAAGAGAAAGGATAACTCATGACATAGAGCTTGTAACATCAAGAATTATATACTTATCTTAGTTAAGAAAGACATAATGGATTAGGGAGGAATGGGTGCGATGATTCATGAAGCACAATTTAAAGATTTAGTTTTGAAGATTCATACAGAAATAGGCATTAACGCGTTAATAAAAATGAACATGTGCGAACACATGAAACACTTCTGGAAGCTACAATAACATGAAATCAGAGAGGAAAAATGAACATAATGGAATTTAAATAGAGAGATAACATACTATAATACTGGAATGAAGAATCACCACGATTTCATTAACATTTTGAAATATACATATCTCAAAGTCATACATTCTCTAAAATAACATAGAGTTTCTTATTTTGGATTCTGAACCTTTTTTCCTTTTTAAGGAAAGTATATATACCTAAAAAAAAAAAAAACACTTTTGAAGGATAGGCTATTAAGAAGATATTCCTTCTTGATCTTTATCATCATTACAAAAGTTAAGAATCAAAATTTGAGCATGCACGAAGGCACCGCTCTCTTAACCATAATAGAACGTCTTGTTAAAAGCATAACAAACATAAGGTAAAAACCACTAAAAATTAAAATCAAAGGCCATCACTGGAAAAATAAACATGATATTCATGGTCGACAAGATGATGTGGATGCTTGGTGAGAAGCTGTAGAACCCTGTGGGTGAACCATTTGAAGAATATGAGTATTGGAAAACTGCTCGCATCGCTGCCACATGGCTGGAGGAGGAGGTGGAATAGAACTGAATTGTGAGTAGAGGAGTCGCAGATTGATCACCCCAGCATAATCCAGTTTGCGTTGAGAGATACTTTTAACCATCCCGAGAAGGTTAAATTCTTTCTCTAAGAAGTTGGTAATGGTTGTTCCTTTAAGGACTATCATTCTTTCAGGAGTTGCACTTGTCCTACTCTTAACCTTAGTCAATTTCTAATTATACACCTCCTGCGTGAGAAATTCTCCATTTTCTCCCAACAATTAGGTAACCCGGCCTCCGGAAGCTGATTGAACGTGACATCAAAGCTTGACAGCTCTTTCTGTAGCTTGGCCAGACTTTGTTCCACCTTAGCCCTGGCTTCCTCTTTAGAGATAACTTTAGAAATATCAGCTATTGTTTCCATTCTATCTGATATATCGAGTGGCCTGAGCTCCTTGATTGTTCTCTTTGTCAAAAACTGAATGTACTTCTTAGCATATTGGGAGTTGTTAATACTAGTTTGCTTGTCGCTTTGAAGAGAAGGGGAATATTCCTTGCAGAGCTTCTTTTTATCATGTATCAGAGCTACTTGCTCCTAGCATTGATCAACTTCCTGGATGATCTTGTCCCACACCCTTTCCTGGCTTCTATGAGTGCTAGATTTCCTTTTAGTTTCGTCTTCAACTCGATCTCTTGAGTTGCACTATGAAACTCTTTTGTGAGCTTTTCAATGTTCGAATTTTCCGCTTGGAGTTGTCTCTCTTTCTGGGTCACCTGGGCTTTGGTTGTATCTAACTCCCTTTGAACTCTCCCCAACTAATTCTTAAAAAAAATTATATTTGTTAATGCCTTAGTGAGGCAATCAGTGGGGTTTTGAGGATCATATTGGACAAGTACAGTACGGACATGGGAATCGATATGATTCTATAAATCATCCAACATCTGTTGCAGGGATTTAACTCTTTCTCTGCTTCCATTTAATTCCCATGTTACCATCTCCTTTTCCTTTTCACTTTGGATTATCTCAGGGGTTTGAACATGCTCACCTCTGGTCATCTTTAGTTGCCTTCTCAAGATTACGTTCTCCGTCTTGGTTTC
The DNA here is from genome assembly GCA_031772625.1 of Pinus tabuliformis. NCBI lineage: Eukaryota > Viridiplantae > Streptophyta > Pinopsida > Pinales > Pinaceae > Pinus > Pinus tabuliformis. Next base: position 514,781,284 of record CM062807.1, read on the forward strand.
CTTTAATATTGTTTCCATTGTTGCTTCGTCTGCAAGATCCAGTCCCATTTTCATGATCATCTCTTTATAATACTCCTTCTGTTTGAAGAGAGAATGAAACTTGATCTTCTCAACTTTTACATTCTCGACAATCTTATCTATGTAGTCTTAGGCCCGATCAATAGTCATTTGATTCTTATTGATGTCATTGTACATAATTTCTCCTACCTGCCTATGTAGGTTGACCGTATCCAACAGAGGGATACTAGTCAAGTCGAGAGACACATCTAGATCCTGAAACTTGGAACCTGAAGGCAGGGTTTGGCTAGATGGGTGCTTCATCCTGATTTTCATCTCTTCCTTCTCTAGATCCCTTGCAACTAATAACCGAGTATGTCCAGGGGTGACTTGTGAAGTCATGTCTTGATGTATCTTCTCCTTTTCCCTTATGTTTTTCACTTGGATGTTCCTGCCTTGTACCCAACTTGTTCCTGATGCATAAAGACTTTCCTCAGACTCTGGGATGGCTACCTCAGTCGAGGATGTTGTTGAAATTTCTCAAGGTATTTCCAAATTAACCTTAAATCCCAGGTTCTCAGTCACGTACTTCTGGAGCTAGATGTTTAGTTCCTCCTCTTCCTGTTCTTATTCATGCTCCTGTTCTTGTCCTTGCCCTTGAATTTTGGCCCTTTAATGAGTTGGTCCTTCTATCATGATAGTTGTCCCTAAAGTGTTAACAGTTCTTATTGGAAATAATACTGAGAGGGGCGGTGAATCAGTATTTACAAATCAATAACTTTTTCATTTCCATAATCAGATTTATATATGCTACTTCAGTAAAGGGAACTCGCATGTGCATGAAACTTTATTTAAGGCAACCAACGTATATCCAACAAATTTATGATTCAATTAATTCATCATATGTTCATCTTTAATCAGTGGATCGGTACTTCATTAACCATATAAATAGTAACCATGTGCAGTAATAACATAACAAACCATCACACATAAGAAACACACATGAACACCAAGATTTAAGGTGGAAACCCAATGCAGGACAAAAACCACCTACTGTTGTCTTCTTTTAATATAAGAAAAACTTGTTTACAATCTTGTACTGGTGCAGACTCATACCAGTACGTAGGCACCCACCTGCAGAAGGCTACAACCTTCTCTCGTTCTCCAGCTTCTACTAGAAGGGAGCTACAACCCCCTAGCTCTTGTACTAGCCGATCCATTTACTAGTACGTAGGCGTCGGCCTACAGAAGGCTCCAACCTTCACTCGTTTTCCAGCTGCTACTGGAAGGGAGCTCCAACTCCCTGGCTCTTGTACTAGCTGATCCATTTACTAGTACGTAGGCGTCAGCCTACAAAAGGCTCCAACCTTCACTTGTTTTCTAGCTACTACTAGAAGGGAGCTCCAACCCCTTGGCTCTTGTACTGGCCAATATGTTTACCAGTATGTAGGCGCTGGCCTACAAAAGGCTACGACCTTCTCTCTTCCTCCAGGGACCACGTTTCATAAATTTTCAGATTGGATACTCCTGGAACACAACACCACAATCTAAAGGCCTCGTTTCATCCAATTTTCATATTGGACCCATCAGCAACATTGAAGCTCAAAATAAATCACTACTGCAATACAACCATCAAATACATCTGCATCAACCAATCACTTAAAATCAATCATCAATCTCTGAATCAACCACAACTCAATCAATCACTGAAAACCCATCATCACTGAAGAAAATCACAATCAATCAATCTGAACAATTAAAACATTGTCACCAGAATACAGTCACCAGACCACAAAGCATAACCCACAACTCTGCATCAACAACTAGAACCAACTGCAACTTCAAAAATCATATTTCATAATGTATACGCTACATCGATGTGTTGAACCAACGTGTATACGCTCTTTTACCAAAGCGAACCAGCGTACAGATCTGCAAGTACTAACTTAAAAACTTCACAGCTATTCCAGACTTCAGTCATACCCAGATCATAACATTTACAGAATAAAACATGTGTCAGTATTCAGATCTAGACTATCCATGATCAACCCACATAATGATAATTCATTTTAGGTCTTATGATCCCGATCCATCATCCATCATCAACCACATAGGTGCATCCTTAGTTCAGATCAAGCAAAGCATCAGAAACCCATAACCTGCATATTTGATCTAACACTTCATAAGATATTCAATACTTGCCCCCTTTGGCCTAATGATCTTCTCCTCCTTATATAGTTTTAGGCCTTTCTCAATACCTCGGACCAAAACCACTTAGGACCAATACCTTGGACCAATACCTCAGACCAAATACATCGGACCAAATACCTAGGACCAAATACCTCGGACCAATACCTTGGACCAAAACCTTGATTTCCCATCCCATACGCGCTTTTCATTCTGTGAAAGTGTGTGTATACATATACGCTGCTTTTTTTTGTGTACCTGCGTGTACACGCTACTTGGTCAAAGTGAACCAGCATATACCTCTCTTTCTTCAATCTCTGGAGTTTGATCTGTAATCCTTTGTTGTTAACCTGTTGCACTATGAACTGTCATCTGTGTGAGTTTCCATCAAGGACAACACCTGTATCATAATGCCAACAATCTCCCCCTTTGGACTTGATGGAAACAACAACACCAAGACACTCCCCCCCTTTGACATCAAGGGCAAAGGGAAGACCAAGATATTCTCCCCCTTTGATATACATTATGTTTTCCATGCTCCCCCTGAGTACACGCTGAATTTTCTGATTAAGCTCCTCCTTTGTACATGCTTAGATGCACTAAACCGTCCATGCTCCCCCTGAGCACCTGTAGAGTCTACAAAAATATTTTTCAAAATAATAACATGACTCTATAACTCAACTAAGTGAGTATGACCTTCCTATCACCAATGACTCATACATACATCAATCTCCCAACCAAGTGGGGATACACCAGTTTTGACTCATCCATCCAACCAAGTGGGAATATACCAAATGTTTATACATGACTGAAATAGAAATTATTACATCATCCTTCCCATGCATAGTGGGGTTACAAATTAGGTATTTTCATGACCTTTACATCAAATGATATACATGACAGTATTAACAAGGACTAACAATCTAAACAAGACCATGATAGTGATCATCAACTATCATACACCATATTTGATCTGCACCATCAGCATTTGTCAGCAACATCAAGATCAACACCCTGTATATGTCCATCATCAAAAGAGTCACCTAAGTCAAACAACTATGTGGATCAAGCAATATAATTATCATCATGTACCAAGGTCTTCTAACAGAATGCCAATAATGCATTATTAGAAGCATATGCTCCCCCTGAACTTGTGTCAACTGTTCATTATCAGATCTGATCATTGCAAATATTAGTAAGAATCATCAAGGAATCATCATCAATAAGATATACATCAACTTTTTAACAACTTATGAGGACCAACACATTTCCACATATCATCAACAGATTGTAACCATCATCAAATAGAGCATATAATTGACTGAACCATATTAGACCCCTTTTCCTGAGTCTATCCCACTGCTTTTTCCTCAAACCAACATATACGTGACTGTGCAGCTTTGAACTCGTGTATATACATGACTTGTCTTCATGATAACTGCATATGAGATTTAGAACATTGAAGTTTCATACTTTGAGCTCCCCCTGAGTCTGTTATGTTTCTATGTTGTGTTATGCCACATCTTTCTGACTGTACTTCCTTCTTCTTCCATATCTTCGAGTGTGATGATGTTTTCTCCTTTTGGTATGGTGCCTAAAATGTTCTCCTGCATTCCTTTCCTATATGTCCAAACTTGTTACATTCATAACATCTTACATGTTTCATATTCCTTCTATAGCAGTCAATGGCTACCAGAACTGCGCTTGGATGCGATCATATGTAGATTACAGGGGGGAGAGGAGCTAGACCTTTAAGGGCATAATCATTTAAACTGTAGCTTCTCTCGCATCGTTTGTTTAAACCTTAGCTCATCACCTGAGTTTGGATCATCGTATTATCTGCCTGTGGACACGTGATTATTAACTTTTGTAGGTTAAGGTGCTCACTTCTAACCTTGCTTGGCACCTTTATGCAGACAACATCTCATCTCGTTTCTATGAAGAGGCCTTAGTGCTATCTAGTGATAACATGTGGGATGCTACAGTGCACAAATCCTCTCTGTGTGCTCTACCTCCTATCTCTCTTGGCTATCTTTTCTCAGCTATGGAACAAAATGCTCTTGAAAGAATGAATTGCCTCTTCCTCCTAGTGGTACAGTTATAACACAGCCCAATAGCCTACTAGTGCTTAATTTGGACTACATCAACTCTTAACTAGAGTTAAAAAATAGACTCTTCTAGAGTCTTTTACATCACAAATGCATGGATATCCCCTTTTCCATGAATAATGGGGGCTGACGCGACATCCTCTCGAACTATAGGTGTGAAAACAGGAAGGTCAACTTCTGAGTAGCATAAATTTTGCATAGACTCTGATTGACGTGCTTGTTACGTTGTTGGAAAGGCCTCTGTGTGTAGAATAGCATGAGAAGGTGTGGCGCTAAAGAGACAAATTTTTACCCCCAAAAAATGTCGTTTGATGCTCGAAATTCTCCAGGAAGGTTTCAGATTCTGTTTCACCAAATTGGGTCTCGCTGGTAAAAATGGTCTTGTGCGCTGATTCCTCCACTTTTACCACTCCAAATGCATCGAGATGGATGAACAATAATATAATGATCCAATTCGAATCACATCTCCCCATTTTGGCAGGCTTTTGGTCCTCAAAATATTTCACTGAATGAGGTGAAAAAAAATTTCCTCCACCTTTCCTTTGATGTACCATTTAGCTTTTCCAGGAAGTTGGCCCTTCAACCCAATTTTCCAAGGGTCATGCTACACCTATCTTGTAGTTCTGGACCTCTTCTGCAAAAATATTTCTTTTGCCAACTCTACCTGAGCGTCTGGTGCCAAATCCTCCACAGAAGGTAGGACCTATTCCTCTTCCTGATCTAGCATGGAAGGCTCATAGAGTTTCAAATTCTCTACATTCACAACTAAGCAAATGCGCATATATGTTGGTAAACTGAGTTCATAGGCATTATCACCCACCTTTTCTAGTATCTCAAAGGGACCATACCGTAAAGCCTTGTTTTTCTTACCAGACCCTTGCAACCTCTCCTTGTTCAACTCTAGTCATACTCAGTCTGCCACCTTGAATGTTTTAACTGTTCTGTGTTGATCATGCCTAGCCTTATACTTCTCCTACGACTTATGTCGTTTTTATTGTACCTGTAGATGGATCTACCTAATCTTATCTATAAATTTTTCAGCCCTCAAAGCATCTCCTGTAAGATCTTCCCTCACTCCTCCTTGTTGCCCATATGCAATATCCAAAGGTGAAGGTGGAAAATATCCAAAACGAGTCTCAAATGGGGACTTTCCTATAGAAGTGTGGAATTCTCTATTATAAGAATATTGTATATATACCATATTTCCACCCCAGGTCTTCAGATGCTTCTGGTTGTATCCCCTCAAAAGCTTCACCAAAGTCATGTTGACTACTTCTATCTACCCATCTATCTATGGATGGAACATTATAGATATCTTTGACTTTGTTTCCATATTATCCCACAATGTAGTCCAAAATGTATTGAGAAATATTGTGTCTCTATTCGAAATGATGCTCTTTGGTATCCCAAAGTGCACCCAAAACTGTCTAAATAATTTTTTTCTTTTCTTTTTGTCAACTGATGGTATTTTTGTAGGGCATCAAAACACACTTCTTTCTAAACCTGTCAACTACTATGAACAAGTAGTCATGTCCCTTCCCGGTTGTTGGTAAACCTCCCACAAAGTCCATGGAAATGCTTTCCCAAGGATGAGTAGGTACAGGTAAGGGAAGATACAGATCTTATTTCCTGTTGTTAGGCTTGCTGGTAATAAAAAGCATGCACCCTCTTATGAACCTAGATACCTTCTCTTGCATCTTGGGCCAATACACATACCTCTGCAAGTTAGCCATGGTCTTCCCTATACCAAAGTGCCCCGCAACCTTGGAGGTGTGAGCCTCTCTAATCAGTTGCAAACGCTCGCCGTTAGGAACACATAACTTATCCAGCCTATGGAGTAGCCCATCCTAGAGATGGTAGTCAATGGTGTTATCACCATTGTGCACATGATTTTGACTTTACAACTGCTGATACACCTCCTTGAAGTCCTCATCTTCTTAATACGCCTCTTTGGATGCATCATGAGTGAATGGCTCCATGTGCATAAGAGTCCCCAAAGATATAATCTTTGATGTGGGTGGCCTTGAAAGCATATCGTCCAACTTGTTTGTGTTGACATTCTTATACTTTATCACCAAATAAAACTGTTGTAAAAACCCCATCCACTTGTAATGCTTGGTATGTTGTAGCTTACTCTGGGCATGCAATTACTGTAACAGTTAGTGATCTGTGTGGATCATTGTCTCCTTTCCCATCAGATAGTTCTTCCACTTCTTCACAGCTTTCACCATGGAATAGAGCCCCTTAACGTAGGTAGGGTAGTTAAGAACTGCCGCATGAAATACTTCAGAATGGTAGAAAATTAGCCTGTAACGAATAAAATATATAAATAATATAAATATAATGTAAAAAGATAATAATCATAAATAATAGTTAAGTTAAGCTAATAATTAGGTTGAAGAGGCATGTCTAATAGGACATGACTCTTCATGAAGAGACACTTGCGTGATATATAAGCAAGCCTCTTGTTCTCATTGTAAATCATTATCATAATTCATTCTTATTCATTTTATTTAATATAATATTTATATCCTAAATGGATATCTTGACGTTCCAAGCCTTTTGGAGTAATTAGAAGGAACTTTGTTCGCTTCATTTGGTATCAGAGCCATGTTTGGCTGATCACCAGGCCTTTGGCTATCAACCTATCATCAACCTTGTTGCTGTCATAATTGAAGCGTTTCGCTATATATTGGGAGATTCTCCATTTTTTAGGCCTTTGGCCATTAAAAAAAAAAATTAACCAAAAAAATATAAGTAAATAAATTAAAAAAGAAGAAGAAAATAAAAAGTAAAAAAACAAAAAACAAAACGGATACAAAATCTCATACCAAGTATATTTAAAGCTTTTTACGTGGAGAAGTCCGTGGTTTTAAAAACAACACATGGTAATTGCCCATGGTATTTTAAAAAGGTAAAGGAAAAACAAAGAAAAACAAAAAACAAAAAGAATACGTTTTACTTTTTACGTGGAAAACATTTTAACAGAGGTTTTAAAAACAACCCATGGTAATAGCCCATGGTATTTTAAAAGTTAAAGAAACAAGAATACAAAAGCTCTTACATGAAAGGTAAATATTACTTTTTACAAGAGGTTTTAAAAACAACCCATGGTAATAGCCCATGGTATTTTCAAAGTAAAAGATATTTTGATAACATTGGAGAAAAAAAAGTGTGATCTATTGTGACCATACCAAGAGTCATGTCTCATCCAAGTTTTCCGAGAAAAAAATATTATTATAATTATAAAAAAGGATACTATATAAGCCTTATATAATTACATATAAAAGGAAAAGTGGGTCTCAAAAAAGTATATATAAATTTTATATAATTATAATTTTATAATATATATAAATTATTATTATATAAATTTTTTATTAAAAGAGCGAACCAAAAAAAAAAGAAGAAGAGGAGAATATTTGAAAAATATATATAGGAGAAATAAGTGATATTTTATAATAAAAATAGCTCCAGTTGACATATTGTTTACGTAAAAACATCAAGGAAAAAAATGGAGACTAGTAATGAAAGGTTTCCTGAAATCCGTAGTACATGTGTTCGCACACTATTTAACATCAAAGGATCATTGGCAGGAAGAGACATCATAATCTCTATCAGTCCTACTGAAAGAAGTAATTATGTTAGTCCTAAATGTGCTAATCAATTGGTGATTCCTAAATCAAATATAGTTGAAACAAATTTTTTTGGCAAACAATACGATATAAGCAATTTACACCTAAATATTGGAGATTATACTTTTACCTCACAATTCACCGTGCAGACCCTATCTTTTAACGATAGTGACATTGTTTTGGGATCACCATGGATGAAAACTCTAGGTTCCTTTATTCTAAATACTAAGAAAAAGTTTTTAACATTTTCTTACAAGAAGAAGAAAATAACGCGGCAAGATGTTACACTGAAACCTAATTCAGTAACACCAGAAGATATATCAGATATTTCAAAATTGATTTCTCAAGAAGGTAAAAAAGTATTACAAAATATGCAAAATGAAATTGACAAAATCACTATTGACAAAAATGAAGAAGTTTCTCGACTTAAAAACCATAGTGAAAAATTGCTGACGCAAATTAAGATACTAAAGAAGGATAAGAAGTCATTAGAAAACCAGGTACAACAACTTATCAAGAAGGAATCATCAAATGTAGGAATTCAAGTTGATGACAAAACAATACATACCAATTCAGTGAATGTCACAACTCAGGAAGAAGACAAGCAAGTTGAAGAAAAGACGCGCATGGATGTTGCAATTCAAACGATGAACATCCCCAATGAATGTTTCATAACAAACTCAACATCTTCGCCAGAAGAAAATATAAAAATTGTCACATGCCCAGTAAGGAAAAATCAAACAAAAAAGGTTCCATATCGGCATCCGAATCATGAGAACAGACGAATCAACCATGCTACATATTTGAACAAGTCAGAAACGAAACAACAAACTGATGTTCCGGATAATAGTGATGTAATCTCAATCCAGTCTTATGCTAACAAGTCGTCACAAAATTCCAGTGATCAGAATGCTATACAGAAGATTAATCTGGGATGGTCTGATCCCTTCTCGGTGCGACAGTTTTGTTTGTCACTAAGAAGATCATATCAACTTGTATCGACGAGGATGACTATTCCAAAACAGAAAGACTTTCAAAGCCGAAAAAGAGATCAAGCTTTTTTCATCGACAAGCTTTGAGGACAAAGCTTTTTGAGGAAGGAGGCAATGTAACGAATAAAATATATAAATAATATAAATATAATGTAAAAGATAATAATCATAAATAATAGTTAAGTTAAGCTAATAATTAGGTTGAAGAGGCATGTCTAATAGGACATGACTCTTCATGAAGAGACACTTGCGTGATATATAAGCAAGCCTCTTGTTCTCATTGTAAATCATTATCATAATTCATTCTTATTCATTTTATTTAATATAATATTTATATCCTAAATGGATATCTTGACGTTCCAAGTCTTTTGGAGTAATTAGAAGGAACTTTGTTCGCTTCGGAGCCTTCCTCCTTGCATCATGACAGCGCCCATAGCATACCCACTCACATCTGTCTCCACTTCAAATGGTCATTGCAAGTTTGGTAATGCCAGAAATGGTGCTTGGTTGATATTCTTTTTTAGCTCCTCGAAAGCATTATGTTGACCTTTTTCCCACTAGAAACTCTTGCCACTTGCTGTTATGGCGTTGAGCGGTGATACTACCACTAAAAATGAGGCTATGAATTTCCTCAGGTACTGTGTTTCCCCAATGAAAATCCTGACCTCAGAAACATCAGTAGGCACTGAATATTTCATGATGGCCTCCACCTTGGAAGGATCTACATTCAGCTCTCCTCCACCGATCACATACCCCAGATACACCAAGAACTGCTACACAAACTCACACTTCTTGAGATTTGCTAGGAGCAGGTGCTTTTTCAATATTTCTAGCACCTACGGCAAATGTGAAATATGATCCTCCTGGGTAATACTATATACCAATATATCATCCAAATAGAAAATAAAAAATGAATCTATAAAATTGTGCAGTACATTATTCATTAATCTCATAAATGTAGATGGTGCATTACATAGGCCAAATGGCATAACTAACCACTCATACAAACCTTGTCTGGTTTCAAAGGTGGTCTTCCATGTATCTTCTTCTTTAACTCGAACTTGGTGATATCCAGACTTCAAGTCCAACTTGGTGAAGTATTTTTCTTGCTGTAACTAATCCAAAAAATCATCTATCCTGGGCAGGAGGTATCTATTTTTTAGTGCGATTTTATTCAACGCCATGTAATGTATACACATCTGCAAATTCCTATCCTTCTTTGGCACAATGATGATGGGTAACCCACATGGTGATGTACTCGGTTGAATGACATCATGTTCCAGCAGTTGTTGTAACTGTTTCTTCACTTTACTTGTTTCTATAATAGACTGCCTGTACAGCCCAATATTTTGAAATGGTGAGTCTAACAATAGTTGGATCCCATGCTCCACTTCTCTGCCTATAACAACTCCTTCAATTGTTGTTTTTGTTTCTTAATGTTAGGTAAAATTGACTCAGGGTTTGAGTCAAGGTTGACTTGGTTAAATAGTAGTGGTTTTGGGTACATGGTATAGTGTACCCATGGTATTATGGTTCATGGTATTTCATGTAATGGAGCCTATAAAAGGCTCGAAATACTTCATTGTAATTGTAGGCCTAGAGTTGAGCAGTGAAGGCTCACTTGGCTGAATTGGCCAAGGTTTTGGCCAATGCTAATGAGATCTCATTGGGTTGGGTTTTTCCCCGGATTTTGGGTTTTCCCAGATAAACATGTGTGTTTATGTGTTTATGGTTGTTGCTAGTTATTTTTATATTCATTCCTATGGGTAATTTTTATGTTCTGCAATAAATCTTTAACAACTGGTATCAGAGGTGAGTTTGGTGAGTCTAGGTAGATTAAGAAGAGCAAGGTGTTGTTTTGAAAGAGGATGATGTTGTCCGTGCCAATATTTGCAAGAGTAGAAGGATAGATCTATGTAAAATAAGCATAGATCTATGCATGAAGATAATATAAAAACATAGATCTTGTAAGATTTGGTGTGGATCTCGAGATCTATTGCTAAGAGATATTTTGGCATGAGGCATCGATGTTGAAGACCATGGACATGAAGAAGCAACAGACTGTCGTGAGAGTGTTGTTGTCAATTCATTATCGTCGGTGGTTTTCATTGTTGGTAGACGAGCCGTCGGGTTCCAGTGGGGGTCGACGCAATAAAATTTTTGACATGGCGAAAGAAGTCGACACCATGATTGCTTATTCTGTCGGTTTCCCAGTCGATTCTTTGACGGAAGAGAAGATCTAAATTGTCGTGGTTTCATCCATTGGAGGGACTGAGCAGGGCCAATTACATTGTCGTTAGGAACCATATACTTGCATTGTGGCACAAGAATGTGAATGTCTGGCTTCACAGGGATCATGCCATGGAATGCATCAGGAGCAGGCATAAGAGTTTGGTGAATTCTTCTTATAGTTTTTTGTTGAAGCACAGGTATATAAATTTTGGGGTTGCTACGGTGATCAAAGGAGTTATGCCGCCAAAGGCGATGAAGGCGAATGTGGTTGTGATCAAAGCAAGTTTGGGCATCAAAGGAGATCTGCAGTGATAGTGAAGAAGATGGGGGTTTTGCAACGGTGCTAGCAGTGTGTCGGATAGGATCATTGTTGCAGTGAGATGAGAGGATGCAGAGGAGATCTGCATTTGCAGTGAATAAGAAGTGCGAAGTTGTAGGATGATCCTGGAGCAATATGTCTAATACATGAGTTCTAAAAGATCAGATCCATGTTGATATCGTTATAGATGTTATGTTGTGTTTCATTGACATTTTTCGTTAGAAAATCAGATTGAATTTTGGGAATGTAGTCATTGCAAACGAAAAGGCAAGTGTTCAATGAAATATGGATACAAGGCTACAGTGTGTAATGGAGGAGATAAGAACATGCAAAGTATTTGATAGAATGTGTCAATCAAATGATTTGAAGAACGTAAAAGTGAGAGAGGATATGTGCACATGGATTAATAAATTAATGAACCATGTACCTGAAGAGAACTCCTAGAGGACTGGAGGTTACAACGGCTGGTGACCCATGTAATCTGGTAGATGGGTTATTTTTATATGGACATTGATGTCATATGTAGAAAGACAACAACAAGCCTGGTAAACAAAAAAAAATATTGCAATGGAGTCATACAATGTTAATTGCATGTAAATGGGCATACTGTTGTAAGACCTAGTAAGGCATGCGTACCCTTGGGTAATCGTCGGTAAAGTCTGGGTTAGACCTAGGTGATAGGGGGGATGTCAAGTTAACAATATCCTTGGTAAAAAAAATTTGAGGGGGGTAAGGGCTAGAGTGAGCAGGATTGTCTCACTTAGCAGGTTTTGGCTGGATTTAGTCAAGGAACCCCAAGTCAAGTTTAACGGGGGCATTGTTAGGTAAAATTGACTCAGGGTTTGAGTCAAGGTTGACCTGGTTAAATAGTAGTGGTTTTGGGCACATGGTATAGTGTACACAGGGTATTATGGTGTGTGGTATTGCATGTAATGGAGCCTATAAAAGGTTGGGAATACTTCATTGTAATTGTAGGCCTGGAGGTGCGCAGTGAAGGCTCACTTGGTCGTATTGTCGAGGGTTTTTTCCAATGATAATGAGATCTCATTGGGTTGGGTTTTTCCCCGGACTTGGGGTTTTCCCAGATAAACATGCATGTTTATGTGTTTATGGTTGTTGCTGGTTCTTTTTATATTCATCCCTCTCGATAATTATTTATGTTCTGCAATAAATCTTTAACACTTAGTACACCCCATGAAGTATTCTTTGCATCTTATTGACTCCTCTTCATACTGAATTTCTCTTAAAAAGAATAAAACATACTTCTTACTGGAACTGATTAATTTCTTGGCTTGGTTGGCACTTACCAGTGAAATTTTCAACTTGCCTTTGTGCGCGTTGATGATGAATGATTTTCCATCCTTGATGAGTCGGTACTAGTTACCTCTCCTCCTAAATATTGCATCATACATGTACATGTATGGACTCCCAAACACGACTCCACATACATCAAGGGGAACCAAATCTAGATCTACTTCATCAATAAAATCAACATTGATAGCAAATCTAATTTTGCACTATTTTGTTACCTTCAGATCTTCATCCTTATTTACCCATCCCAGTGGATATGGGTTTGGATGATCAAGAACTTCCAGTCCCAACTTCTTAACTAGCTCTGCTGCAATGAGATTCGCCTGCAATCCTGAGTCAAATAGAGCATCAATATTTTTCTTCTTGACCTGTATCTTTATATGGAAGAGTTTGGTCATTTCTTTCTCTTCTTGTTGTTGAAGGCTACTCAGATTCACCTCCTTTTGCACTAATGTACAGGTGATCTTCTCATCCACATCCGAGTTGCTTTCAACTTGGTTTCTCAAATCAGTGGCCATGAGATTCTTTTTCTTATTTTCTTTCTTCTTGTTCTTCGAGTTTAGCTCTGGATGCAACTTCCAACACTTCTCCTTTGTATGGCCATCAATGTTATAGTGGTTGCTAGGATCTCTGCAAAGGTGTGTTGTGGCTATCGTATTTTTATCTTCTCCCCTTTTTCTTCTTCCTCACCTCCTTAGAATCTTCTTGTTTCTCCTTCTGCTTCGATCCACTTGATTGCGCTCTTTTCAGGCCTATGTTCTCTAGGTATTGTGCCTGTACACAAGCCTCGTCCACCAATTTGGGCTTGAACAACATCACTTTCTCACGTAGATGGCGGTGCAGACCCCCCAAATACTTGAGGAGTACATCTAGATTCTTTGGAGAGATACCCAACATTATAGCCATATTTCTAAATTTTGTGGTGTACTCCTACATGCTTTGGCACGACTTTCACCTAAAGTAATGCCACTAGATCCACTGGTCCTCAACGTACCCAATGGGATAAAATTGTGACAATGAAGGTTTTGAAATCCTCCCACTTAGTCACTGGAGGTTCTCCCTCCAGCCTCAGGGTTTCCGTGTGGCTCTCCCAACAAGTCATTGCATGATCCTCTAATTTCAACAAAGTGAATGAGATCTTTTTCCCTTCATCGATTTGATGGAAACTGAAATAAACTTCTAGTTCCTAAAACCAGTGGTTCAGCATCAGAGCATCGATCTCGCCATGGTACAACTTGATATCTACTTTCACTTCCATTTTAAATAGGGATTGATTCACGACACTCAAACTGGTTTGATCTTTTCCAGGTTCTTTCTTCGGCTCATTCTCTATGTCTTCCCGATCTCCCGATCCCCCTTCTGATCTATCCTCTACATTTGAACCCCCATATTCTTCAAATATCTCCAACTTATTTCTTAGGGCTGCCATGAGGAGGTTTACATTGCGGTTTATATCGGTGACTTGTTGTTTAAGCCATGAAAGCCTCACCTCTATAGGATCACGAGGTTCGTTTACAGATTCATCGGCCATAATTAGGGTTTTACGATTTTCGACCTCGCTGACATAGATCCCCTGAAAATATCCACAAATACCCAAATAAACCTACTCTGATACAAAATGATCTGTAAATTGTCATGGATATTCCACTACATAGTTCGTCACAATAGATATAATAATATTATATTAAAACTGAAAATTCTACACTATTATAGTTTATTAAACTTTAAGATATGTGAATATAATTGTAATTAGTGCATGCATGCGAATGAAAATTATGCAAAAAAGTAGAGAACGACAAAATAAGCACACACACGCATAAGAAACAAGATATTATCTTTAGGAAATCCTTTCGGGAGAAAACACAGCTGGAAGGTGAGGTCGCTTCACTCTCTTTCTCTCTTTGGAAATATGGTTGTAGGTACAAAGAAGTAATTCATATGGTTCATGGGTTGCTACAATGCACAAGTTTTGTATGTGTGCTTTGCCTCCTATCTCTCCTGGCTATATTTTCTCAACTATGGAACAAAATGCTCTCGAAAGAATGGAATGTCTCTTCCTCCTACTGGCCTAGTTATAAGACAACCCGATAGCCTACTAGTGGTTAATTTTGACTACATAAACTCTTAAATAAAGTTAAAAAATAGAATATTCTAGTCTTTTACATCAAAAACATGTGGATAGTCCCTTTTCCATGAATAATTGGAGCTGACATGACATCCTCTCGAACTATAGGTGTGAAAACAGGAAGGTCAACTTTTGAGTGGCATAACTTTTCCATACGGACTCTGATTGATGCACTGCTTGCATCGTTGGAAAGGTCTCTTTGTGTAGAATAGCATGAGAAGGTGTGATGATAAATAGATAAATTTTTACCCCTGTTGACCACTACGTGTCAACTACCCATAGCAGTACACCCCCTTTTTCAGCAAAAGGGATAGCGCTTGATCGACGTGTCCGTGCCATTCGACAGTGATCATCAGCCCGATCATGTTATGTTGTAAACACAGTCTGCATGTGTAAATTGTAAATAATCTTAGCAGATTTGAGTCATGTATGTAAATTTCCTAGGAAAACCTAATTTTCTAGTGATAATCTATGTTCCATAAGGTTTTTTGTCTCACCGATCCATGATCGGCAGAGTTTTCCTTCAGCCTAACCCCAAAGCCGGAATGAATTTTGTCATTAGAATCTTAGGGGAATCCTAGTGTGCTTCGAGTTTATGTAAAAGTAATTTGGGAATAATTCTAACTATTTGGTTAGGTTATTACAAATTTCTTGATCTACTAGATTATAGTTGTGTCGCAGAACTGGGTGGTCTATGAGGGTCTATGTCAAATGGGTTTTCCCCCTTGAGATGTAAAATTATAAAAGTCATGATGTAAAGTGTCTTGAGGGTTAGGAAATGTTTTAATCCCCTCATAAGTCCTAAGTCCTAGATCCTAGGTGATTTTTCCAAAGGCTAAGTTTGAGGATCCAAATAATAATAATAATAATAATAATAATAATAAAATAAAAGACATAAATAATAAAAAATAAAATTAAAAAATTAAAAAATAAAAATAATTAAAAAATAAAAAATAAAAAATAAAATAAAATAATAATAAGTCAAAGTTTTGTGTAAATAAATGTAGAATTTTAATTTTTTAATATATTAAAATGCATTTAAAATTTCGACGGATGAGATTGAAAGGGATTTTGATCCTCATCGACGGTCGAGATTAATTTGACATGGATCACTCGAACTAGCCGTTGGGAAATTTTCCTTTAAATAAGGTGTCAGGGGTCATTTGAGATCATTCGATCTTAGAGTCTGGTGCTAAAGAAAGCTCTCTTGTAGTCATTTTTTGTGCAATAAAGAAAGACTTTGGGGTTGAAAATCTTGTTGGTGTTACTCTTTTGGAAATGTTGTAAGATGTTTTATTTTTCTGCATAGTTTTATTTTCAGCCATTGATAGTAGCTTGATGAAAATTGATCTAGGCACAGGTATCTTGTCTGATCTCTGGGGTTTGAATGATAGTTTAATTTCTGAAATATAATGGCAGGTATCTCCATTTGATCTGAATTTCACTGTTGTTTTCTCCCTCTATGATAATGGTTGATTTAAGTTGTGCAGGATATCTTTAGTTTTGAGTTTACCAGGCGTTAGGGGAAGTTCGCGGCTGAACCAGCTAACTCCCGGATTGCATTTTCTGAAGAGCCCAGCCAGTTTTGATCTCCGGCTTATCATTTGAATTATTTTTGTGAATGCATGAAGGGTTTTCTGAAGCACCTCACATTAAGTTTAAAATTCTGAAAATATTTCTGTGGCATAATGGCAAATCTGGCTATTTAGAGCCTTTAATTTGTAATTACTGTAATTATTTAGCTGGTTTTTGTTAGGGTTTTAGGTTTCTTCCTTGCACATTTTACTTCTGGGTGTTTTGTTTTTGCCATTGTAGGCTGCAAGTACAGATCTTGAAAAATTTTCGAGGTTTTCTTTAGACAAATCTGAATGTAGGGCAACTTAAAATTTACTGGAGAATTTGCAGGGTTTTTCTGAAGAAATTCGAGGTTTTCCAAGCCATTTGTCTGCTGGGGTTTTTATTTTCACAGGGGAATTTTTTTTTTCTTTTTTTTTTTAAAGGCAAGCTATGTTGTGCATGCTGCCCATCCTTCTCTGCTGTCCCGTGCATCTTTTCTTCTCTGTGTCCTCTCTGCTGCCATTAAATTCCTCTTCATGCTCGATCTGCAAACACCAAACCCCTACTCAGCTCCCATCGCATCTGCCGTTCCATCATCCAGAACCGCGTCCTTATGACAATCATCTCCACGTTGCGAGTAAAACTCTGCGGACCTGCACACGTTGAAACACAACAGCTGCAATCTCCCCGCTGTCGTCAAACGTCCAGGCCTGCGCACGTTGAAAAACAACAGTGAAAACAAAAATTCGATTTTTTGGTAAGACGTATGAGTAAAGGTTTAGCGTAGGTGGTACCTTAGGTTATAGTTTCAGATTTTTATTTCTATCGTATCGTTTAGAATTTTTTTTTATTTGATTTTTATTTAAATTTTATTTATTTAGATTTTAGATTTTATAATTTTTTACTTTTTATATTTATTAGATCAGGTGTTAATTTTTAATTAACTTATAGTCTTTAGTTTAGTTTAGTAGATCAAAAAATAAAAAAATATAAAAATTATAAAAAGTTTGAAAAAATAAAAAATAAAAAAATTGATTTTTTTTTTTTTAAGATTAGCTGTCAGTTTCAAGTTTAATTTTGTTTTATTTTTTTAATAAATCAAAAAATCTCATATAAAAATCATAAAAAATAAAAAGATATAAAAATCATAAATGGTTTAAAAAAAAGGGGGTCTTTTTAGGATTTAGTTTAGTTCAGTTTCTGCTTAGAATAGTTTTGTTTTATTTCTTCATGAAAAGACAAAAAAATTTCATAAAAGAAAAAAGAAGAAAAAGAAGGAGGTTAAAAAGCGTTAGTCCTTAGGATTTTTTTAGGTCTGAGTTTTATTTGGAATTTAGATTTTATATTGTGTATATAAATTACAATTTAAATCTTAGTTTTAGACTTTATTTTATAATATTTAGTTTTAAATTCCATTTCATTTGTATATATTTAAATTTTATTTTCATTTAGATATTTTGGTCTATTTTGATATAAGAAAAAATAATGAAAAATATATAAAAGAATAATTTTTTTTGAAAAAGACTAATTAAAAATTGACAATTTATTTTAATGTCTTTTTCTTTTCTTGTGTGGTATCTATGTTCCACTTGTCTATAGTTAAATACACTTAAATATTTATTTAAGTTGGCTATATGAAAGTGGTAGCTGGTCAGCATTTAAATTTTATGGTCATTTAAAGCATTTGATTTTTTGAAGTTTAATTGCTGGATCATTGATAAAGCATTGTGCATTTATTGAATAGCTTGTATCACTTGGGATATTTGATGATAAATTATTGTTTTACAAGGTTCATATTTCTGCAACATTTAATAAATAATCATTTAATTATTAACTCCATAAGGCACTGGTACATTAATTTCTAAATCAATCAAGTGCTAAATTGCCTTGCTGTGTCTCCCAAACCAACTGGTCCACAGTTGGTCTTCATTCATCCCATAGGGTCTACCCCCCTTAGCCTCGGGAGACGGCTTAAATGGAGAGATCGGGGATTAGGGTGACAGCCCCCGGTCTGAGCATTGTCATGACAATCTGTGCGACAACATTTTTTGGCGTCGTTGCTGGGGATAGAGTTTTTTCTGTCCTTGGTTTATTCGACATTTCCTCATCTTTATTCTCATTTCTCATCTGTTCATTTTAACCGGCAACGACAGCATTTTTTGGCACCGTTGCCTGGGATATTTGATTATCGGCGCTTCATCGACATTCATCTTCTCATTCATCATTCTTTCTTCTTTCTCATCTCTCGTTTGAGCTGGCAGAGTCAACACTTTTTGGCATCATCTCATATTTTCCGCCATTCATTATTTTTTGGCATCATTTGGATCTTTTCATCGCCTTATTTTTCGTCATATCAGCAACTACTTTTTGGTTCATTTCTTGTTTGGGTGGCGACTCCATTTTACTTTTATTTTTCCCAAACAGGAAGCCACCCTCATATCTACTTATTGGTTGCTTTTTGGATCCTAGAATTAGATTCATTGTTCAAGTGGCGACTCCACTTCTTTCATCTCTTGATTTTCTTGAGCAGAGATCTCTTTCTATCATCCATTTGGTCCCTCGTTATCCATCATGGATTATTCGTTTAAACCATGTCATTTTACTGATGATCTCCATGATTTATCGGAAGTGGCCATTTCTAAATTACCTTTGTTCTCGGGTGGTGGTTCAGTCACTGTTAGAAGGCATTTATGGAGTTTTTATCGTATAACGTTCATGTATTGTAGACTTCCTCAATATGATCATGAAGATGTCAAAATGCGTCTATTTGTCCTTTCTTTAGAGGGTGATGCTTTGAATTGGTTTAATAATTGTCCTGAAGACTCTTTCACTTCTTTACAAGACATTTACAATGCTTTTAAAGATAGATATGGTGATCTAGATAGCTCGCCTTGTGCCCCTAAAATTGTGCAACAGAATGAAAGTAATCTTATAAAAGGTCCAGCTGTCGATGAAAGATTTCAAGACAATTCTTCATATCAGAATGTGCCATCCACCTGTACCATTGCAGATCAAATCCATGATAGTGGAAAAGCAGGGACAAATTATAAAATCAGTGTCGACAATGAAAGGGAAAATCAGAAGCAAGTTATAGAAGAACTAATGCGGCTGGTAAAAAATATGGGGATCAATCAAGAAAAATTTGTAACTAATTACACCAATGATATGAGAACTTTATGCACCCACCTGGAAAAACGTGATAAGGAGATCGAAATCATGAAAATTAAACACTCTGATCACGTAACCAACATGCAAAGTCAGCATGCTAAAGAAATTGAGACCATGAAAACTAATCATGACACAGAAATTAGTTTTGTGCAAAGCAAGTTATCAGGCTTAGAGGAAAATATGACGACCATGAAAGCTAATCATGATAGGGAAATTAATTCTATGCAAAACAAGTTATTAACTATGGATGAAGAAATGACTATCATGACATTCGATCATAATAATCAGTTGGCTACCATGCAAGCAAATCATAAGGAAGAGATAAACTCTATGCAACATTGCTTGATGACCATAAAGGAAAAGAACGATAAAGTAATAAAAGATATGGAAGAAGACCATGCCAGGGAAATCAGTGCTATGAAGGTTGAACACTCTAGTCAGATAGATGCCATTAAAATACAGGTTCAAAAATTTCAACAATGGTCAGAGGATGAAAGAAACCAGGGAACATCAATAGATCAGGAGCCTCCTTATTTGCTGCAACAAGCTCCATCTTATTATGAGGAGGTCATTGGTTCGATTGAAAGGTGGTTAATTGAAGGTGATCCAGATAAAATTAAAAACGATAAAGATCAGATGCAAGATGAAGAAAGACATGTCACGCATATCTTACATACTTCATCTGAGAGCTTTGAAGCAGAATGTTCCACATCATCAGTGATACAACCTGCCACGAAGAAGAAACACAAAAGAAAGAGAACGAGAAGAAGATTTGATGCATCAGACGGCCACGAAGAAGAAACGCAAAAGAAAGAGAACGAGAAGAAGATTTGATGCATCAGACGACCGCGAGAAACTTGATTTTCGGATAGGGAAAAGTCCTACCGTACACAGAATTGGACATGGCACATCCAATAAGCAGCCGACAGATTTGCCTGAAAGCAGGCAAATGCTCAGTATACACTATATTGAATGCATCTGATGCCATGGGGCATCCTCTGTATTGTATTTCTAACCCTACACCTTGTCATTTCAGCATTTTCATTTCTGTTTTAGGATTAGATTTATTTTTTACTAGATAGTTAATAAATGAAGAGCTTATATCTTTCCTGTGCTTAATGTTATGTGATGATTTTTGGGTGGACGCTACTTATGTTTTGTTATGTGTTGCGTGGATGCAGATTCTGGATTCTCATATTCTTACAATGCAACAACGTGTCCCCAAGTAGAGCCAGATGTTAACCACTACGTGTCAACTACCCATAGCAGTACACCCTCTTTTTCTGCAAAAGAGATAGTGCTTGATCGACGTGTCTGTGCCATTCGACAGTCATCATCAGCTCGATCATGTTATGTTGTAAACCCAATTTGCATGTGTAAATTGTAAATAATCTTAGCAGATCTGAGTCATGTATGTAAATTGCCTAGGCAAACCTAATTTTCTAGTGATAATCTACGTTCCGGAAGGTTTTTTGTCTCATCGATCCATGATCGGCAGAGTTTTCCTTCAGCCTGACCCCAAAGTCGAAATGAATTTTGTCATTAGAATCTTAGGGGAATCCTAGTGTGCTTCGAGTCTATGTAAAAGTAATTTGGAAATAATTCTAACTATTTGGTTAGGTTATTACAAATTGCTTGATCTACTAGATTATAGTTGTGTCGTAGAATTGGGTGGTCTATGAGGGTCTATGTCAAATGGGATTTCCCCCTTGAGATGTAAAATTATAAAAGTAATGATGTAAAGTGTCTTGAGGGTTAGGAAATGTTTTAATTCCCTCATAAGTCCTAAGTCCTAGGTCCTAGGTGATTTTTTCAAAGGCTAAGTTCGAGGATCCAAAAATAAAAAAAATAATAAAAAATAAAAGATATAAATAATAAAAATTAAAATTAAAAAATTAAAAAATAATTAAAAGATAAAAAATAAAATAAAATAATAAAATAATAATAAGTCAAAGTTTTGAGTAAATAAATGCATAATTTTAATTTTTTAATATATTAAAATGCATTTAAAATTTCGATGAATGAGATTGAAAGGGATTTTGATCCTCATCGACGGTCGAGATTAATTTGACATGGATCACTCGAACTAGCTATTGGAAAATTTTCCTTTAAATAAGGTGTCAGGGGTCATTTGAGATTATTCGATCTTAGAGTTTGGTGCTAAAGAAAGCTCTCTTGTAGTCATTTTTTGTGCAATAAAGAAAGACTTTGGGGTTGAAAATCTTGCTAGTGTTACTCTTCTGGAAATGCTGTAAGATGTTTTATTTTTCTGCATAATTTTATTTTCAGCCATTGATAATAGCTTGATGAAGATTGATCTAGGCATAGGTATTTTGTCTGATCTCTGGGGTTTGAATGATAGTTTAATTTCTGAAATATAATGGCAGGTATCTCCATTTGATCTGAATTTCACTGTTGTTTTCTCCCTCTATGTTAATGGTTGATTTAAGCTATGCAGGATATCTTTAGTTTTGAGTTTACCGGGCGTTAGGGGAAGTTCTCGGCTGAACCAGCCAACTCCCGGATTGCATTTTCTGAAAGAGCCCAGCCAGTTTTGATCCCGGGCTTATCATTTGAATTATTTTTGTGAATGCATGAAGGGTTTTCTGAAGCACCTCACATTAAGTTTAAAATTCTGAAAATATTTCTGTGGCATAATGGAAAATCTGGCTATTTAGAGCCTTTAATCTGTAGTTACTGTAACTATTTAGCTGGTTTTTGTTAGGGTTTTAGGTTTCTTCCTTGCACATTTTATTTCTGGGTGTTTTGTTTTTGCCATTGCAGGCTGCAGGTACAGATCTTGAAAATTTTTTGAGGTTTTCATTAGACAAATCTGAATGCAGGACAACTTAAAATTTACTGGAGAATTTGCAGGGTTTTTCTGAAGAAATTCGAGGTTTTCCAAGCCATTTGTCTACTAGGGTTTTCATTTTCGCAGGAGAATTTTGAAAAAAAAAAAAACTGCGCTGTGCATGCTGCCCATCCTTCTCTACTGTCCCGCGCATCTTTTCTTCTCCGCGTCCTCTCTGCTGCCATCAAATTCCTCTTCATGCTCGATCTGCAAACACCAAACCCCTACACAGCTCCCATCGCATCTGTTGTTCCATCATCCAGAACCGCGTCCTTATGACAGTCATCTCCACGTTGCGAGTAAAACTTTGCGGACCTGCACACGTTGAAACACAACAGCTGCAATCTCCCCGCTGCCGTCAAACGTCCAGGCCTGTGCACGTTGAAAAACAACAGCAAAAACAAAAATTCGATTTTTTGGTAAGACGTATGAGTAAACTTTAAAGGTTTAGCATAGGTGGTACCTTAGGTTATAGTTTCAGATTTTTGTTTGTATCATATAGTTTAGAATTTTATTTATTTGATTTTCATTTAAATTTTATTTATTTAGTTTTTAGATTTTATAATTTTTCACTTTTTATATTTATTAGATCAGGTGTTAATTTTTAATTAACTTATAGCCTTTAGTTTAGTTTAGTTTTAAAATAAATCATAAAATCATAGAATATAAAAATTATAAAAAGTTTGAAAAAATAAAAAAAATCTGATTTTTTTTTTTTTTTTTCTTAGTTAAGACTAACCTAAGTACCCACGGGGGATTTGAACCGGTGATATATCGCAAGGAGTGCCTTAACAACGCACCCATTCACCGACAATCCAAAACCCCGTGGGCTTTTTTAAGATTAGCTTAGTTTCAAGTTTAATTTTGTTTTACTTTTTTAATAAATAAAAAAATCCCATATAAAAATCATAAAAGTAAAAAGATATAAAAATCATAAATGGTTTAAAAAAGAAAAGAGGTCTTTTTAGGATTTAGTTTAGTTTAGTTTTGTCTTAGAATAGTTTTGTTTTATTTCTTCATGAAAAATTAAAAAATTTTCAAAAAAAAAAAGGAAAGTTAAAAAGCGTTAGTCCTTAGGATTTATTTAGATTTAAATTTTATTTAGACTTTAGTTTTTATTTATTTTATCCTTAAAATTAAAAAAAAATCATAAAACTATAAAAAAATCTCAAAAAAAAATCATAAAAAAAAAATTTCTTTTTTCAGCTCTGAGTTTTATTTAGAATTTAGATTTTATATTGTGTATATAAATTAGAATTTAGATCTTAGTTTTAGACTTTATTTTATAATATTTAGTTTTAAATTCCATTTCATTTGTATATATTTAAAATTTCATTTTCATTTAGATATTTTGATCTATTTTGATATAAGAAAAAATAATGAAAAATATATAAAAAAAATTAAAATTTTTGAAAAAGACTAATTAAAAATTGACAATTTATTTTAATGTCTTTTTCTTTTTCTTTTGTGGTATCTATGTTCCACTTGTCTATAGTTAAATGCACTTAAATGTTTATTTAAAGTTGGCTATATGAAAGTGGTAGCTGGTCAACATTTAAATTTTATGGTCATTTAAAGCATTTGATTTTTTGAAGTTTAATTGCTGGATCATTGATAAAGCATTGTGCGTTTATTGAATAGCTTGTATCGCTTGGGATATTTGATGATAAATGATTGTTTTACAAGGTTCATATTTCTGCAACATTTAATAAATAATCATTTAATCATTAACTCCATAAGGCACTGGTACATTAATTTCTAAATCAATCAAGTGCTAAATTGCCTTGTTGTGTCTCCCAAACCAACTGGTCCACAGTTGGTCTTCATTCATCCCATAGGGTCTACCCCCTTAGCCTCGGGAGACAGCTTAAACAGAGAGATTGGGGATCAGGGTGATAGCCCCCGGTTTGAGTGTTTTTGTGACAATCTGTGCGACAACAACCCCTAAAAAATATTTTTTTATGCCTCAAAATGCTCCCGAAAGATTTCAGACCCTATTTTGCCAAACTCGGTCTCGCTAGTAAAAACGGTCCCGTGAGTGAATTCCTCCACTTTTCCCACTCCAAATGAATTGAGATGGATGAAAAAAATTATAATGATCTAATTCAGATCATTTTTTCTCTTTGTAAAGGTTATATTGTAATCTTTCATTATTATATAAAATTGTAGTTTTTAATAAATCTTATTTTATTAAGAAAAGTTGATAAATTCGCAATGAATAAAGTGTTTGCAACTTTTAATGATGGGAAATAACACTTGAAAATGGAGGGCCCATAATGAAATGCGTACCACCCCCAACTTATTCAAGGTGTATAAGGGGGAGTGGGTCCGTGATTTTTTGTTTTCCCAAAACATTTGTGGTAATGTGTTGGGCGGTAGTAAATAGCACTCACCCCTGCTATTACTCCAATGGTTTTCAGTTCACATCAATGCTTGTGTCATTTATTGCATGGCTAAGGGACCCAACAATTCCCATCAACGTTTTGAGGTTTATCAAATTTCTTGTCGCCAACCGTCTTTGAATTTTTTCCAAGATAAAAAGGTTAAAGGGGATTCATTATCGGCATGGTTCATTTATATGAGAAGGAGGAGATTAAATCTCAATTTACACAATCAATTCAAGCCAAAGGTTAAAGTTTCAACCAAGTTCGTCATTCTCCAGGTAGTTTCTTATTATATTTCTAGCCTATTGAAGAAAAATTAAACAAAGAAAGTGAAAACAGATAAATTTTAGTTAGAGACCAAACCATTGCTTGAGGTTTTTTAAACCTTGATGAATTGCCCTCAATTGATAGAAACATTGGTGTTCATGAAACCAAATGTGAATTTGATCTCTTTTAGCTAAGGAATTTGGATTCTCAACGTTTTCAAGATCTCAACAATGAATTTTCAGTCTAGGAATCGTTCCTTTCTTAGTTTACTATTCCTCTAACCTATCGCTTCCCCGAATAAGTTGCCTAGTGTTTTGAGCGATATTTGCCTAGAAAACAAGCTATTATATCTAAATATGATGTTTTCTTGTTTCATATTACTCCAGAGGCTTTTTCATAAATGCTCAAAGTTGTTTTTCCTAATCAAACTCAACTATTATCTAATCAAGTTTTAAATCAATTATTCCAACAATTGGGCCCTGATGAAATATCTTCCCTTCTTCAATATTTTCTACCTGATATAGCCAAAGTTCCTCAGAGTAACCCTCCATATCCTTCAAGTATATTTCTATAGATTTCAAGACAAATCATCTCAATGATTTTCTTCTTATTAGAGCATGATGATGATTAAACTATGAATGGGACTGTGTTAGGGTTTTTGACTAAAATTTCTCTAGTAAAGAAGTCTTATATTAGCTTTAATTATATCGAATATATGTCTGACACCATTAATGACCAATTAATAAAATTCAACCTTCTTAGGTATTTTAGGTATCAATCAGTCCTAGTTTATTTATTCTTATACTTTTAATCTGACATATTTTTCCATCTCCAACTACAGAAGCAAAATTTTGAAGGAAATGTATTGTTAGTGATTTATTGGACTTATTTAGTAAGAAGGAATTCTGAATACTTTTCATTTTCAGACTATGTGAATAAGTTTTTATTAGTATGTTTCAGTCTTTTAAATGATTCAAAAGCTCCACGGATTTTGCTAGAGATTAAATCAATTTTTCAATTCAATGTGGATATTAAAGTAGGGGATGGTATCTATTTGAAAGCTTTACAATTAGATTGTATAGATGTGAATTATCCCCCTACAAATTACCACTATTTCTCCCTTTAAGTATTTTTGCATCAGAGTTCGCTAGACAAAGTTTAAATGTAGACCGACTTCATGTCCTGCTAAGAAAGAAACCTCCACTTTTCAAATTAAAGGAAGAAGGTGGACCTTTTGTGGTGAACACTAGAGCAGTTGATAAAAAGGTGGAAATTATGTTGCATGAAATGAAGCTAGCAAAGGGACAAAGTTGGAACTATGATCGTTTTGGCAAAATTTCAATCTTAAGACTTGAACAATGTCTGTCAACTTATGCACATTTATCAAAGCCTTCAATTGAATAGTATGCCAAAAAGGAAACTTGGGAGAAATATAAGAAAGAGATGAAACAAACTCCTAAACCCAGTGCATTGGCTACTACTTAGCATAAAGAGAAGGAATTAAGAAGAACTTTCATGGATCTTCAACAGTCGAGTTCAAGATCAAAGGCGACAATTTCAGAGTATTAAAGAGACAAAGAATAGAGGAAGCAGAGGTTTCGGTGTCAAATACTATATCAAAAAAATTGTTACATCGAGAGAGATTGTCACATCATGTAACCCCATGCTTACTTTGGAAACTTTACCATCAACTCATGAACAATGATCATCATTTGTAACCACTAGCCAAGACATCTTCACACAATTTATAGAGATTAAGAAAAATAATGCAACGCTTAAAATAATAACTTATAGTGAGTTTTGGAAACATGGCTCTTTTACACAAAATAGATTATTGTCAACTTTAAATGCTAAAAAAGGAAAATTTCAGCTATCATTTTTAGAGCCAAAAACTAAAAATGCTAAAGATGTAAAAGACTATAAAACTTCAATGTTCTCTTTCATGCAAACATGGTTCATCCAATTGATCAAATAGATATCCACAAGAAAATAGGGGAAATGTTATATAGTACCCTAATAAGTTCAACAATTAGTGTTGCAAATTTCGAAAAATCATTGAAGAAAGAAATCAATGAGCTAAAAAGGGAGAATACTTTTTCTCTTACTAAAGATACCAAGATTCAAACTTTAGAAGGAATAATTATGAAGTTAGGAACTAATCCAGATCATGTTAATTCACTTCAAAATTTAATTAAGATCGAAGATGAAAATATTCAAACGTTGAGGAAGAAGCTCAAATTGCCAGTCATAGAGCATGCTCAAACTCAAGAATTAGAAGTTATGGAAAAGGAAAAAGAATGACTACTTTCAGTAATGATTGAACAAAATAAACACATGGAATAGAAGAATTGTAGGTTGAGCAATTGATAAAACAAAGAGTTGAATATTCAAGTATAGTAATCTTCGACTCTCAAATCAGCAATGTAGAGGAGGACACTTCTAATAAATTCACAGAAACTCTATCATCTCTAACTATAAAAGATCAACCGATCAAAATTTTGAAGACAACGTTAAATCAAACTCATATAATTATCAAAAAATTATCGTTTTCTAACTGGTGAGATTTAGTAAAATACTTCCTTGCAAAAGCAAGTAGAATGGTACAGTAAACAAGTGATTGGTAATCAACCTCTAATTGAAGCTAGAAGAATTTTATGGGAAAATTTTATTTTTTTTTGTTTCTAAAATATGGGTGTCCTTTGAAATTGTTAGAGAAGAAACTGACATATTGAATATTATTAGTAAAGTGATTGAGCGGATTGAGAATGAATCGGGAAATAAACTAGCATTGACTAATATACTTATCAAGCTCCTTAATTGAAGAGGAAAGTTGTAGCTTAGAGAACTAGAAATTACATAAAGAACTCTTGCAATAATGGAGATTAAGAAAGTATTAACTAAGAGAAACTTTGGAAGATAGATAAAAGACAAGTGCAGATCAGTACAAGCTTAAGTAAATAATTTCAACACCAAATTCAATATTTTGCAACAAAGAGGCAAGTTATTATGTTGGAACTCAGAAGGGAAAATTATTCCTTTAAATCAATATAAGTAGTTAAATTATTGTAGAATGGATGATAGTAAATTTATTGGTTTGATAGGGCCTTTAAAAGGTGAAAAAGTGTCGAATAAATTAATTGATGATTTATACCTTCATTGTGAAGTGAGATCCCTTTTTTTCAGTTAAGCATACTTTCCAGAAAAGCGAATTAGATGAAAATTAAAAGAAGCTAATCTCATATACATATCCATCCAGGGTTGAGTGGGATGGACTTGTCACTATTCTCCCACGAATTTCTTAACTTCAATAATAGAATCCCAAGAGAAGAGCACAATTAGAAGCATAAGATCGGAACAAGGATAGATGTTATCTTTTAGTTATTAGATCTTATTATTCTGTTTTCCAAAACAACTTCTTCTTTATAATATTATATAAAAATAATAAATAAACTTGTTTTTGTTGAAAATCTAGGGCATCCTCTATTCAGATAATTACTTCTTACGATTTTCATTAGTTTACTATTTTCTGTGATCCTTTTAACCATAAAGAAATTACAGTGAGGAACTGAACAATAAAAACAAAATGGCATAAGGATCATAAAGATACAACCACACCTTACCATTTTTACTTAAAATATTAGGTGCTTTTACTTACCATTTTAATATTTTGAGCATAAGTGATCTAGATAATTGATTGATCTTCACTATAAAATTTTCTCTCACCTTACCAGGGGGTTAATTTTATCCCTAATCCAATGGAACCTCCCTTAAGGCCATAAGGTTATAGAAGGGGAACTACTTGGAATATTTGACTGAAATAACGTGTTCATTTTCCCTTCACCATAATTCACACTTTCCATATCACATTATAAGTCCTTTATACCATGTCCATTCTTCAGGTTCAAATTGTCATTTGTTCATTGGGATTTAGCACTCTCTTGTCCACATCCTTGAATAATACCGGAAAACATTTCCCTCTAGGTTGATGCAGCTAAAAGAATGGGAAATCATAATATGACCACAATAAGAGAAAAAGAAAGTCAAAAGAAAAAACATGGTCGGGATAGAAATTAGTGTGTGGCAAAAAGCCTAGCTTAAACTCTGCCCTCCTCATTAGCCATCACCCAACTTTTGAGCAATTAATGCTCCATCACATTAAAAGGAATCTTGCATATCCAAATCCTGATGAGTAATAAATTGCCTCATCTTAAATGGTAAATTAAATTCTATATCATAAAGAGCAAGCTTTAATCCTTGAGCTATGCACCAAAATAGAAAGCATTATCAAAAAGAAGTAAAATGTGAACCAAAGGGGTGGGGAAAATAAAAGTTAATAGCGAAACTCATGCATCCTTAATTTCTCCCCCCATTAAATCTATACACTTAGGATGTGTACTCCCATTAGTTGGTCCCCTGACTATGGCACTTGGCCATGGACTCTTCCCCTCCATTGCCACTTACTTATACT
The DNA here is from genome assembly GCA_031772625.1 of Pinus tabuliformis. Classification (NCBI taxonomy): domain Eukaryota; kingdom Viridiplantae; phylum Streptophyta; class Pinopsida; order Pinales; family Pinaceae; genus Pinus; species Pinus tabuliformis. Next base: position 514,810,882 of record CM062807.1, read on the forward strand.
AACACCCATTGACTGAAGGGTTAACCTTGGAAATTACACCTCCCCTTAGGGACTAGAAGCGCCCAATAGGGTTGACTACTTAGCCACCCCTACAAAGGTAGAGAACACCTTTATGAGACTTGGTCTAGTCCGATATTTGAATGTGATTCCAGTTTGAATTATTATGCCCCTAAAAAATAAGTATGGTCCACTTAGATGCATTTATGATCTTAGCATCTAATGGATGGTTGTTTTCACTTGAGTTTGAATTGGTTTTTCCAAGTGGTCTAGAGAAGTAGAGGATTTGAGGGCACCTAATTCCACATGATTCCCATGCCATACACTACATTTCAAAGACCACGGTGACTTGGTAGATGTAGCGTTGCACAATTTTGGTAGAGTGTTGGGCCATTTGATGACTTAGTCAATTGATATACATCTCATAGCACCACCAAGAGCTAGAAGGATGGACTTCACTTACCTAGCATGGAGAATTCTTGATGATGTACCAATGGACCTAGAATACCCACAAGTTGTACTTGACACTACCTAATGGGCATGCCATGATCTACGGCCTAGATGATGATGGCCATCCTTAGGAAAATTAAGGAGGGATTGTTTCACCCGATGGAGCCCTAACGTTGTTGGGAGGAGGCATCACATTGTTCATATGACATCGATGGAGATGAGGTGTGGCACCCATACTTGGATTTTGGACCCTTAGAGATGCTTTGATGCATGATTTGGATATTTTCCTCAAATCAAGGATGATCATGATGCTTGGAGGCTTTTTTAGCCTTGCCATTTTCTTAATTGGGCATTTGGAGCCCAAAAAGGGCATGATGTCATCACATTCTTCAGCCTACATCTCACACATGTGGGATTATCTTGGCACATTATGTTATAAAGTTAGCGAGTTGGCTTGTAACTCAAATTTAGTTTTCGTATGCTAAAAAGTCAAGCTTGTGTAGGGGATTTTAGTCAACAATTAAGAGAGGTAGACCTTATATAAAGAGAGAGTCACCTCTTTCATTTGTTCATCATCACTAGTAGCTCGAGTTCGCTTAGAGATTTTGGCCTACCCTTTTGTACTTCACTTCTTTGTGGAGATGTGATATTTTCTGGATATTTGACTATTGGAAACTAGTGCTTATTGTGGAGATGTCATTTTGGGATAAAGAGGGTTTGTTCTTGGATATCTTGTGAGTATGTTCTATTGAATGTCTTTTGTGATTATTGCATGTAATGAATATTCCTAAGTTTTCTATGTTCCATGTCTAAATTATTATTTTTATATGAAGTACTTGGTAAATTTTGTGTGCTTTAATTGGTATCCTTGGACATCCCTAGAGAACCACATAAAAATCCTTTCTTTGGAAAATTTATCCCCTCATAAAGTAATAGTTGGGTTTAGCAAGTGAAAACCTAGGGCTCTCCCTTACTCCATTCAATGATTTGATATTTCCATGGTTAAATTACTTAAGACTCTATCATCCAAGTTAATATAAGGCACTGGCATCCATATTGATGGTCAAAAATAAAAAATAAAAATTAACTTTCCCTCTCTCCCCTAAACATTTGGTCCTTCAAGGAAAGTTGCTAGGGTTAGGGTTTGGGGTTGAATTCAACTAGAGCATGAACATTGAATGAGTTGGAGATCCTTTTACCTTACTAAGCTTTCAAAAATAAAAATCTAGCAATTTCCATGGTTGAAAGTCCTTCCCTAGGGCTTATGTCATCAACCCTAGGCAATTCTAGGGCTAGAAAATCCTAATTTTGCATTAAAGCTTCAATTTAAGGTCATTTGAAGGTTTGTGACTCTTTTTGTTCATCATATCATTAAATCAAACCTTTCATCTCTTTGTGTATGCTTAGTTGTGGTATTGTTTAGTTATACATTGAACACCCTAGGCTACCAAGCCCATCTTTATGGACCTCTTTCTAGGTACGCTTCTTATCTAATGAAATTAATCCTTTTGAGTAAGCCTATTGAATCATCACCTTTGAAACTTTGACCTAGAATATCCTTTAGGTGACCTATATTGGGGAGCCTCTCATATGGTGAAATTTCACTAAAGAACAAGAGGTGGAGTGCTAAGGTGACAGTTGCATCCACATCACCTTCTGTCTTACTCTAACTTTTGTCTTATGAGGCATCTTACAAGACCTACTATATTTTGAGGCAGCGTTCAGTTCATTTATTGGGCTTCCCAAGACTTAAGACTTAAACTGACACCAAAATTTACTTCTTGATTTGTTATAGTATTAGTGACCAAACAAAAAAACAATCAAAGAAAACTTTGTCAAAACCTGAAATTTCTTCATCGATTATTTTCATAAGTAAGACTAAGGAGGGTGAGAGGGAGGATTATTTTCACAAGTAAGATTAAGGAGGGTGAGAGGGAGGATGTTTACTGTGAATTTCTCGAATTACTGTTATAAATCATAGAAGTAAAGCTTGTCAAAACGCTCATTTTCTTCATGGATTATTTCTACAAGTAAGAATATGGAGGATGAGAGGGAATATGCTTGCTCTAAATTGCTTGAATAACAATCATTGATTCACTCACTACTATTATATCCTTTGTATATTGAAGTTTGAAAACTAAAATGCCTTTGAGAAGAACGTGCATTGAAACTATATCTACTCGCACATACAAATTTTATTACCAAAACAAGTGGTTTTACATGTTTTCGTTTACTTAATTTCTAATATTGATCTTCTTGTACATGAAAGAACCCACATTAATCTACATGGCTTAGATATCTCAAAAAAATAGCATTATTTCTCATATGTGATATTTAAGAAGCTACACAATAAAATTCCTTATTATTTTAACTTCTAAATTACAACTCTTCTAGCATCACATGTGCAACAATATTCAACTTGTTCCCCTAAAGTTCTTTGACACCTTCAACCATGGATCCACTTGCAAAATAGGTTATAAATACCATAACATAAGATTGTGCATTTGAATATATAATTAAATTGAACATCATGTGAGACAAATTTTATCTTTCATAGGGGTTTCTACCCTCAATCTCTCCATCTTGTACCTGTAAGATTTGTATCAATGACGTAATGAGGACTAAACCCCACACAAACATCCACATTTCATAAGTGATTAATTCATGCATATTAAATAAAAAATGGTATTACATACATTTCCCATGCATTTATATTAGAAGACTATTAGGATGTTATTAACCTCTCCCCTGGCTGCCATCGCAAAAGGGATACTCCATCCATTGTCATTAATGATGAAGTAATCACGTTGGTCATCTCAATTGAATAAACAAAGCCCAAAATTTATTTTAGAAAGTCGAAGATTACCTAATTAAGCAATAATAATAACATACAATAAACTAAATGACAAGTTGATAGCCATCCAAATGACCCATTTGTTGTAAAATATTATCTATCATCATTGCAATATTCTAATACTTAAGGGAGTAAAGTGTAGGGAGTACTTTAACGTTGAAGGGATCATTATCAACATATTACAAAGATGCCCTGCTTATGGTGGCACTATACCAAATGAAACACGGTTCGTACAAATGGTCAACTTATGGTTAATACAAAATACATATACAATAAGCATGTTTCAAATCCAAATTTTATAAATCTAGAAGGAATTATAAATATAATTCTTTTTGGATTCATATCAATCTAATGAAGCAATTTAAATTTTTTATTTCTTTTTTGCTTTTTTTGTCAAATTTTTTGTAGATTTTTAGAAAAATATAATTTTTAATTATTAGAATTTAAAAATTCTTGGGTACTCAAAAGTTTTTCTAAAATGTTAAACCCTTTTTTGTCTTGAAAATACAATTTAAATAACAAAACATTGAGATCTCATTAAAAATCTTTTCCTCAAACCCCATGGGAAATAACTGCAATTTAAATATCAGAACATTGAAATCTCACTAAAAATCCTATCGCCAAATTCTGAGAAAAGAAAAAAGAACCTTATTAAACTAGGACATAAGGCCATGTGCCCTAACACTATTACAAAAGAAAATAATTTGTACATAGCTAAATTACATTTTTTATATTTAAAAACACTATTATGTTAACAATGTTTACAATTTATAAAATATTATATTAAACACTAGATTGGTTGAGTGTTTGATCCTCCTAAGCATATAATCAATGTGATGTTATTATATCTATACATATGCCATAGAAATGGATGCAAGATATATGACCATCTTCCCTACCACATGCATCATTCCATATCCCCACAGTGGGAGTTTTAATATCTTGTGTGAGGATATAATTCTTCCAAGACAAGGAACGATAGATGATATTCGATTCAATGTAATGGGTTTAGCCCCTATCCTAAATGAATAGAGATACGGAATCTTCAAAAATAAGTGGTGGCTATTGGACTAATAGCCAAAGAACTAGGAAATTGTAGATGCATGCTAATTTTAATTTCCAATTCAAATCACACTATCAACAACCATTCAATAGTACGTTAACCACCTGAGTAATAAATTCCTCGAGTGAAAAATTGAACCTAACAACCCCGAGACGTAGGAAGAATAAACAACAAAAACAACAAAGAAACCACACGTACAAAGAAAACCTTGTAGTTGAATATGTTTTGCACTACCAAAATTCCTACTACATAATATATAAAAATTAAGAAAACAAATACTCCATTTTGCAATTCCCATAAAAAAAACAATACCCATATTTTTGGAGAACTCCTTACAAGTCTGGCTAAACATTACTGTACACACAAATATGCTGATTTTTTACTAAACAATTTAATAATATACATGTAAATGCAAGATGTCTCAAGATAGACAAATTATTTTGGTCACAACCACAAAATAATATCAGAAGTTGACTAATTCGAAAATTTCTCTTAAACAAGTTAGATCTCACCACTTCTTAAATGCTAAGAATAGGCTCTTCTCATAGAGATGAACTCTAGCTAATAATGACCAATCATCTTACATGACCAATCACCTCAACACTCCACAACATAATCACACCTAACACAAATAGGAGTTACAAATTACTATACTCATTAGGGGAATTTTGAGGTCTAAAATGGGCCTCATAAGGAAATTATAAAATAATAGTGGAAATAATAAAATAAGATTAGATTACATCATCAAATTTTAGAGGGAAAAAGAAAAACTATTTTTTCAACTCATATTTTTAACTTATCTCCTTATGGATTTACTCAAATTTCGAGCAGAAACACTCATTGGATGCATAATTTGATTCCTCATCCAAGGAGTACCCATGTTGCATACTTTCGATGGACCCTGCTACATGAAAAATGAGAAATACATGAAAAACGTGATTGCAATCACATTTTTTCATGTATTTCTCATTTTTCGTGTAACAGGGTCCATCAAAAGTATGCAACATGGGTACTCCTTGGATGAGGAATTAAATTTTGCATCCAACGAGTACTCCCGCTCGAAATTTGAGTAAAACCTTAGGGAGATAAGTTGATAAAACGAGTTGAAAAAATATTTTTATTATTTTTAAATTTTTAATTTTTTTTTACTTTTTTACTCCAAAAATGGTGAATCATCCCCCATGGTTGATGTCATCATCTTGAATTTTATTGGTTCTTATAAAGTTTATTTTGGTTGTACATTTTTTTTAGGAGGCCCATTTTAGACCTCAAAACTCCCGTAATAGCTTCTTTAACTACAACTTGTTCTAATCACCATTAGTTGAGGTCTTCATCAATACGTTATCCTCTACAACACATAATTAACTATGAATTGAAGAACCTCTTGATCAACAAAGTCTATATCTTGTTTATCATTAGCACGTCATACCCCTATAATGCAAAAATCACCAAAATATTGAGGAATAACCATCCATCAGAATGCATGGATAACCAATCATTATATCCATTAGTCTAATAAGATGTCCTTTCATGTAGATGATTCATTCAACTATCCATGAATCATATATCTTCATATCTGTAATGTTAACTCCTACATCATCATTACTCATTATGCAAGATTTTCATTGCCTGCCTATAACCTCAAGTGGGTTTTGCTCACCACAAGCAATATATCAAATCAAGTGGTTTTTGTTGGACGCAAACCTTCCTCAATCATGACAAGTGGCTTCAGTTGACCACAAAATTTTCACTACAAAGTGGTTTTTAGAGTATCACAAACTTTCAACATAAAAAATTATGTTGGTATACACTCCTCATCAGACTTCATCATTTATTCAAGTACATACAATTACAAACTCCACTTGTAGAGATACCAGGTACATACTCAAACATTCTCTAGAATCAATATATCAAATCAAACATGACACCATAAACTTGCTAACAAATACGATGCGTAATTGACATTACAATATGTTCTTGACTCTTATTATTTCACATAATTCAAAATTTTAGCTTGTTTGTCCTCCATTATTTCTTCACTTCCATTGAAGCCACAAGACTTCCACATGCATTTTTATCAAGTTTTTTTCTTTGTTGCATCCAAGATCACTTCCATGTCCATTACATTTTTATTGCAATCTCCTCATTCCTACTTCCTTGTGTTTGTTGTTTCAATGTTCATTTTGATGCATTCTTTTCACTTGGAATTCATCATTGAACATGTTTCCCCTTCCTACAAGCAATTGACCATCAATATCCATATAAAAAAAATCTAGCTATCAAGATACATGAGTCTTGTTCGCTGTACTTATCATCTCTTTAAGAATCATTTTCACTTACATGATTCATCAACATATTAAACTCTCTCTTAATCATAATTTGGTCCCAACCATGTCATATTATGAGATTACTCCATCCCACATTCCACCCTTAATCGAAAACTCAACTTCTCCAATTCCACATCAAGCTAGTATACAAATACACCTCCCACCCTCAAACCTACCTAATAATTTATTCGACAATTTGACACCACATCCTCTCTATGTGTGATAGACACACACTACATGATTATGTATGCTACCAAACTAATGTATGTAACCCTGAATCAACATGGCTTACAAAACACCTAGTAAAATCCACTTACTCTTTTACAACTTGGACCAAAACTTTAGTGTTGGGTACAATTGGTAATGAAACCTTGCAACACATATTACAACACTTCAACTTAAATAAAACAAATATCCAAAATATTTTAACACAACACAAAGATTACCATCACTTTCAGATAATTATATTTACATATTATTACTATGCAACGCTTCTACACAAAATTTGATGGCCTCTCCACTTTCCGCAACAACAAAAATGTGATTTGAATATCCAACTCTACCATAGCCCCAAATAGTCTTCAATACGCCTTCTAAATGTATCCATGCTCAACGACCAATCTGCATGCAATTGCAGGCAACTAGCGATTATTTTACGTGGAATGTGTGCCTTCTTTCCAGTAGCAACTCCCTTTCCACTCCAATCAAGCTTGGAATTTGATGAAGTATAGTATGTATTTGTTGTTGCAACCCGTATTTGACAAGCATACATTAAAATTACATGTCAACTATGACATGCTAGAAAATATGGAGCTTGTCGGATTGACACTTAAATCTATTTGATACCGATAAAAAAATCAAAGCAAGGTGGGGATAGTAAATATAGTTTGATTGTTCACCTTATACCTTGCAAGTTTTCCAACTCACAATATTCCCTGTGGTCATGTAATTTCTAGTTGGTATGGTATAAGCCAAAGAGAAATGCATATATTTTGAGCTTCATTAAGCTCTACATGTTTTCATTTACCTAACGAAGCTACTAAGACAAGGTGGTGAGGAGCAACCCAGTAATACTATGCCAACCAACTAGAAAATAATGCCTTCGATGTTCCATGTTGGTGTTCTTGTTGCTAGTTCACCTGAGCTCAATGGCCTTTTCACATCAAACACTTAGTCACAAGCTCGAGGAAATAAGAAATTGTGGCAACGCAGAGATGTGAGAAGTTAGGGATGTACAACTGACACACCTTGATAAGGCATGGAGCATGACTAAAGAAACCAAGCACAGTAATGAGCTTTTGGCTTTAGTTTTGGATTGGGGAAGAAAAACCTTCGCCATTTCTTCTTCTTCAACAATTTATGTCTCTCCTATATGTGTAACAAGGTAGTCGTAAGGGAATTTGAAACTGGGTTGAATCTGTTGGGTCCCTATAATACTAGTGATTACCCCATTACTATTGTAGTTGTACCCCTTATTAATATTTTTGTGCCCCTATTGTCCCCATATTGTTATTACTGTGCCCCATAGAATCCCTCTATTGTTATTTTTGTGGCTTTATATTATTATTGTTAGGTCGGCTAGGTTATATTGTGACTCCTTAAACTCCTATATATAGAAAGGAGGTTTTGTCATTTGAATCATCCAAGGATTGTTAATTTATGTAATGTAAAGGAGGTTGCCCCCTCGAAGAGGCTGAATTTTAAGGCGTTGATCTATCTTTTCTATCTTTTTCTTGAGCTGGTTTCATAACATTTGGTATCAGAGCTTTGGATTCTAGGGTTTCGCTGCTCCAAACAGGTCATCGTGGCATTTTCGCTATAACCTTTTTTCTGCGATGTTTCAGAAGCTAAAACAAGAACCCATTTGAGAATACATCACGTTGAAGCTCGGGTCTGAATTTCAGAGTTTTTTGCGCTATATTTGCGGAGATATGATCTGAGGAAGTTGGTCTTTTTGCAGACTCCTGAATTACATTCCAAACAGGTGACCTGGGGAAAATCATCATAACTTTCTCTCTGAGCATCGGATTGAAATTTTGTAAGAAGGTACAGAAAGAGGACGGACTGTAGTTTCTTGTATATATTTTTCAGAACCAAAGGTCAAAACAGGGACATGTGGCACGTCGTACAAGTTCGCTCTACTGAATTAGTCTATAATCAGGTCACTGTGGGAGATTTGGCATAACTCTTCATTGGAGAATCCAATTGGGGTCAGATTGGTGGCATTGGAAAGAGGACACAGAGGGCTACCACAGGTCGCAATTTTAGAATTGGATGATCCGAAATTACAGAGATACATCAAAGGCAATATCGAGCTCCTACAAAGTGAAAAAAGGTGTGTAGATTTTTTAAATTTTTGCTTAAGCTTGGTTTGAAAAATTATTTTGAAGGAATTCAAAGGGCATAGTAGAGCATTAGTATCGGTAAATGATGCCCCGAGAAAAGAAAATGCAAACACCTAGTAAGCAATCTGAAAGCTCTATCATGACTCATGAAGAAGAGGAAGAAATGCTACATGATATATCAAAATTACAAGACCAAGTGCAACAAATTTCACTCTCACAAAAGCTAACAGAAGCTAAGATAAATGGAGTGGAATCTAAGATAAAGGGCATGGAAGCCAAGATTGACGATTTGAAGACAGATTTGAAGGCAAATTTGACAAATTTTCTACAAGAAATACTTACTAATGGTGAAAGGGGAGTAAAGGAAACTCATGATGCAAACAAAGGAAATGTTAATCATGATTTCATAGACTCTAATGTTGGATCGAAGACGCACCATATTCCAAAATCGATATGAGGAAGTTTGATGGCAAGGATCCCGCAACATGGATATTACAGATGGAGCAATTTTTCGATCTCAATAATGTGCAAAACACACAAAAGGTACGTATTGCAACTTTATATTTGGAACCAAATCAGTTTGTATGGTATCAATGGCTTTGCTCTCGTAAATAATTTATCACTTGGGCAATTTTTACGGAAGAATTGATAGCACATATGAGGATACAAAAAGCAACACTTTTTTTAGCCAATTGATAAGTCTCAAACAAAAGGGTTCAATAATGGAGCACATTGAGGAGTTCCAAAAATTGAACATAAGGGTAAAAAATATTCCAGAGGAGCATAGGATTGATGTGTTCATAGGGTCTTTAAAGGATAATATCCAACATGATGTTCGCCTTTGGGAACCTGATTCATTAGAGAAGGCATTCAGGTTAGCAAGAAAAATGGAAAGCAAAATTATGGCAACTAGGAAGCATACCACTCACAACTATAAAGACGGAAGTGTTGTTGCTGCTAGTCTTCCACAACCTATAAGGTTGACACCACAACAATTGGAAGAAAAAAGAGCAAAAGGGCTTTGTTACAGTTGTGATAGCAAATACACTAAAGGTCATAAGTGTGCTGAGAAGAAATTATTCTACATAGATTGTGAAGAGGAAGAAGAAAAGGAGCAAGAAAGGTCAAAAGAAGAGGATATACTCCAGGAACAAAGCCTAGATGAAGAACAAATAATCCGACCATATCTTGTAATGCATTGGCGGGAATTACCACTCCTCAAACCATCAAGATAGAAGGACAAATCAAGAAGAAAAAGGTAATAGTGTTGATTGATTCAGGAAGTACCCACAATTTTATTCATTGTAAGGTAGCAAAAGAATTGAATTGCTTCTTATATCCAGCACCAGAGTGTCAAGTGATGGTTGCAAATGGAGGAACAATAAATTGCTCTGGAAAGTGCCATAATATCAAGCTATCCATGGGAGAATATGTATTGACTAGCCCAATGCTTTCCATTCCAATGGGAGGTGCTGATGTTGTACTAGGAGTCCAATGGCTACAATCCTTGGGTACAATAGCTTTTAATTTTCAAGAAATTTTCATGAAATTTTCTGTGGAAGGAAAGGAAGTTGAATTAAGGGGTATTGTAAGGAAAGCGGGAAAGATAATCAGCTCTAATGGTATGACAAAGCTTCTAAAAAAGGAACGAAAAGGTGTAATTGCACAATTATGTTCGCTAGATGTTTCCACATTGGAATCATCTATTTCTCTAGATCTCCAAAAAGTCTTGGACAATCATTCCAAGGTATTTGAGACTCCCAAAGGTCTCCCACCTATTCGTGATCATGATCATGCTATTCATCTGATTCCAGGAAGTGTTCCTCCAAACATCAGGCCGTACAGATATCCCTATGCCCAAAAGAGTGAAATTGAACGTATGGTTGCAGAAATGCTAGAGGCTGGTATAATTCAACCGAGTCAAAGTTCTTTCTCGACTCCAGTAGTATTGGTGCACAAGAAGGATGGATCATGGCGCATGTGTCCGGATTATAGGGAGCTCAACAAGCTCACTATTAAAGATAAGTTTCCCATTCCTGTCATTGATGAATTACTGGATGAATTGCATGGATCAATTTACTTCACCAAGTTGGATCTTCGTTCAGGATATCATCAAATCAGAATGAAGACTGAAGACATTCCGAAAACAACATTTAGAACTCATGAGGGTCATTATGAATTTTTGGTCATGCCTTTTGGCCTTACCAATGCACCTTCAACATTTCAAGGTTTGATGAATTCAATTTTCAAACCATTCCTTAGAAAATTTGTGTTAGTATTTTTTGATGATATACTAATCTACAGCAAGTCTTGGAAGGATCATGTTGAACATGTTGACAGGGTGCTACAACTATTGGAGGAGAAACAATTATATGCAAAAAGATCCAAATGTTTCTTTGGAGTACAAGAGGTGGAATATCTGGGTCATATTGTATCTCATGAAGGAGTTAAGGTAGACCCTAGCAAAATTAAAGCCATTAAGGAATGGAAAATCCCCACATCCATAAAGCATCTGCGAGGATTTCTCGGGTTGACAGGGTATTATCACAAGTTTGTTAAGAATTATGGGAGAATAGCAGCACCTCTAACAACATTATTGAAGAAAGATGCATTTTCATGGACTCCAGAAGCAACAAAGGCCTTCAAACATCTTAAAGAGGCAATGTGCCAAGCACCTGTCTTAGCTACACCGGACTTCACAAAAACCTTTATTGTGGAATGTGATGCTTCAGGAAATGGAATTGGTGTTGTTTTAATGCAAGATGAAAGACCCATTGCTTTTGAAAGTCGTCCAATCAAGGGAAAGTTTTTACACAAAGCTATTTATGAGAAGGAAATGTTGGCAATACTCCATGCACTTAAGAAATGGCGACCCTACCTAATGGGAAGACACTTCAAGGTAAAAACGGATCATGATAGCCTTAAATACTTTTTAGAACAAAGATTATCCTCTGAAGAGCAACAAAAGTGGGTCACAAAGATGTTGGGTTATGACTTTGAAATCATCTACAAAAAAGGGAAGCAAAATGTGGTGGCAGATGCACTCTCAAGAAAGGATGAGGATGTGGAAGCATTGTTGTGCACCATTTCTATTATCCAACCAGATTGGATAAACGAAGCAAGGGAGGAATGGAAGAATGACGAAGAAGTGTGGGCACTTATTCGAAAGTTACAACAAGATTCCAGTACGTCTGATACATTTAGCTGGAAAAATGATTCGTTATGGTACAAAGATCGCTTATACCTCTGTAAGAATTCCCAGCTAAAACAAAAGATTCTTATGGAATTGCACACTTCTCCCTTAGGAGGGCACTCAGGATTTTTAAAAACTTACCACAGGGTTAAGAAGGAATTTTTTTGGGATGGCCTTAAATCAGATATTCAAAAGTTTGTGGCGGAATGTTTGGTTTGCCAACAAAATAAAGTTGAAACAATTAAGACACTGGGTCTATTACAACCTTTATCCATTCCAAGCCAACGTTGGGAGGAGGTTTCAATGGATTTTATCACAGGTTTACCCAAGTCTGAGGGAAAGAGTGTCATCATGGTGGTAGTTGACAGACTTACCAAGTATGCACACTTTTGTGCATTATCACATCCATTTAAAGCCAGTACAGTTTCTACTGCATTTATGGAAACAATTCAAAAGCTACATGGAAACCCAAAGATTATTGTAAGTGACAGAGATCCCATTTTCACTGGAAATTTTTGGACAGAATTATTTTCTTGTCTTGGTACTCAGTTAGCTCATAGCTCATCTTATCATCCTCAATCTGATGGGCAAACTGAGATAGTAAACAAATGTTTGGAAGGATATCTTCGTTGCTTTGTATCTGATAAACAGACACAATGGGTCAAATGGTTGCCTCTGGCTGAATGGTGGTATAACACTTCCTTCCATATAGCAAAAAAAATGACCCCATTTATGGCACTTTATGGGTATCAGCCACCATCCATCACATCATATTTAAGAGAAAATTCTAAGGTTCAAGCAGTGGAACATCACATCGAACATCAACAACAAGTCCTCCAACTCTTAAAGGATAACCTCGTGTTGGCACAGAATAGAATGAAACAACAGGCAGATCAACATCGCAGCGAAAGAAGTTTTGATGTAGGTGATTGGGTATTCCTACGACTACAACCATATAAGCAAATGTCCCTCAAGCAAGCTAAGAAGGATAATAAATTATCACCAAAGTATTATGGTCCGTACAAGGTGTTGCAAAAGATTGGTACTATGGCATACAAATTGGAGCTTCCTGCAGCTTCTCGATTGCACCCAGTTTTCCATGTTTCATGTTTAAAGAAGGTTATAGGCGATAAGCTCCCAGTTCAAACAATATTGCTAGAACTTGACAAGGAAGGAAAAATTATATTGGAACCAGAAGCAGTCACAGAAACAAGAACTCGACAGCTACGAAATCGATCAATTTCAGAGTATCTTATCAAGTGGAAGAACTTATCTGCTGAAGATTCCACATGGGAGGATGAGAATTTTATACAGAAGCATCCAGAACTACTCAAGCGTTGAGGACAACACTTTTTTGAAGGAGAGGGGCATGTTGGGTCCCTATAATACTAATTATTACCCCATTACTATTGTAGTTTTACCCCTTATTAATATTGTTGTGCCCCTATTGTCCCCATATTGTTATTACTGTGCCCCATAGAATCCCTCTATTGTTATTTTTGTGGCTTTATATTATTATTGTTAGGTCCGCTGGGTTATATTGTGACTCCTTAGACTCCTATATATAGAAAGGAGGTTTTGTCATTTGAATCATCCAAGAATTGTTCATTTATGTAATGTAAAGGAGGTTGCCCCCTCGAAGAGGCTGAATTTTAAGGCATTGATCTATCTTTTCTATCTTTTTCTTGAGCTGGTTTCATAACAGAATCTCTTTCTAGGACTGAATTGCTTTAATCCAACAATGGATAAGATTGAGGGATTTCTATTAAATCAAGGCCAAAGTTACAATAAGACTCACATGCATGTTCATTGAGGAAATGATTATAGATTGTTCCCCTTATAAGCTATTCTTAGGTAAATGTCATTGAGTTCTTCAAGCAGCTACTGCTTTTCTTACATCTGTAGACTCATAAGAAAAAATGAGTATGTTGGTTGGCTTCTAGTATTTTTATTAGCCCCTACTTTGTTTCTTCCAATAAATGAACATCATTTAGCACAAATTTTCGAAACATGATACATGAAGTGAAGATGACATCCTTAGGTAACTTTAGCCTTTTCATTGTTTTTTTGTGTACACTTCCTTTCACATTGTTGCACACCCAAATGAGCGTCACTTTATTTAATTCCTTGAAAGAAATCACAGGTGGGTTTTAAAGAGGCACCTTTCCATCAGAGAATTTGTTCACTTAGTCGTTTTCACGTAAGCTTCCTTTGATTGAGATCGATTTTCCCTTTAATTCCTTTACAGAGCTAGAATGCTAAGTCTTGAAGACATAGAATCATAACCCTCCTTTCACGTAAGTGCATATCTTCCATTCTTTCAAGCAAGTGATTATATTATCTTTGTTTAAAGGTAGTGTTCTTATTTTCTATTGCCTCGCGAGAGCTGGGCTCTATACAAGGTGGGAACCAAAGCGAAATATCAATCTTATTATTGAGCCAAGTAGGGCTTGATTGAAATGCTTGAAAGTCATAGGTTCTAGAGATACACTCCTTCTTAGATAGAGAATTAATGAAAAAATTCTTTATTAGAGAAACTCTTCACTTCAAGCAAGTGAGCATCCTTCTGAAAGGCCAGTTCTCCTTCTCTTCTATTGCCTCGGAAGAAAGAGTTGGGTTCTTATTCAGTCAGATTCGAGTGGAGATCAGAGCAACACACATTTTTCTTTTCCTTCTTGAGTATTTATTTTTATTTCATCTTTGTTTACACATTAGTGTGTTCAAATAAAGAGGAAAACAATTTTTTCTTCCCTATTCGATGGTTGATCCCTTGTCCAATGGTCATAGGCCTTATTGTCACTACCTCATATTATCTGGTACATAGGGCTTTGCATGTTATTCCAATTATAAGTCATACTACTTTTGTTGATGGCCAACTTGAGCTAGAAGATCCCTTAAGAGAATAAGAAGGCCCCACTCCAAGTTCTACCTCCATTTAGATCCCATCCCACTCCATTATCTTGTGGACTACTCAAATTAGCTCGAAGGTGTAGCCCAATTTAGCAAAGAAAGAGAAAATACCACATAGAATCCCCTAATGAAGGAAAGGCCAAGTCTAACATAAAGGTAATGCGAAGGAAAGAGGATAGCCCGGGATCTTAATTTTTTCTCTATTATTTATATAATGCACAATGGTTGAGCTACTAACTCCAACATTGTAAACTTGGAGGAATACAACTCATCCAACATAGTAATTCAAAGGAGTACAACTCATAGGAGGACTTTTAAGCTTGTTTAATCATTCACACATTGTTTTTTGAGTTTGCCACATAATAGGATAAGATGCACTGCTAATCTATATAATTTCGAAAATGGTATTTAGTTAGCCACTAAACATGGTGTTGTAGCGGCTACAACATTCCTCCAAAAAATTTCCTTAGCTTTGTTTTGGAGCCTCCCTACCAACCATCCTTATTAGCATGTCTTGCACTACCCAGGTCCTTATGCTTTCAGTTGAGTTTCTTTGGCTTAACAACTTATGTTCGCTAACTTGTTTGTCTTTTGCCAGCACGCTGACCTCCCATGACTTGGTCTCAAACCAATTCTTGTGCTAACTTGGAAAACTGCATAGCACTGGAGGGTAACTAGCCTTGCTCTCCAGAATTGTGCAGTGCATCCTGGTAGCCAGCACTACTCTCCATAATTGTGTAGAGCAGACAGGTTGCCTTCCCCAAGAAAACTGCGCAGAGCAGCCCATCACTGGGCTTTCTCTTAGAATTTGCGCAGTTCTAACTGGTAGCCTTGGCTTCAGTCCAGAAACTGTGCAGAGCTTGACGGGCATCCAGAGCCACTCAACCCAGAAACTGCGCAGAAGTCATTTGATGGCTTGTTGACCATTGCATGTGCTCACAGGCTGACCGGTTCCCTCCAGGACTATGCAATCTTGTCTTGCATACATGCGCAATTTTTCCCGAAAAAGGAAAAAACAAAAAGAAAAAATCATCCCTAGATTTTAGGGATCCATTTTTGGCAGCGGGGAGTTACATACAAAATCCATTTTAGAAACCTCCCGCCAAGTGTTTTTTTCCTAGATTTGTGGCATGCACGTCATAAGCCTAGATCTTGACAAAACTATTTATTCCATGTCTCAAAGCTCATTCTTCACTTTCGATCTTGTAGCTCTGGCATTCCCAATGCATCTAGGAACCTTCGGCACACTCATCACAACTTTTTTCGGGTAAGTCTGCTTTTCATGTCTTTTGCTACTTTTCTGTCGCTTTTAACATTTCAGTTTGCGTGAATGTTATTTGCTTGCTTTTTTTCAACTCTTGTTGTCATTTCAATGCATGTTAGCTTGTAAAAACGTTGTTTTGAGTTTTGCATTGCATTTCCTTGTTGTCGCATGCATAACACTGTTTCTGCACTAACGTTTGTCGTTATGGCAACTCGCTTTACACACTTCATTGTTTTCCCTTTTCCCTGAATCTTGCACTGAATGTAATCACATGCATGTTCATTCACTCATATCTACACCACTTTTTCACATGCATTCATTCGTTAGTGATTTTCAGTCGCACGTCGGCAGGTCTGAGTTGCCTTGGCTCAGACCTTGCCTTGCCCGGCTTGCACTGCGCATTTCTAGGATGGAAGGCCTTGCCTTGCTCCCAGGAATTGCACATAGCTTGCCTCACACTGGTGTCCCACACTGTGCTCTGCGCAGTTTTGAGAGGAAGTGCCTCAGTTGGCCCCTGGGATTGCACAGTGCAATTTCCTGGGTAGCAATCATGCTGACTGAAATTACACATTGCGTAGTTCCAGTGCTCAACAGACCAAGCTGGAATGTGCTCTACACAGTTTCAGCAGTCAGTGATCTCACTCGCAGCCTGGACTGTGCTCTGCGCAATTTTAGTGGTCATTCAGCTCATTGGCAACCTGAACTATGCTCTGCGCAATTCCAGTATTCAGTCTCCCAACCTCTTCTAGATAAAACTGCGCAATTTTCCCAAGCAGTCACCCAGGTGTGTTGCATGTCAGACATCGAGTTGCCTTTGGCTTTCAACTGAGATTTTTCTTGCCATGAGAATTGCTCTGTCTCCAAGTAACACAGGTTTTAATCAGTCTCTCAATAATACAGGTACAATGGCTTCCAAGAGAGCAGGGTCAAAGGACACCATTGAGAGCACAACTGAAGATGTGGTCGAGCAAGTGTCTATGAGCTTGCCCATCTATGAAGACACTAAGTTCTTCATATACAAGGAGATCAAGATCACATGGCAAGACATCAATGACATCTTTATAGGCACCTTTGAGGAGAATCTGGAGGACCGCAGAGTCTATGTCAACATACACAAGTCTAGCTTGTACTGGGTTGCATGTAGGTATCTCGTGTTTCCATGTGCGAACATGATCCACTAGATTGTCTCGCATATTGATCCAGAGACAATGGTATTGAGCAGTGTCAGTGGAACAAAACTTGTTACCTTCAGGGCAGAGAACTTCCAGGAGATGTATCACTTGCCGCAGTCGGTGAAAAAAATGGATGCACTCTTCACCAATCCCAGCAGCAACACAAACTCAAGAGACATCTTGAAGAGTTGGGTGAGAGAGTTGTCTAAGTTTAGGACGACACCTAACCAGGTATACAAGACAAAGACGCTTTAGAAGGCTTATCAATTCTTGGTCATCTTCGCATGCTGCTTATACGGCCAGGAGAGTACAAAGACCTTCCCGCAAAGTTGGGTGATTGTGTTGGATCAGCTAGCGAACGAAGGAAGACCTTTCAATTGGTCCGACATGTTGGCTCTCTAGCTGAAGGGGCAAGTAACAAATGCCCAAAATTCGTCCAAGGGTCAACAAGAAAATCTCTTCATGTCCACCTACATTCTTGATGCAATCTGTGCCCGTCAACAGTTCCCTGGCTTGGGTTGGGCATGGACACCTTCATAACACTCTGTGCACATCTATTGCAAGTTGTTCTCTGAGTGCAGTTTCGATGGAGTTATACTACAGCTATCAGACCACTTCATCACCCCGGTGTATAGGATGACCTTTGAGCAGGATCTACCTTGCATGTCACAGGCAGTGATGGAGGCATTGGTTAATATAACAAATTGGTATGCTTCACCCCTTGGCACCTTCATGCGAATGTACAGTGTGGAGAAAGCTCCACATGTGTTACCGAAGTTTTCCATGGACAAATTGGTCATGTAAGAGGTTGCATACCCCATCTCGACAGAGTTGTCAGCGAGATTGCACATGAAGAAGGCACTTTGGCCCGCTCTTCCTTTGCAAATCAGGTTGTATGGGACCTAGAGTCTCAAGCATGCTGAGGCCGAGATGGAGGAATTCAAGAGATTCACCTTCAGCGCCAAAAGTTTCAATCCATACGACCCACATTGTGTAGTGAAGGACCACTGTACGAGAGTGTATCATCCTTGGATCCACGAGGCATGCCATTGGCCTGAGGAAAACCCATGGAGATACAGATATAACTACTCAAGGCTCAATGAACTAGTTAGAGTGGTTGTAGAATGGTTAGAAACACACAAGGCAGCAACACTTGAAAGAGCAACAACAACAGCAGCAGCAGAGAGCAGTGGACCTGCGCAAGACAAAGGTAAGAGGAAGATTGATGAAAGCGTAGAGGCAGAGCAAAGCTACAATTTTAAGGAAGATCCACTTGTAGAAAGAGTAGCTTTGGAGATTGAAGCAAAGAGGTGACAATGCAATAGAAGAATTGTGCAAAGACAAAGGGAGAAGCAAAGACTGTAGGAGGCGAGAAGAAGTTGCAGGGGGTGGAGAAACAACTAAGGGAAGAACAAGACTTGCATAGAAGGGAGAAGGAAGCGCAGAAAAAACAGGAACAACAAGAAGCGCAATGTGCACACGTTGAGGAAACTACATAGATACAGGTTAAAGAAGCAAAATAACTGGTAGATAGCAGACATGGTGATCAGTCACAGGGGCAGGACTTTTCTCAGGAGACTGAACAGATGTTGGAGCAGATGGACCCGAATATGTTTCAACCGAAACAAGATTAGGACAAAAACCTCATGCCCAAGGAGCAAGAGGTCACTGCATATGCTTCACCACATCTGGAAGCATAGCAACTCCCAAGTGATCAAGGAGACACCATCATCCTTGAGGACAATCCAGAAGCAAAGGTGCACAACATATCCTTTGACGAGTCACAACATAGATTTGTTCAATCGCGCAGATTGCCCACTCCGGATGTCCATGCATCTCCTGTGCATTTTCAAAAATGATTGATCGTGTCTGATGTGCATAGACATCCAACTGCATTCGCTGATGCTACAAAGGCATATGCTAAAGCCACCAACTCAAATGTGAGATTCTTGATAGCTGAGAATGAGTGCATGGCTAAGGAATTGCAAGCAACAAAGCAAAGAGAACAAGCTACAGCATCCGCCAAAGCAGAGTGGAAGAAAGTGATACTTCATGAAGTATCGTCTCTTAAGATAGTCATGCAGAAGTTGTACTTCAGGTTCGTCACGTGCATAAGTTAGTGGTCCATCTTAATGGTTGGCAGCGGCGCTATGATAGAAGGGCACACATCTTGACAGACATACACACTACTGTCAACCACATGAAGATACGGAGAATGAGGTACAAGGGAGCCCCGTTGTACTTGCCAAAGATGATGAAGCCAAAGGAAATGGAGTTGAAAGCACGCATCTGGAGTCAAATCCAAAACTATGAAGAACTCCCACAGCTCATCACTAGCTTACAAGTTTCACATGCACGAGTGTCCAAGAGTATGGATGTCATTGTGCGCATGCATGCGATCCCATCCATTGGCACACTCACCGAGGTGAATGCAAAGATCCAAGTCTGACTGGAGCTAGACATGTACTTCGAGTAGTTGATGCACATAGCCACCAACGAAAATTTGTAGATAAGAGCAAACACTATGCACAAGCATGTCGTTGGTTCGACTGCACTCAAGACCATGATGCGCATGCTACATGACGAGTTTGGTTTCAGAATAATGTCACCACATAGTACGTAGACACCATAGTAGACTACCAAGCTTGACATCAGTTCGCCACCAATGATCACCAAGAGGATGTCGACGAGTTAATCTTCTCACAGTTGTCTGAGTCTCAGGGATGTCTTGTATGGCCAACTCAAGCCCATTTTTGTCTCACATGGGTACATGTGTAGAATGTATTGTAAACATGTTGTAAAGTGAAAGACCAAGTGTCAATAGTGGAATGTAAACAGTCGTGTAAGTTGAAGAGTCATGAAGGTAGTTGAAGAGTCATAAAGGGGAATGTCAAGGGTCACCCCACCCTTTGCTATATATAGAACCTCATAAATCATTGTCGGGGCTTTTGGGAGCCAAGCTTCTAATAGGTATAACTTAGAGAAAGTTTAGGTGTATTGTAACGAGCCTTGACTTCTCCACAGTGCAGACCAAGTACATCTCTTTGAAGGAGCAGGCGACAGTGACTGTAACGTTCACATATTGGGGCTAGTGGTTGTGATCATGTAGCATAGCCAACATGTTTCATGCATATATTGTTATTGTAGTTCGACTATTCTGGTTACTCTAACAATGTATGTATTTGTAACTTACGCATGTATGTATGGACTATTCCGTATATATTTGTATGAATCTTATCGAAGCATGTTGTTGCTTTAACTCATCACTTTGGATTGTCGACTATTCTTCTTTCCATCTTGTGATGCTTTTCAGCTCGTGTGTTCCCTTTCAAGTTGTGTACGATTACAGGGTTCTAAGGGGCACACTCCTCTCAGCTTCTGTGTGTTAGAGCATTTCCATGCATCTTCCCTGGCTCGCTGCAAGGTCACACCCTTGGTTCCAACAAAGACATCTTGCTTACCTCTGCGCGCGATCGCAGTCAAGGCGATACCATACTACCCACTGCTGAGACTCCTACTCCAAACGCTCTGAGGTCTATTTGGGACTTCTTACTGAGGAGATCCCCTGACATGTTGGCAGGTCCAGCACCGCCAACACATGGTCATCTTGTTTCTCCACTATAATAAACATAACTTAAAATGCTTTAGAGCTAGCTAAATAGGGAAGAAAGCATTCATTGTCACAATTTGAAAACTTCTCAAAAATTACTCTTGCTGAAAATTTTGTATCATAATAATCAAGTATGAAATTATATATATTAAATCGGTTGAAAATGGAAGTCATGGTGAGTGCTTTAAGATAAGTTTGTTTTTGGATGTTCTAAATAGCAAATATGTCCCTCCTACTTGTGCTATCACTTCTGATGTTAATAAAACAAAGCTTGATAATTAATTTTATAATGAAATGGTATAATCGATTATAAAAAAATCTTCTCATTGTCTTTGAAAAGAGATGTCATTGCCTTTGCATTAAACTTAATTTCA
This sequence comes from Pinus tabuliformis, assembly GCA_031772625.1. Lineage (NCBI taxonomy): Eukaryota > Viridiplantae > Streptophyta > Pinopsida > Pinales > Pinaceae > Pinus > Pinus tabuliformis. The sequence continues at coordinate 514,832,441 of CM062807.1, forward strand.
CCTTACTAATTGAATAATGATGACTGTAAATAAATTATTCTTAAATGAAAAAGCTATTTAAATATAATGGTGACTAATTGAATAATGATGACTATAAATAGATTATTCTTAAATGAAAAAGCTATTTAAATATAACCATACATAGTGTACATTATAAATCTTCATTGTTTGGTGGGTGGGAATAATGATCACTGTAAATAAATTATTCTTAAATGAAAAAGTCATTTAAATATAACCATACATAGTGTACATTATAAATCTTCATTGTTTGGTGGGTGGGTTTTGAGTGGGTTGGTCCGAGTGGAATTCAATCACCATTGGGTGGGTTGTTGAGTGGGTTGGTCCGAGTGGAATTCAATCACCATTAAATTATTTATTTGATTTTTGTGGATTTCTTATGACTTGGTAACCAATTAAACCCTATCATACATAGTGTACATTATAAATCTTCATTGTTTGGTGGGTGGGTTGTGAGTGGGTTGGTCTGAGTGGAATTCAATCACCATTGGGTGGGTTGTTGAGTGGGTTGGTCCGAGTGGAATTCAATCACCATTAAATTATTTATTTGATTTTTGTGGATTTCTTATGACTTGATAACCAATTAAACCCTATCACATGCACTATGTGGGAGCACATTTGGAAAACAATTATCCAATATGTACAAATTACCATCTTGTTGTTTTTAAAGCGAATCTGGGTAGTCTTGTCTTGTCACACATATTCACACTATTAGAAATCCATTTCACAAAAACAAGTCATGAAACTGTAAATTAGTAGGAAGATTTCTTAAAATTAAAAAAAAAAAATTGATCTGTAAGGACTTTCAAGGTTTTCATTCAGATAAACACTATTCTCATATGAGAAAGAATTTATAATCAAAGAACATTGGGATAACTTCGGTATTCTTTTTTTTGCTGAAGCAAGAGTCGTACCTTCTATTTCATTAAATCTTAAAACAACTTACATAATATACACCATTCCCAAAGGAACTGTGGGCCACAGAAAAAGCATCCGCTTATAGCCTATGGCCTCGAGCTAAAGGCTTAAACTACAAAGTTCACAAAACTGCTAAGTCCACAAAATGCAAACAAATCAAACCATAAAATTTGGAGTCGGACCCGGTGATGAATTAGATAAACCACTAAACGGATTTTAGGTCCGGTAGGGGGGATAACTCTCGAGCATGTGGAGCGCGCGAAAGCCACTGATTTCCATCAAGACATGTAACCTGCCCGGAAGATATTTTTCCTGATCCGCGCCATTATCCTTGACCGTTGATCCTCCATGCCAGATCCTACGACGGAGGATAATATCGCACTGCCAAGTAGCCTGTCGGTTACTCACGCAATAGCCAACCTAGACCCACAAACAAGCTCGCTTGTTCCTGACCGTAGATCTGTCCTGCATGATCCGATGGCTGAGGATCATATCGCATGGGCCTAACACATCGAAGAATAGCGTGCGATGAGGGCGGTATTCCTTCCCCGTACTATGCCACGTGTTGCTTGGTGAGTGGAATCGCTCCCAACTCCACAAAACCACTTCCTACGTGAAGGGCGTGCGATGGACGCCAAACCACCTCCCGAGCAGTATTGAAGCCGCCGAAAGGAAAACAAGGGTATCAGGCTGTCAGAAAGCCGGAAATCCGACCCCTTTCAACAACCCTTCTCCATGGTCAAATGAACCCATGCATAATGAAAATCCATCTAGTTGGCCGACCATTCGCAGAACTGTATCTACTCAACAACTCCCATCTGAAACTTCTGTGATTGTACTGTGGAGGGTTGGGGAGGCCGACAGTAACCTGCATCCCTAGAATGATCTGACTTCGGAGAAAATACTGCGTGAAGAGACCAAATCAACTAGACACCGCCCCTGTGTCTTTGTTTCGAAACACCATTATATCCTCGTCCGCCTGGTCGTGACATTGCGTCTTTAATCTATTCAGAGGCATCTCAGGCCAACTCAGTGCAACCCTGCTTTTAGTACTGAGTACTCCTTGATTTGCCAATATGTCTGCCAATTTGTTAGCTGTTCTTCTCACATGGTTAAAACTCACAGTGCGTAATCCCCAGAGATGAAGCTGGATCCTCTGAAAGACCTGGAGCAATCTCCATTGTTTAAAGACTTTTTCCAGCTCCGTGCCATAGCTTATTCTTTTGACTGAGTTTAAGATTAACTCAGAGTCAGCGTCGACCATAACATTCTGGAGATTATCCTTCTTTAGAAATTCCAAACATTGCTCAAGAGCCATTAATTCTGCCATATTGTTAGTGGCTCTTCCCAAATGGCAATGGAAAATGAAAAGGAGACTGCCATTTTCATCCCTTAGCACCCCGCCACAGCGAGCAATACTTGGGTTATCTTTGGAAGCCCCATCAATGTTGAATTTCAAAAAACCCTGAGGGGGAGGATGCCAATGATCCTGTTTAAAATCCATCCTCAAAACCTCCCTGTCCAGGCCCTGTGGAATAAGCCCCTGCATACCTAGCTTAAGAAGTATCTGCGATTCAGCTTCTGAAGGTGGATTCTTAGGGAAAGTTCGCACTATGGTGCTTACCGTCTCCTTAAGTTGTCTTAAGATTTGCTCGAGAAGGCGTTAGGAGGAACTTTTTTCATTCTTAAAGATTCTGTTGTTCCTTTCTTTCCAAACAGTCCATATTATGAAACTTAGCGTTAAAGCCTAGGCTGAGCCTAGAAGTTCAAAATCAGAGAAGTTGCGTCTCCAATTGATTAGGGTATTGATAATGCTTCCTTTGTCCCTATCTGTCTGCTGGAAGATAGTGGCAAAAGTATCCCACAACCAAGAGGTGAAAATACAATTATTGAGAAGGTGCTCCATTGTTTCCTCTTGGGCTTCACATAGCTGGCATTTGGAAGGGCCCAAAACACCCCTCTTCCGAATGTTATCCCAAGTCAGAATTTTCCTATGATGCACCAACCACATGAAGAGTTTAATCTTCATCCATCCTTGATGTCTCCATATGTTTTGCCAAACCCTGTCCGGTTCATTGGAATCCAGCTCAAGGAGTATGTGTTTTGCCTCCTTGAGATTGAAGGTTCCTGCAGAATTGTTGCCCCATCTAAGTTGGTCTTGCCCCCCTGTCACTAATATTTTCCTTTGTTCCAACATTGCCAGAAGTGCCTTAGCTTTGGCTTTCAGTGGACTATCTTCCCTGTAATCCATCTTCTTCCAGGTTCTCCATTTTCCTTCACTGTTGGTTTGATCCCAAAAATCTTTTACCTTAAATAATCTTTTGGTATCTGTTTCTTTCTTGAGGTCCAAAAGGTTCTCGCTTAACATTGTAGGTTCTTGTTGCCATTTGTCTTCCCAAAACAAAGCAAGATCACCATCTTTGATTTCCCAGAAGTTGTTTTTTCTATACTAATCCTCTATTTCCCCAGGCCTTATTCCAGATGTGTGAGCCCTTTATGATGCCAGACATTCTTATTAGATCATTATCTTGCCAATTGCTAGCATATTTTTCTTTCCAGATTCTAGCCCACTGTGCCTCTGGTTCTTTTACCCAGCGCCACCATAATTTCGCCCCTAAAACTTTACTCAGTGCTTCTGGATCATCCAGTCCAAGACCCCCATAATTTTTAGGTTTGCAGATCTTCTCCCAGGCTACCAAGGCCCATTTCTTTCTTTCCTCCCCCTTTCCCCAAAGAAAGTCTCTTTGAATGGTTCTAAAATGTTGCAGAACTCCTTTTGGAGTTGGAAGGGCTGATAGCATGAAGACAGGAATTGATTGGAGAACAGCTTTTGTAAGCACTAACCGACCAGCCAAGTTTAAAGATCTAAAGGTCCATTTCCTGATTTTATCCTGCATCTTATTGATCACCGGCTCCCAGATGCCCTTGTGCAAAGGCTTATTAGTAAGAGGAACTCCCAAATATTTGGAGGGAAGGACATCCCTTTGAAAGCCTAGAATCCTGGAGATATTTTTCTGAATAGCAATATTGGTATTAAAGAAAAAAATCTTAGATTTGGAGAGATTAACTTCCATACCTGTAGCCATGGCAAAGTCAGACAGGATATGCTTGTACGCTAAAGCTTCTTTGACCGTGGGGATTCCTTGCAGCATAGTATCATCAACAAATTGTTGATGGGTCAAAGCCTGACCATTCTCTGAAAGTTGGAGGCCTTTGATATTACCAACTTCTTTAGCATGCTTGATATACCGACCCAGTCCTTCCATCATGAGGATGAAGAGAAAGGGTGAGAGCGGATCACCTTGCCTGAGGCCTCTGGAAGGAGTAAAGGTCTTGGAAGGAGAACCATTAACCAGAATTGAGAAGCTGGAAGAAGTTACCAGGGCCATGACCCATCTAACCCAGTTATGATCAAACCCAAAAGCAATAAGGACCTTCCTTATATAGGTCTAATTTAGCTTATCATAAGCTTTGGCTAGGTCCAATTGCATAATCATACCAGCCTTCCTATTGCTTATCAAAGAGTGCACCACCTCATGCGCTTGAATGATGTTATTGAGAATTTGTCTGCCCTCCACATAACTAGATTGCTCCACAGAAACTAGAGTAGGAAGAAGTGGTTTGAGTCTGTTAGCAACAACCTTGGATATTATCTTATAAACCACATTGCACAAGGCTATGGGTCTAAACCTGTCTGGAGTCTGAGCATTATCCTGTTTGGGGATCAGGGCGATGAAGGAAGTATTGAGTACCTTCAAAATAGTTCTATTCAACCTGGAATCTTCCACTACGTTCAGAATATCATGTTTAACTATATTCCAGCATGCTTTAAAGAAATCCACATTGAAACCATCAGGGCCTGGCGCTTTACCATTCTGCATTTCTTTGATGACCTCACTAACCTCCTCTTCTGTCACTGGCCTATTGAGATTAAAATTATCCTCTCTTATAACTAGTCTAGGAATATGCCCTATTAAATCCCTGATAAAATGCTCTCTGTCTGAAATAGTTTCCTATGCTATTCCATGAAAGTGTTGAACTAGCACTTCTTCTATTTCTTCATGGGAATTATGAAGATGACCGCCCTCATCCTTGATCAAAGAGATTCTATTATGAGATCTGTTCACTATGGTAGATCTGTGGAAAAATCTAGTGTTACGCTCCCCTTCTTTTAGCCATTGAACTCTGGATTTTTGTCGCCAAAATATTTCCTCTTGTTGACATAAATTCTCCCATTCTTGATGGTGTTTGGTGACTTGGTCATTTCTATCTTTATCAAAGCCATCTGTGATAAGGGTTTGATTGAGTTCCCGCATTTTATCTTCCACAGCTTTTTTTGCTGTAAAAATATTGCCAAATTCATTCTTGTTCCAATCTTTAAGTCTGAGCTTGATGTGCCTAAGTCTTTTGTGTAGCAGGAACATACTTGTACCCTGAATATGCAGGTCTTCTGTCCACCATTTTGAAATGTTGTTGATGAAGTCCGGGTGGGTGAGCCAGATATTCTCAAATCTGAAAGGTCTGTTCTTGGGGGTACCAATGCCCTGAACCTCAAGTTGAACAGGCCAATGGTCCGAGCCTCCAAAGGGTAGAATTCTCGCTATCATTTCCTTGTTGGTGAGCATAAGATCCTCTGAGATTATGAATCTGTCTAACTTTGAGGCTACTTGAGACTCTCCTCCTCTTTTATTGTTCCAAGTAAAGCGACCATTACTCATGTCAGTGTCAACAAGCTTCATATTATCTATAAAAGTTTGAAAAGTTGTAGAGTCTCTGCTTAAAGTTCTGGTTCCCCCTTTTTTCTCTGAAAGTGATTTGATCATGTTGAAGTCCCCACACAAGATCCATGGTACATCAACATGTCTGTCTCTGAGCTCCATAAGAGAATCTAGAAACCTGAGTTTGTCATCCATTCTTTGAGGGCCATATACATTCGTGACCAGATAGGTCTCCCTATCTCCCACCGGCTGTATAACCACTGATAAATAATTTCTAGATGCCTCAGCATCTATTATACCAATCTTTTGGGGGTTCCAAAGAGTAAGTATGCCCCCTGCTGTGTTATCTGCTTTAACTTCTAGAAACTCAAATCGATTGAGCCATTTGTTGTGAATTTCTTTTACTTTTTGAATGGAACATTTAGTTTCCTGGATAAAGATCATATCTGGAGCTTCTTGTTTCATTCTATTACTAAGAATTCTTTGTTTTCTTTTGCTACCTAGACCTCTGATATTCCAAGATGTAAACTTCATAATTAAAGATTCGTAAAAGAGTCACTAGTTAGATCTTTCATCTTCCCTGAATCTATCATTAGTTTTCCACATTCCATCAATAACTCATTCTGCTTTTTCCTACCTCTTTTCTTTCTTGAATTTCTAGGTGCTAGTCCCGGTGTGATTTTCATCGTTTTCACACCTTCGTTGCCCTGCGTTTCATTTTTTCTGTCTGTCCAACCCTTTAGCCTAAGTTTTCCATAGAAACAGCTATTGTACCCTATTGAACTCTTTTGGCAGTAATGAGTCTACCCCACTCATGGTCCCCTGTTTCAAGAACCCTTCCAGATCTAGGTTTTCCCTGTCAAGAATCTCCTGCAGTTCATGATCCTCCATTTCCATTTCACTCTAGGTCATTTCTTGGTCCATCTCCGGTTCTGCATCGCTTAGCATAGTCTCTTTCTGTTTGTTAATATCCTATGCTTGTACTGTGTCTTCCTCTTTCTCCTTCTCCTCTGGGCTTCCTTCCATTACCTGATCTACTTTTGTTATCTCTTCTTCTTCTTCGAGAACTTGGAACCTATTCAGATTAGTTTGTGGCCCTTCTGTTTGATGTTGCTTTGGCCCCCTCTTGCCCCCTTTTCCTCTATGTACCACTTTGTGAAAGCCTTCAGTATCTTTCATTGTGTTCACATTACTTCTGTTCTCTATTTTATTGAGAGGGCAATCTCTAAATAGGTGCCCATGCTCATGACATTTCCGGCATCTGAAAGGAATATGTTCATAGTCTACTGTTTGCACCCATTCTTCATCAAAAACTTCCAAGATGACCTCATCCGGTAGAGCTCCAGAGAGATCCATCTCCACACATATTCTTGCAAAGGAAGTGTACTTACCCCTTTTGGTGGCCTCAGAAGTGACAAAACGCCCTAATTTGTTTCCTATGGTAGATAATGATTCTGTTTCCTAGTAATCAAGAGGTAGCGAGTAGAGTCTTACCCAGAGCGGGACAAAAGTGAATGTTTCTCTTTCAGGGACAAAATTCATCATCCACGACCGCATGTAAAGGCCTGCTGCTGTATAGAAGTAGGGCCCTCCTTCAAACACCCTTTCTTTGTCCTCAATATCTGTGAAGACTACAGTAAAGAAACCCTTAGACCCAAGATGTAGGTCAATGCTTCCTTTTGGTTTCCAATTATATTTAATCCATGTATGTAAAGTTTTTTCAGTGGGCCATAATCCCATGAATTTACAAATGATAGCATATGTCCGCATGTGGTCCCTGTGCGCCTGCAGAGCAAGATCATTTAAAACTACTCTGGGTGTGACCTCAGTTTTGGGTTTGCATGGCCCCTTTTGTGCTTTTCTTTTTGCTTCCTGTTCCTCGTCTTCTTCCTCACTTTATTTATTGTTGTTATTCTCCCTTGACTTGTTTAGTCCTTCAATCAATATAGTGTAGTCTTTAAATAGGAATAGATAAACAGCGGAAATTTTCCTAATCATAAAAAGCCCATTGGGCTAGGATCTTAAATAGGAATGGATAAACAGCCGAAAATTTCCTAATCATAAAAAGCCCTCTGGGCTGGGATCTTGCATGCAGGATGGTGCATTACTCCAGGCAGCGGTCAAAGCTACAGGGATTAGGGTTGGTTAGAAAACATTGGTTGTTTGTAGAAAGTGAGCAAGGCTTTGGACAGAAACGATTAGCCCCCCTACTAATGAAATGTTCTGCTGAATCGACTGTAAGATGAGGGACTCATTCCCCAGGGTGTACATACCCTACCCCTTCTAATTGTGTGTACATATTTTACCACCACTTCTAATTGGAAGGAAGGCTATCCCTTGACGAAATATGCTTTCCCAACATATACATACCCTGACCCTACCTCTTCTAATTAGAACCTGTGACCCTCAATGAAGAGACATTCTTCTCATAATGTACATACTGTACCCCTTCTAACAGGAATATAACCCATTTTTAACCTATAACCTTTAGGAAAAAAAAGACATTCTTCCCGAAAGTATTCACACCCTACCCCTTTTAATCCAAGCTCATTCGAACCTGTAAGTTTAAGGAAAAGAAGACACATTCTTAACTATCAAGCTATATCTACAATATAGCCACCCACAAATATAATGAAAATAAGAGCAGCAATATAGTGAAATAAATGGAAGGATTAGATGCAAAACAGCTGAGACGGATTTATAGCCAGTATTGAAGAAACTAGCCGTCAAAATAACAAAAGCAATGCACTGAATTAAGTGGAAGGATTAGATACAAAGCTCTGAAGTGCTACATGGTGACTTGGACAGATAAAACTGAATGACATAACAAATCTGATTGAACACTAAACTAGATTGTTGCAATCCAGAAAACTGCCCAATAAAACAAATCCAATTCGACCAGATCATTTCCATTCCACCGCCAATCCCACAGCATAATTATAATATACATGCATGTTGTATAACCAGGACGTGTTCCTCCTCCTTTTAACATTATATCATTGGTAGTGTACCAAAGAAAAAACAGTTTTCATTCTGTTATATTCAAAGATCGCAACGTTGGGGATTTCATTTCAAAAATATCTACACAGAAAAAAACATAGAAGCTACATCAAAATGTAAAAATATAAAAGGTCGAGCTTTCAAACAGAGACAATTGAGCAAAGAAAATATATATAAATAAACATTGTGAAAATTTATATGTTTGAACATACATAACTGTACAAAAAACTATACTCTTATCTCCGATAAAGTCAAAAACACACATTAATCACGCCAGCAAACGCTCCAAATTTTCTGATATCGCTTTTACAATTTTGTCTGACCTTGAAATGTATCTTGATTCTCTATCTAAAGATTAAGGACATTTCAATATTTAATCTGTCAGAGGACTTCTGTGAATTGTTCACTGCAAAAGTAAGACCAAAATATATGATTCCAGAAAGAAGATCATATCTAAAAATCTACGATTTAATCAGACTGCTCGTGGTGCTCGTGGTTTTCCAGAAACAAGTTCTTTCGTTTTATTATCAAATTCTTTCTTTAAACGTTCCCGTTTCTCACGGACACGACAGATTTGTTTCTCCAACATCTCTTTTTCTTCCTTCTTCTTTGCAATTTTTTCTTCAATATCAACTCGCAGATAAAAGCGCGACGGCATTGCTTTTGCTGAGGTAAAGGGCGATGTTTTCGCTGAAGTAGTCGGAAAGCTCACAGCAACTTCGTCCCTGCTCGACAGTAAGATGTCTGTTGTGAGCATGCACAAAATAAAATCAAAGCATAAAAGTAATTATTATCTAAACATGTAGAAAGCCAAATCAGGAAATAGAACACGGCACGAGTAGTATAATCTCCCAAATAAAAATTATTTCAGAGAATTAAACTAGGAGAATTAGAAAGTAATTCAGTCAAAGTAGGAAGACGAGCTTTTTCACCAAAGACAGACAAGAAAGTACCGTTACAGTAGAGAGTCAATCTGCCCTAAAGATGTCATCTAAAATTTGAAGAAATGATCATCTACTCAGGAATCATCCCTACACAATTCCATAACCTACTAAGTACTAACCCCTATTCTAAATTCCTAGCATGCAAATGAGGAATAAGTATGGCAGATTAATTACATAGATCTATAAACGCTCGACGTAGGAAAAAATTGCATGAATTGTGACGGGGATTCCTTTCCCACAACCCGGGGAGTATGCATTCTATGTTCGATGACCTACATGTTTGACACTTCTTTCAATCGTAAAGAATAGTTCAAGGTTCCTAAAAAGTATGCAATGTTGCGTAAGAAAACTTATTTGAAAGCATTTATGTGGATCTCAAAAGACTAGTACTGCCATAGAATAGAGGAATTCTTTGTCAAAAAGTATGAGAGTACTCTAACAAGGCCACAATTCTGCCTTGAAAATAGTGGAAATTCAGGCACCCAAATCTGGTAGAAGTTTTAGGGAATCTGCGTTACAGCTGTCAAGTTTCAGGTTTTGGATGTCTCATGGGTTTTTGATTGTGTCTCATTTTTTATGATGCTGAATCCATTTCTACTTCAAAAAAAACAATTTAAACACTCCTATAATTGAATTTTTTGAAAAAAATGACTGGATTCCGGGGAAAAATAACTTTCAGGGCAAAATTGTCGGAGACAGCGCCAAAAGTATGTAGCTACTTGATTGTAGGTATGGATTTGTTATTTCCGTTTGAGAAGGCTGTTCATGTCCCATTATACATGAAAATCCTGCTACCAATCTACGATAAAAGTTTGAGTGTTGACCAGTGGTATATAGCATGGATCTTCGTACGATTGACATATACTTAGAGCTCAACCATAAGGAAGCCCAAGCGGAATACTAGTTATGGAAAATGAGCATTTATCAATCCTGGCTTGCAACTTGTTGCTCCAGAGTTTGTAGAACTTGCTTGACGTGCTCCAAGTGTTCCTGTCTTATGCAAACAAAGATAAGACTATTAAGGGTATATAGCCAACCATTTAAACAGATCTCGGTTCATCTTGAATGTTCTCCAAACATCTTTCAAGTTAAACATTCTTTGTTTTTAATTAGCATGTTATTGAGTCAAGAGGCTCATTCTACAACCCAGTGTAAGGAAGGTGTGTAAGTTTGTCAGTCCCTTCCCCTTTAAAATAAAAATAAAAAATAAAAATTATTTTCTAAATAGAAAAATAATGTTGGGTATAATAAAAAGAATGAATAGAAATTAAAAAAATGTATTTAAATCTTATATTTTCAAAAATATTTCAACAAGAGATTTAACTAAAACTATTTGAAGATCTATGTTAACTAATTTATATCGATATCAACTTCATATATATCTATATATATAGAAAAAAAAATGTTAAAATAAAAAAATTCAACATTGTATATAAAAAATATTCAATGTGGGTTTTTAATAAAATATTTTAATAAAAATTAATATTAAAATATACTTCAAAATATATTAATAATAAAAAACAATTTTAATTTGTGTGATAGAGTGTCTCGATGTACATGCCATGTAAATACTTTAATGTAAATTAAGTATATATTATATATCATTTAAAAACAATTATGTATATAAGATGAAAAAATTAAGTTTTTTTATGGTTAAAACTTTTATTTGTTCCTATATATACTCTATTGCATTCAAAAATAGAGTGTAAACAATGAAAAATAACCAATTGTATTTTGCACTCTAAAGGAGTTTGCACGTGAAGAAATTTGATCCCTCTCGGCTACTTTTAGATCTGTATTTAAGATGGATCTATGTTGGTGGTACCTCAATTAAAGAGATATCATGTTAAATAATTTTTCTCCTCTAGAACCACTGACTAGAACAATGTGAGGCACATGGTATCAACTCTTCGCTAACATTTTGTTTAGGACCCCATAGTCAATGTGCATGTGCCATGTGCCAACCTTCTCTAAAACCAACATAATTGACTACAAAATGGCAAAGAACAATGCCAAATATGACCTTTTTTAAAGAGTTGTTCAACTTGATGTAAGATCTCATTTACTATAGGTGACTGACTCACAAAAGTGGTTGGGAGGTAGTTATGAACCTATTGTTTATTTTTTCAATGAAAATTTTGATAGGGAACTAGCAACCTCCCCAGATATATGCAACAACCTGCAAGCCACATATGTCAAGAATTCATAGTTCAACCTGGGATCGAGATGTCTAGAGACCACCTGTACTGGAGCTAGGATCCTAGACTCCAACGGGACGTCTATCCCTCCAGCCTTACCACGATGGACAACGTCTCAGGGGACTTGAACCTAGATGGATGGGATGGAAAACCACCATCCCAACACCTCAAGCTAAGCACCCATTGAAATTATTTTTTTTTCAACAAAACAATTATGGGACTACCCAGTAGAACTCGTTTATACGATTTTTTTCCACAATTTTCACCACGTAGAACATGTCTCCAAAGATTTAAACCCGCCAAGGCTAGAAACACAATATGTGCCTCTACCGCTTGAGCTAAACTCCTTCGACATGAACCTATTGTTTATTTACCAACAATGGGTTTATTGAGTTTGTGTCAATTCCTTACATTCTCACACTCCACCTGATTGCACTAACATATTTTTCTTTGCCCTATGTTCCATGTTATCATTCATGGGTAAACAATGGACATGACATCAATTCCCTATTTTGTTTCACAAACAGTTTGATTGTGAGATGAGATTTGCAAGTGTTGACGATGGTGTAATCTTCACATGGCTATAAACATCAAATATTGTGTCATTAATGCCTTTGTTAGGCATAAACTATAGCTTAAGGCCATCATTTATTCTAATGTTAAGTTATGGTTAAGGTTGGGCTAGTCAACTTTAATATGCATTCTCAATAACCCTCTCAAGGAGTGCTCCCTCCCTAGTTATGTAAGCCCATAAACCCTCTTCAAAGGATACCTAGGTGTTCTAAAAAATGGTCAAACCGAAATGGAAACAGCCTAGTTGACCAAGCCGAGCCCCTGCCTGGGCCGGCTCAATCACGTTTTTCATGTATTTTTCATTTTTCATGTAGTGGGGTCCATCGAAAGTATGCAACATGGGTACTCCTTGGATGAGGAATCAAATTATGCATCCAACAAGTGTTTCCGTTCGTAATTTGAGTAAATCCATAGGGAGATAAGTTGAAAAAAATAAATATTTAATGTATTTTTTGCAAAAACGGAGTCATTGCAATCAACTAGGCCGAGTTGATACTGAGTCGGAGTCAACCCTCGGCCAATTCAAAGTCAGAGTCAAAGTTTTAGAACTATGGATACCATAATTCACTCGCATGCAAATACAGAACTTAAACCTCATTTCCAATATCATCTCGTTCGATCATGAGACCTTATCATCATTATTTTGCTTATAGGCATAATTCTTTGCTTCAAGTGATTAATCTTCTACTTTTGATGTTCTCTTGTTTTATGATTCTGTTTTTCTCTCTCTCTTGCATCTTTTAGGCAACTCTACCACACTTATTTGGTGTTCATTTCTCTTTATTCTTGCAAGTTTTTGGGTGGGCTAGTTGGATCCATTTGATCCCCTCATTCTCTTGTGAAGTATGTCACCACAACATTCAGCAAATTTCAAGCTTGAAATTCAAAATTCACTGAATCTCAAGATGAGGCGAATTAATTCAAATAAAATTTGGCAAACTCAAATTTTGAATTCAAACCTAAAGCAAATAAATTCAAATTTGAACCCAAAGCAAATAAATTCAAATTCAGGCTTCATGAAAAAGGATTCAATTATTTTTTCAAGTTGGACCCTAAAGAATTTGACTGGAGATTAAAACTCAGGAAAACAAAAAAACCCTAAGCTAATTCCATGTGTGTTTTTGTTGTTTGTGCCCATGGTTTTCATAACAATTTGTCTGTGCTCATGGTTGTAATCTCTTTCTTGTTTGTGCCAATGCCCCCGCCCACGTGTCAACTTGATTTCTCACCACGCAGTTGTAACAGTCCCAATGGATCCTTTCTGTGAGTTGACTCATCACTGCTCGACAGACTACAGACTTGAGCTAAGAGTTGAGACTATAGACTATTGTGTAGTGCATGGTGCACCTGCTATGTAGCTCTTGTTACCCACCACCTGTGGGTAGTGTATATAGGAGAAATGTTTTCTCATAGATGGTCCTCAGCTGGCAACCAACAGCTCCTTATAACCACCAGATAGCTCAATGTACCATTGTTTCCGCCACCTAAGCCAACCATGCGGTCCCTCGACCACTTGTCATGATCGTATGTTTGAAGGTGGGCCTTCTGACCCCCAAGGTATGACTTTTCATTGGTTTGGTTGAGTAATTTTGTTTACTTTTCATGGGCACATGGACTGATGGGTGGATTTGGGGGAAAGAGTGGGTTAGGTCTGTACTCTTGTTTCCACTACCCGATTCTCTGGTTACCCTTGTATCCCAGTCCTGTGGGATCCCCATTATTGGCCATTGGCTTCAAGGTTGGCACTACATGGGAAACCCCGATTTTGGTTGCATGGTCCCGCTTCTCGATACCATGTACATCACTTCACTTCCACTCATTTTAGCTCCAATCATCTATTTTCCCATCTGGGTCCACATGTCTCCACTGGGTCCGCATAGGGTTAGCCTCCTCTTCCCCTTGTCCACACCTTAGGTCGGGCCTGAAATGATGCATTGGAGGTTGATGTAGCTATAAAGAAAAGAAAAAGCATAATTTGGCCACTCTCAACAGGAAATGTACCACAGAATGCAAAGTATGGTTGGGACATACAAATTTAGCACGTGAGTGAAAGCCAAACATGAGCTCTATCCCTTTACCCATGGCCATCACCCTGGTTGCTATGGGCCCTAAATGAGCCCCCTTCATCATTAAGGAACCCATGATCGTCCCAACCCCTGGTAGGCAATGAAATGCCCCACCTTAAGGGGGTGTCCACTGCTACATATTACACATCATGCTCTCATCCCTTGGAGCCCCGAGCAGTTATGAAAAAAATAAGTCAAAGGCAAAAGGCATATGAACAAGGGTGGAAAAACAAAGGTCGGGGTAACTCATGTACCATGATTTTCTCCCTCCTACACTCAAATGCCTAGGTGTGGGCTTCCCCCATTATAGCTACCCTTTGTCCCACCACATGTCCTCCAAGGCAGATATAGATACAAGATTGTTTTTCAATCCCAACACATACAAAATATCTTGTAGATGTATAGTTTGACCAAAATCCAAATGAATGGAAACAGACCCAGTCCCCTTAATAGGATATGTAGCATTATCTCCAAGAATAATCTCCAAATTGGACTCCCTCTCAACCAAGTTTGAGAGGGCTTCACGATAACTAGTGAAGTGTCTAGAAGCCCCACTATCTACTAACCAGCTATCAAAAGAATCTGGAGGAGAGGAACTCAAAAGAGCAGAGATAAGAAAGTATTGAGATTGAGTTTCAGCTACATTATCATCATACCTTGGGTTCCTTGATGAGGCAACAAGAGCTTCTCTTCGTCTTCTATTGTTAGACCTGTTGTTGTTGCCACGGTTGTTGTTGTTGGACCTTGGAGCATTTCTATTTTCTAGACAGTCTCGGGGATAATGACAATGCTTGTGGCAATTATAGCATTGAATTTTTGTTAAGTCCCTTCTAAATCTTTTATTGGAGTTCTTGGATGCTAGAGCAGGCTTTCTTGAATTAGATGGCCCTCCTATTTCTTTCCTCTTCTTGGTTTGGGCAGGAAAGGCAGCGGGTTCTCCTTCTTCATGCTTTGGAATTCTTCCTAGACATCATCCTGGACTCTCTTGAGTGCATTTTCCTAATAGAAAATCAAATGTGAGGACCTTGTCATTGTTGCTAATAGTTGTGGTAAACGTTTCCCAATACATAGGAAGGCCTCCAAGTGTGACCAACACCAACTCTTTATCAAGTATAATTTCACTAATAGACAAAGGTTGATCCTTGACTTTAGATATCCTCAAAGTATGCTTAAATGGTCTCACCTTTGTTCATCTTGATGTCCCTGAGTTGATTCTTCAAAGTAATAATATGGCTCAAGTTGTTGACTTCATGCATCCCGATCAACTTGTCATACATTTCCTTGGACTTCTTCATCTTGGATACATATGTGATCAAATTATCTTCCAAAGAATTGATAATGATTTTCTTAGCTTTGATCTCACCATTCTTGTACTTGGACTTGACAATAGCGGTTGCATTTTCTAGTTTTCCTTCAACATATTCCATAACATCATTCTCTTCCAAAGTCAAATCCAACCTAGCCCTCCAAGTAGCAAAGTTGGAGTTGTTCAGCTTCTCCTCAATCTTTAAGTATGAGGTAGACATCTTGACTTAGTCAATTGACCTTCAAATAAGATATCTTCAAGGGGTGACTGCTCTAGTTTCCTTGGGCTTGTCTTCACCTCAACTCTGATTCCATGTCAATTTTTCACAATGTTCTATGTTGTAACAGTCACTTAAACAATTTTTTCTTTAGAGCATTCACTTTTTCAATTTATTTCCAATCACCCAATAACAATAAGCAATTGTAGATAGAACATTAAATAGTATGTATAATAGAAGACAACAAAGATCAACAAGACACAAAGATTTAGGTCAAAGACTAGGGAAAAACCCCACAAGGGGGAAAACCCAACCAAATTCCTTTGCTATTAGATAATCAAATGTTCAACAAATAATACATGCATCAAAAAGTCAAAGGTCAATGCCTTGACATTCCAAGTCATCAATCCAATAATCAATGGTGAGACATAAGGTCAAATTTGGTCTAAGTACCAGTCTGTAATTTTTGGAATGTATAGTCAACAGTAGTCAACGACAACCCTAACCAGTTAAAGTCAACGGTCAACAGTGCTCAGAAAATTTTGGTCAACCCAACAAAGAATGTGGCCTTCTTTCCTCAAACAAACCCAATCAAAACAAATCAAAAATCCTTCCTACAATTCGGTCAAAGTCCATAGTCAACCTTCAGTCAAACCCTAGCTCAAATTTGCACTCAAAGATGGTCAAAGTGCCTAGAACAATTCGATGAACACCTTCGTCAATGAGGTCTTCCAAAATAGATCAAAATTTGGTCAAACCAAGTCAACGCTAGTTAAAGAATGCCCAAAACAAAAAGTCAACACCAGTCAGAACTCCTCTCTCTCTCCTTCACACGTGTGAACCTGACCCTGTAATTTCAGAAGCATACGAATCAATGAATGAATGATGTGATGTGTGGAATGGTCTCCAAGTGAGGTCAATGAACTTGTATTTATATGGGAGTTAGGAGGTCGAATTTCTCTCTCTAAGCCAACTTGTCAAAATCACGTTGGCTTGGACCAACATTAATAATAATAATTTTCCATGTGCAAATTTATTTTTTCTCGAGTAGAAGAGGGGCCTCCTTAGGGATTGTTGGGCTTCTTCAATGGGGAAATTCATCCCTCAACAACCAATTTCCAGCACGCTCCACTATCTATATACCAAATGTGGAAAAATCTAGGGCAAACAAAATTAAAGTGATTCTTCTTAACATGATAACAATTTGTGAAGTGTTTTTACACTTTATCTTAGCTTGATCTTCTTTGCATTATTAGTGTGTGTGTTTACTTCATCAAAATGCTACCAAAAACAAAAGAGACAAGAACACAAGATGTTTGGCATTATGCCAGGGCCAAAACCTCTCTTTCTTGGAGAGGAAAACCCGCACGAAATTCTTCTTATAGAGATTCCAATTAGCGAATACCAAGACCATGACCCTTGACACATTCTGCCTCTCCAAGACCAAGACATCAATCCTCTGCTCTGTCACTGCTGAGGTCATCCTCATTGCTACACCATTGAAGCCATCACTACAACATCACTGAGATCTTCATTACTGCTTCTTCATCATGTCACTGAGATCTCTTAACTTCATTGAGATCTTTACTGTGACCTTGATTCTATGTCTTCATTATGACAATCATCATGATGACTGTTGCACCATGTCTCCATCTGTATTTGGATCATCATTGTACCCTTTGATAAGATCATCATCATGTTGAGTGTGTTCTATGATAAATATGTTGAGACTAAGATTGCAACAATAGGATCATTGTGATCTCTCTTAAGCCGAGACAATGAGACTTGAGATTATGCAAAGACAGTAAGGGTTTCGAGGTTCTTTCCATCACATACATACATTAACTGCTATGAGGTAGGTCTACCGAGATTGTGATACTGAGATCCTTACCTTCCACATAGGCCAAGACTGTAATGGTCACTGCTTCTCATTATCCTGAGAGTGTTACCCACTTTCACTGTCATCACTGCTTCTCATGATTCCGAGACTGATCATCTTTGTCACTGTTGTTACTACAACTCTTCATTATGCCAAGACTATACCTCTGTGGTACTATCCGAAAGAGCAGAGACATCTAGGATTAGCGAAGTCCTGAGACCATTTTTATGCCGAGACTGTCTTACTATTCTTTCCATCCGAAGTCCTTTCTGCTCCTTCTATCCATCGAGATCTAGCCTACCTGCACCTTATACCCATTTGTATACTTCATGTTTTGGCTTTCCTCTCAGACATATAATATATAAATCTTTTAGGTATTTAACCCCAAAGAAAGAAGGATTGGGTTTTCGTAGATAATCAGATTCGAAGGAAGTGCATCTAGCGGTCGGTTATATCTAGGAGCTCGAGATGCAGTCAAGCCCTTTAACCAATTATCTTCTCATAATGCAGATTTGCTCCTTTATAAATGCGAAATTTCAGAGAGAGAGAAACGAGTTCTGTACCTTTGATTTGCGAATACCCTAGACGAGTATTTATAGTGGTTTGTGCTCCAAAAATGAGTCGACTTGAACTTGTGAACCGACATGTCTTTTATCCAAGCCGACATGTCATTTAATTATGTATTTAATTCATTTTGGAGCCGACATGATATCCTTCTTAACATTTTTCTTACAGTGTTCTTGTGCTTGCTAATGGAGGATTGTTCTTGGTCTTGGAGGGTTGCTTTGACTTGTATACATTTTACATAGGCTCTTAAAGAGCTCCTTCATACATGACTTGACTCATTGACTTTATTAATAAATCCTAAAGACATCAAGAAGAAGTCTGTTACCTAATGACACTTCTTGCTCATGAAACCAATGTTGCATTAATAGTTATCGGGATAATATCGGCGCGAGGAAAAAATCGGAAAAAATCGTAATTATCGGGAAAAAATCATTTGGTACAAAAATATTCATTTTTTTCAATTTTTTTAATATATAAACCATCTACAACATAAAATAAATACATTGACACATAAATATGATAAAAGAACTAATATATAAGATGTTTAATATCATTTCTAGTGCTAAAATCACACATAACATTGAATCATGTCCTGAATAGTAAGTCCTGACTCCTGAGTCCCAACTCAGCCTCAAAATATCAACAAAAAATATAATAATGTATCTCATCATGTCATAATGTCATATACAATAAAATGAAGAAAATAACTAAAGTCTAATCCTATTGATTTCCTCTGCCCCTCTTGCGAGAAAATGCCACAGCTTTCCCTTTCCCTCTAGATGTAGATGTTGGCGCTGGTGGAGTTGGCAGTGGAGTCTGCTATGCTCTAGAAGCTAAAGAACTAGAAGCAGGAGCTATAGGAGGTAGAACATGTGCTCTACTGGTGGCAGGGGTAGCCCGGGTAGGTGGTGTCACCTGGAAACATTACAACCTCCCAATCCTGAAAAACTGATAAGTCTGCTGGATTTTGAATGAAATCTAAAATTCTACTTTCTCCATATGAAATCCAATGAGGTCGGAACCACTCTCAAACATCCTGAGTCATTTCATGGTAATGTTAAGAATTTAAGTAAAAGGATGAAAATGAAGATTAAGGAGAATGCCACTTTTACTTTAAGAATTTAACATTACCATGAATAGCATATCAATACTAGGGCCTAGACTTGATCATTAAGCTGCCCCACTCAAAAATTATTTGTTTTTTTAAAAAAAAATTGCATTTTGAACATTTAGCCTCCCTTATAAAACCTCACTACCCCGATTGCCCGCGATAAAATCGGAAAAATCACGATTTTTTCAAAAAATCGGGTGTAAAAAAAACACTGGCGATAATTTCGGATATTACTCGCGATAATATCGGCAGCGGGAATTATCGCGATAAAACGATAATATCGTGATATTACCGCGATTGTAACAACACTGCATGAAACTCATGTAGCAAGTCATACAAAATAATTTAATCTCTTTTATTACATCATTTACAAAGATCATGTCATTATGAAAATCGAACCTAGTTACACTTTCTTCAACACTCCCTCTTAACTAGGGAGGTATTCATAATGGTACTTGGTCATTCTCAATATGAAGAATTTCTCATAAGAAGAATCGGATTTGCAATCCATCTGTTATAGCATCATTTCAACCAACATTGTTTTCATTTAGCAAGGCCTTCACTAACAGCTCTATCTCTCACTTAGATCAGAGCACACAATGTAGCTGAGACCAATCACTGGTAGACACGCATCATCATTGTCTCTCCTAGGGTCATACCCACCCTGGTGTTCTCCGAGCATGCCTTACTAGGACTATTCTTATCTTGGGTTCTCAGCCCTCAAGAATATCGGTCCTCTTGCCCACTCTTATCTTGGATGCCCCACCACATCCTCAAAAATTGTCGGATGTCAGATGATTACAAAATCCTCCATTCTTTCTTCCAAACTGAAGACAAGAATGTTGTGTCTAGCTCTCCCTCTCAACCAGGGATGAGTTCCAAGTTTCTCTTAACTCAGAAACTTACTCGAGTTCCTTTACTCATAGGAACCTCCCAGAGCTCCCTCTTACCCAGGGACTCTATCATCAGTACTTTATATGGTCTTCTAGTTCACTGACGATCCAAGACTTCGATGTCATCAATTTCTTCACATGTAGGGTTCAACCATCCATCACTTTCCTTCATCATGTCATTCATTCTTTTCCCGGAAAGTATCCTCCTTGGCTTTACATCTGGGGCTTCCTTCAGAGGGCCATCTTTTCTTCAACGGTGATTGCTCTAGATCATGAGGTACATAGTTGTGACATCCTTCACAACTCTTCTTACCATGGCCCTGCACACATACCTAGACTTTCTCCAAGAGGTCAGGAACCAAAAGCAAATCACATATTACCTTTTTGGTGATGGCCTTTTCCAGTGACATCTTCTTGTAGGTATCAACACCCTGCATACACGTTGACATATCTCCCAAAGATATATGTTGTCAAGGGCCTTCATCTTTTCAGACTTCCATCGGAGTCTTCATATCTTTCTGGAAGATTTCCTAGTCAAATCTTCATGATTCTTTGCATGTTGATTGCCTTCATCATGGTTGCATTTTTCACGATCTCTTCCATCCTCACACCTTCCATTCCCAGGAGCTTCAAATCAGAGTTCTTTAGTTGTAGTCAACCACCCCATACCTCATATGAGGACATATATGTTGATTTCATCTAGTATGACTTATGCTTTTATGCATCCTTTCAGAGGAGGAGATCCTTTTTCCTTTTGATCATGCCTGATCCATGCTACCTGCAACCATATGTCATGACATCACAATATTAAATACAAGTACAAGCATACATACCTCATTCTTCCTTCAGGCTTCTTCCAACAGCTTTCTTGATTGAAAAGATCTTCAATGTCCTGAACTATTTCATTTCTCATGACATTAGTTCTTCATTTCATGAATTCCATAAGTTGGATTTCCTGATGAAACACTTGTTGCCTTCCCAGACTAGGGGATCTTTCATTTGAGGTTTCTATCAGAGAACCTTCAGGATCTTGCATATCCCCATCTGGCAAATGTTTCCTTTGACCTGGATGACTTCTTCCTTTCCTTTAATGAGATTCCCAAGAGCTATGTCTTTCATGTTCGACTGCCATGGATTTTTGTCCTTCATGATTCCCATGGTGATATTACGAGCTCTTGTTTCCAATGCTTCCATGATGCCACAATGCATCTTATTATCATGGTCATATCTGCAAGGGATTTTGAAGCCTATGATAGGATCCTTTTATGAGGGACACCATCTCACTTATAGTAGAGGTTTGTTACTCCCTCTTTCCTTGGTCCTTTTCTTCAGCTTCCTCCACCCTTCTAGCGATATGAGCTCCTCTTCCATAGTACTATTATGTCTTGTCAACCTACCTTTTCTTTTCTGCACATATTTGAGTCCTTTCAACTTGTCTTTCTCTATCTGGCATAGAGACCACAAACTATTGATTGAAGTAGCCTTCTTGTTCATGGACAATTGTTACCTTGCTTATCAATATCAATATCAATGATGATTATCCTTTCATCATTTTTCCCAGATCTCACAATTGAGATTTTATGAAGATATTTCTTCATTCTTTGATACCTTCTTCACTACATTTCAGAGAGTACCTCTTCTAGCATTTCATGTATTTCTTATCTGTCTCCTTTCTTGCTACATAGAGATGAGAGAACCTTCAAGAGTTCCTTCTCATGAACTCAAAGGAGACCTGTTCATTGACTTCTCTTCTTCATAAGGATTCTGTCAATCCTTCTTATTCTATGCGATGACCTTAGATAACCCATATATCCTATAGATATCCTTGCAATCATGAAGTCATTGAACCAAACTTGATTATAGAATGAAAAGATACTTACTTGATTATGAAGATGAAGTCTTCACCTTGATTGCTTTGATGCTGGTAGAAGAAGATGTATGAGGACTTCTTCTTGAATACTTTGCTGCTTCTCTTGACTGTTTTCCTTCTAGGGTAAGGAAATGATCCTCCGAAAATGTTCATGCTTTATTACCTTCAATTGTAGTTCAAATCAAGACTACTTCTAGGACCTTCTTTGAGTTGATGTAGACTTTGATTTGAGGTCCTTTGAGCTTCATTTGATGAGAATCTTAGAGGCTTTAAAAAAGTTCTTGTTGTTGTATATTGTCTCCTTGATTGTATAGATAGTAACCCTTGTTATTGAATACTATTGTTGAAGATTGATCCTTTGATCTAGGATTTGATCATGATTAGGGTTTGATTCTACAATGTAGATCTTGATATCCTTTAGCTTGCTTTGATGTCTTGTAGAAACTTGATCCTTGAATGTCTCTTTTCTGCCCTTCCTTTGACTTCTGAACCCAATCACTCTGATACCATGTTGAAAAATCTAGGGCAAACAAAATTAAAGTGATTCTTCTTAATATGATAACAATTTGTGAAGTGTTTTTACACTTTATCTTAGCTTGATCTTCTTTCCATTATTAGTGTGTGTGTTTACTTCATCAAACTGCTACCAAAAACAAAAGAGACGAGAACACAAGATGTTTGGCATTATGCCAAGGCCAAAACCTCTCCCTCTTGGAGAGGGAAACCTGCATGAAATTCTTCTTATAGAGATTCCAATTGACGAATACCAAGACCATGACCCTTGAGACATTCTGCCTCTCCAAGACCAAGACATCAATCCTTTACTCTGTCACTGCTGATGTCATCCTCATTGCTGCACCATTGAAGCCATCACTACAACATCACTGACATCTTCATTACTGCTTCTTCATCATGTCACTAAGATCTCTTAACTTCATTGAGATCTTTACTGTGACCTTGATTCTATGTCTTCATTATGACAATCATCATGATGACTGTTGCACCATGTCTCCCTCTGTATTTCGATCATCATTGTACCCTTTGATAAGATCATAATCATGTTGAGTGTGTTCTATGATAAATATGTTGAGACGGAGATTGCAATGATAGGATCATTGTGATCTCTCTTAAGCCGAGAGAGTGAAACTTGAGATTATGGAAAGACAGTAAGGGTTTCAAGGTTCTTTCCATCACATACATACATTGGCTGCTATGAGGTAGGTCTACCGAGATTGCAATACTGAGATCCTTACCTTCCATATAGGCTGAGACTGTAATGGTTGATGCTTCTCATTATGCCGAGAGTGTAACCCTCTTTCGATGTCATTACTGCTTCTTCTCATGATTCTGAGACTGATCATCTTTGTCATTGTTGTTACTGCGGCTCTTCATTACGCCAAGACTATACCTTTGTGGTACTATCCGAAAGACCAGAGACATCTAGGACTAGTGAAGACTTGAGACCATTTTTATCCTGAGACTGTCTTACTGTTCTTTCCATCCAAAGTCCTTTCTGCTCCTTCTATCCATCGAGATCTAGCTTGCCTACACCTTATACCCATCCGAGGTGCAGTCAAGCCCATTGACCAATTATCTTCTCATAATGCGGATCTGCTCCTTTATACATGCGAAATTTTAGAGAGAGAAAAACAAGTTTTGTACCTTAGATTTGTGAATACCCTAGACAGGTACAAATTTACAATCGCGTCCCACACCTACTTTACTGTGTCTTTCTCTACAATATGCAGAACAATATGGTCCTTGACTCCATCAAGGATAATCCTCTTGGCTTTGGCAATCTCCTTTTTATAGGTTGTCAACTGTTGTGGACCTATCAATATGGGAATGACAATCTCCACATATTCCTTCAATCCGTACTCATCCAATAGGAATGTCATTCAAGCTTTTCCAAATGCCAAAGTTGGAGGCTCCATCCAATCTATCCAGATCTCTCAAACCAGTGGCGACCATTTCTGAAAATCAACAAGTATAGCAAAACCCAAATAAACGGGAGAATATAAATTACATTCAGAAACCCTCAAACTTTCTCTTCTTGTGCCTGCATAGATCCTGCTAACCTCAGATCTACGTTGATACCATGTGAAATTTTAATTATTGTCACAGTTAACTAGTTATTATTTACCTATCACTTGATTATTTATCGTCTGCAATTAATTGCAACAAACACTGAACAAAACAGTACCGCAACTTCATTGAATAATAAATAACCACAAGAACTAAGAAAATTATTGCACACACACAAAATAATGGACACCAATATTTTTGGACAAATGTCCTTGCGACCCTTAAAAAACCCTAAAGGGAAAACTAGTTCTGCGGGTGAGTCTGTGATGGAGAAATTACAATCGTTTGTTGTAAATTAGCAAACCTCTGGAAAATTATTTCTACCACTTCTACAAGTTGATCTACCCTGCTGGAAGCAATTCGACCTCCCTCTAGCTCTTGATCTACTCACACGTGTGGCCCTGGCTCTGGCAAACTCACACTGTTGAGGAAATAACTTGACCTCCCTCTGGATTTTGACCTCAACTTGAAAAATCGACTTTCCTTTGCAAATCAATCTCTCCTGCAATCTATCTCCTTGCTCCAGTGATTCGCACCCTTCTCTGGAGCAATTCACACCATTGCAAAATCGACCTCTCTTTGCATAGAAAAATTGATCTCCAAATATCTCTAAAAATCACTATGATAGATGCCTCCAACACTTTTATCTCCAAACACTGTTGATCTTTCTCTGCTGATGCCCCTACGCTGCCTCTGCACCCTTACTATCACTACAAAACTATGTCTTGATGTGTTCTCCAAATTCCCATTGATTTCCTCTTATAATCTTTCGTTGATGAATCAAGGGCCATGATCTAATCTCAATCGATGGCTAAGATCATATTGACCCCTTCTCATGACTTTTCTAGAAGTGACGAGAGGAAAATTGATTTACCTCAATTAATATTGTTTAATTAAGCCATTTTCCCGAGTCAGACTTGGGAAAATTAATAAACTAGCTAATTAACTCTAATAAAGGCATTTTCCTTGGAAACTTTTTATGGATAATGGATAAAATGTGTTCCTTAGCTTCATAGGCACCATCTGAGACTAGAACACCTGTTCGAGCTACATAAACTAACAATTGACAGGCTAAATCCATATCGGCAATTGCAACTTTGATTACATCACACCTTCAGGGATACTAGTTAGAAGAAGGGATACTCTGAAAAAAGGCAGCGAATATGATAATGTTAAAAGTGCTCTGGAAGTATGGTGGGATTTTTATGCATTGGAGACCCCAAAATTGCAAAATTTTACAATTCGTGTCTAGAGCTAAGGATCAAGAGCATCATCATGTGAAAGGAATTAGAGTGCCTTTGACCATATTCATTCTAAGAAAGAAATAGATTTCCATATCGAAAACTAGAAGATGTTGTTTATGTTCGCAATAATCTGTAGTTGGGTTTAACCAATGTAGATAAAGTCATCAAATTCTTTTACTCCTAGTTTGAAGGCTGTTCTAGTTGCATAAGGAGAAGAAGATGATTTTGGCATTGGGAGTGATAGAGCTTGTGATGAATCCACTGATGAAACTTCTAATGGTTTCACTGCTACAAGAGTTCTTGATGATATAGATCTTTTTGAAGTAACAAGCAAACCATAGGAACATCAACAACAACACTTGTGTTGCCATATCTAATTTCCAGTTAGATAGAAGGGTCATGTATCCTTGGCGTTTGTGATTCATTTTTCTTCTTTAGGTGAACCACTTGCAACCAAAACCATATTCTTGCACCCATGTCATTAAACACTCACATGAAAATTAAACATAAATAAATCAAAGGTCAATTCTTCAATAGACAATGGGAGAGGAAATCACTCTTCACAAGGCATTTGCACTTATGCACACATTTTACAAGCCAAGAAAAGTAACCTTTTTTTTTCCCACAATTAAAGTGAGTCAATTGCAACTCAAAATCACATTTCTAGCCTGTCTTTAAAGAGTATTGGCAATCACTATTTGTGAGGCTTTTCCACATGACTTCCCATTTTACAACCCAAGTACATTTATTCTACTATTAGAGTTAGTCAATTGCAACTTAAAAGCACATTTCTAGCCCCAAGTCCTTAAAGAGGATACGAAATAATTATTTATGAGGCTTTTGCACACAAGGTTGCTTGGAAGCGGGAGCCGAGAGTGACAATTTTCAGAAGCTTCTAGGTTGGGAGTGATTTTGGGAGCATTTTTTATATAATATATATTTTTATATTTTTTGATGCATATATGTCTATAAAACCATGTAGAATGATGAATTAGTTATAAAAAGCATAAAAGCATGGTTTAAACCATATAACATCAATCATCTAGTTGTGATAATCTTCACCAACCACAGGTCCACAAGTCACTACATATTAGTTCTCATCATGTTGGGTGTGGAGCCTAATTATCTTCCCAATTGATAGATCATGTTTCAGTCATGTTTGGATCCCGTTGACCACATTTTTGTCAACATTCCAAGGAAGCAAGATCCAAAGACATGAAGGAATTTTTACAAAATTCAGATTCATCAGCCAGCACATTGTATCATTGTAAACCCAATTTCTGCAAGTTTTAATGTAAATGATGCTAGTATGACCATTTAATTTTGTAACAATTAGGTAAGCCTTCGATTTTGGCGACAAATTTTATCCTAGGAGGTTTTTTAACCTCACCAGATTATGTGTGTTTCTAAACATGGATAATCGACAGAGTTTTTCCTCCAACGTAAACCCCAAACTTAGGGTGGAATTCATCGACAAGGTCCTAGGTGAGTCATAGTGTTATATCAAGTCTTTGTAGAAGTGGTTTGAGAATAATTTAAGCTATTTGGCTAAATTATTTTATTACAGATCACTTGGTTTATACTAGATCATATTGTCTCGCAAAATTGGGTAATGTCATGATGGTCTATAACAAATGTGGATTCCCCCTTTGAGGTTTGAATTATTTGTAATACTTGATGTAAAAAATATTTTAGTGCATGGTACCTCATATTTAGACACCATGGCTAAAGTATTCAAGGGTGGAACAAAAAAATATTAATCTCTTCTTATGTCAATCAATTAATTTTTCTAGCTGAATTAAAATTAAATCCTAAGCCAAAAGACTAATTAATTTAGAGTCAAAAATAATTATAGAGATTAAATTTCTCCAAATGAAAAATAATCAAAATATTCGTGGGTCAAAGAAAAGTGAAATTTTGGATGCCCCCACTAAGGCAAAAATGGATATTTTAGGAAAAATTAAGCGCTTGGACATTGGTTGTTAAGTCAAAGACAAAGTTTTGAGGAAATTAATCCAAAATATTAATTTTTTGATTAATAAAAAATGGGTTTTAAGTGAAATTCGAAATTTTCCTCCAAATAAATATTTTTTACGGCAGAGATTAAAAAATTATTAAATTATTATCAACAGTCGAGATTATTTTGATGAAGATCAAGCCAACTAGCTATTATTTTACACTTGGAGGATTTCTTTATAAATAGAAGCCATTTTGCTTCTCAAATCAGATTCTGATTTTGCGCTATCTCTGGATGATGTAAATTTGTAATGCTGGTATTGAGCCATTGCTCTACTGGTAACATTTTAATATCCTAATAAAAAGACTTTGGGGTTCAATTCATGGTGTTCTTGTTCCATTGATCTGTGGTACGTGCTAGTTATGTGTTAATCCTATATTGTGCTTCATTGTTATATAAATTGTTATTTCATTTGTTGGTGATAGGACATTCTATTCGTAAAAAATTATTTTTATCTTAGGTGATCTGATTCATCATATGATCTAACAATTTGGTTTGAGAAAAATTATAGAGTTCTGCAAGTACACTAGCCCTAGGGATTATATGATCTAACCTTCTTTGGGCTCTAGGAATTTTTATATGGTATTCTAACTTTGCAAAAGGGTGTGGCCAATATTCTAATTTTCGAAAAATACATTTATCCATTGCCATTATTCAGAATTTATTTCTCAAAAAAATTATTTTACAAGCATTTTATATTTGTAAATATCTTGTATATAATTTTTTGTAAATTATTTCTAATCCTTGTTTGCAACAGTTGAGGATTCTTGGGTTTATTTCAAATTTTGTATATATTGGGGTTTCGAGAAATTTTGTTTCATTTGTGCAGGTGAATTCTCAAGCCATTTCAAAATTTTGTGAGAGTTTTTCTCACCCAAGTGAGACGTCTAGCCCTTTCGAAGGAAGTCGTTGGGGTTTTGAGGCAGATCTAGGTCTAGGAAGGCAAGATCTTGCCTCTAGCTACCCTCCAAGCTAGACGCTCAACTAAGAAGAGAACTCGCTAGCCCTTGGAGGTAAATTCTTGGCCTTTTTGAGGCGAAATTTTGGTTTTGTAGGGGTCTGATTAGTTTTGAGGCCTCTTGAGCCTTGTGGAAATCTCCATAGGCCAAGCCGCAATCCCATTTTTCATTTTGTGATGGGTCGTAGGTCTAGATAAGCCCTCTAGGCCTTGTCGTGACCCTATCCTCCCTTGTCGCAGGCTCCTTAACCTCTCGATCGTCCTCTGTAAGCCTCTTCCTACCTTCATTTCTCCCTCCGTGGCCTCCTTACCTCTGTCGCTGCCTATTTCCTTTAAGTCGTAGGCCTGTTGGCCTTGATTCGTCCCCTCAACAACCCTAATCCCCCTTGCAGCAGCCTCTAAGAGGCCTACCCTAGGGGCTGCAGCCCCTCCTTGACCTTGACGACAAGCCTATTGGCCTTTTCCCTCATTGTCGTGGGCCAAATTGGCCTCTTCCCTTAGTCACAACCCTTTCTTGGGCTTCTAGCCTTCATCGCTGCCCTTTGCAAGCCCTATTTGCCTCACTTTAGTCATTACTTGGGTTATCATTGAGGTTTTTGCTTCTAATACTTTGTGGTTGTAGGGAATTTCAAGAGATTTTGGGCTAACCATTGTGGTTGCATGAGATTACCTCATTGGAGGAATTTTGGGCAAGCACGCTAGTTATTTTCAAGGCCTAAAAGGCCTAATGGTTTGCCTCCTCAAACCCTCATTTCATCTTTGTTTTACTAACATCCTTCGATCACTTTGTTTATAGTGGTAAAAAACTCATTTAAGTGACATAACTCTAATTCATAAGACACCTAAATACATTAACAAGTCATTGCATCAATTGGGTAATAGGTGTTTGGCTTATGTCATGAATTTTGATGATTGTCATATTGTCTAAAGTAACATAACAAGGTCTAATCATAACAGTGACATTGGCATTTAGAAATATTATAAGCTCACCAAGCATTCATCTCTTATTTCCCTTGCATCATTGTTTAGAATCTTGTGTTGGAAAAATGGTTTAATAAGCGTTTCATTTAGTGGTTGCATTTTTGCACTAATAAGCATTTCACTTGTTGCATTCTAAGTGCTCTCATTGAATTTAGCTTACTATTGTCATAAAATTTGGGCATAAGAGCATAAAGGTTCCTAATATTGGTTAATGCTCCATTGATAAGCATAGAAAATTGTGAAAAGGATTGTTTACATTGATAGCATTGGATTGTTAAAGAGATTGATAAATTGGCTAAGTTGTTTTAATGCTCTCTAATAAGAATACTAACACATTGCTTTCTTGTGAGTTTCATAGTCTAAGAGGTTATAATTTTGAACTGAATAACTCACTCATAAAAGCACTTGACTACTCAATCTCAAGAGTTGAATATCTTATTGAATGGTTGATATTGCTTGAGTTGGTAATTCAAAGGATATTCGACTTGGGCATATTAATGTTTAGTCACTTGTTCCTTCTGGGGATCTAATTGTTTTAATCATCATTGTGGAAATCTCTTTAAATTGAATATCTATTGTGGATGATAATTTTATCTTTGACATATTGGTGAATTGTTATAAAGAGCACTAATATTGTCTTTTATTAATACTTGAGCAATTATCTCTTCGTCATATTGGATACATCTTTTCGGGAACTATTGAAATTGAGCACTTTATCTTGTGGTTGAGATTGTCCTTCATTTGTTAATTAGGTACTCTTTTGTCATTACTAAAGATCAATTATAACTAAGTATTTAAGGTCATAACCAATCTTAACTCAAGAGCACTCGATCTTGCATTCTAGGCCTAGGCCTAGCCTCTGTAAGACATAATGCAGATGTCTCACATGCTCCTCCCTGGATCTGCTGTATACTAATATATCGTCCAGATATACTATTACAAACTTACCAATAAATTCCTTTAAAACTTCATTCATAAGTCTCATAAATGTACTAGGTGCATTTGACAATCCAAAAGGCATTACCATCCACTCAAATAATCCTTCATTGGTTTTGAAAGCAATTTTCCACTCATCTCCCTCTCTAATTCTGATTTGATGATAACCACTTTTTAAATCTAACTTTGTAAAATATCTAGCTCCACTCAAACAATCCATCAAATCTTCAATTCTAGGTAAAGGAAATCTGTACCTGATTGTTATCTTATTAATTGCTCTCAAATCAGTGCACATTCTCCAACCTCCATCTTTCTTTGGGCTCAACACTGTTGGCACTGCGCAAGGACTCAAGCTCTCTCTAACCAGTCCCTTGTCTAACAATTCCTGAGCCTGTTTCCTGATCTCTTCATTCTCTGTGGGAGTCATCCTATAAGCTGCTTTATTAGGTAGATTTGTTCTTGGAATCAAATCTATGTGATGACTGATTTTTCTAATGGGTGGTAACTCATCAGGAAATCATCTACAATGATATCACAATATTTATCCAGCATCTCTTGAATTTCAATTGGTAAATCAGAAACTTTTGTGGAAGTAAATATTACCTTGGGTTTGCAAACCAATGCATAACTTACCTCATCTTCCTCCATCTGCTGTAAGTACTCCTTTCCACTCAGCAAAAGGGTTTTTGAATCAGGTTTCTTTGATGTATCCTCTTCCTCTAGTGGCAACAATGTATGATTGACACCATCTTTGTTGAATTTGTATGTATTCTTCTTTCCATCGTGCATAGCTGCCCTGTCATACTGCCATGGTCTACCCAACAGTATATGACACACATCCATAGGCATCACATCGCACATGATTTTGTCTCTGTATTTTCCCAACTACAACTCCACTTCACACTGTTCATTTACTATCAACTGATATCCCTTTTGAAGCCATGACACCTTATAAGGTGTTGGATGTTTCTTTGTTTTCAACTTCAACTTCTCCACCACTTCTGTGGAGACCAAGTTGTCTGTACTACCACCATCTATTATCATCTGACAACACTTCCCTTGAACTTTGCACACAGTCCTGAACAAGGTTTTCCTTTGTGCTGGTTCAACAATTTCCTTAGCTAGTTTCAACAAAACTTTGTTGACTACCAAAGATTCCCCTTTCTCTGGTACATTCTCTTCATCAATTACCTTTGTTGCTTCCTCTTCAGTTTTTGCAACAATTGCATTCCTCTGATTCGTTCCCACATTTTCTGGGCACTCATAGGCTCTGTGTCCCAGTTTGTTACATCTGTAACATCTTACTTCTCTTCCTCTGCCTCTGCCTCCTCTTCCTCTAGAAAAACTCCCTCTGCCACTTGCATCACCTCTTGTGGGTGCATGCTGACTTGAGCTGCTACTAGCTCCATCTCCAGGTGTTGTAGATCTTCCTCTACCACCTTGTCTTCCCCTTCCTCGGAAAGTACCTCTATTTCTGGCAGACTACTTCCTCAAGAGTTTTTCTTCAACCTTCAGTACCATCTGATAAGCCTCTTCTACTGTTTTAGGAGACAGTACACTTATCTCATCTTGAATGTCCATTCTAAGACCATTCACATATCTGGCAACCTTCTCATTTGTATCTTGAATTTGTCCTGCTCTTATGCTTACTTTATAGAATTCCTTTGTGTATTCTTTTACTGTCATAGACCTCTGTCTAAGATTCTGCATCTGTCTAAATAATGTTTGCTGATAGTCACTTGGTAGAAACTTACCTCTCAGTTTTGCCACCATCCTGTTCCAATTCTTAATTGGTTGTTTGCCAAGTCTTCTCCTTTCTGCCTGTACTCCATCCCACCAAAGTGCTGCATGTCCTTTCAGTTTCATGACAACAAACTTTACCTTTTTCCCTTCATCTGTTTCTTCATAATCGAAGAATTTCTCCATATCATTTATCCAATCAATCAATTCCTCAGGGCTTAAGCTTCCTGTGTAGATTGAGACTTCTAATCTAGGCTTGGATGTTGATCTCAATACAGACTTAAAAAATCTCATTTCAGGAGTTACCTCTGCAGGTTCTTCATCTTCTGCAGCTCCAGCTTCAGGTTCACTGACATCTCCAGCATCTGCATCTCTTCCCATCTCCACAGCTTCCAATCTGGCTTGCATCTGTTGCACAGCTTCTAACACTTCAGCATTTGCAACTGGTCGTCCTCTTCTTCGACCACCACCTCTTCCTCCAACTCTGAAAGCCATGTTGGATTTCTTCTTCTGCTCCTTGAGATCTTGCTCAATGTCAATAATCTACTCTGATACCACAAATGGTGGCCTGGGTGCAGGCGTGATTGATAACCGTTCAAAACCCAATACGATTTCCTCTAATTCAGGCGGAATCCCTTCATCAATTGCAGGCGGAGTATCAGTCATTTATTGTAAACACTGTCTGTTCTTTTAGTTTAGCAGGGTCGCCAAATATCGCCCCCAACCATAGCGGTTCCACTATACACTATATCATTTCATATCGCAACCACCAGTGAATATCAAACCTTTAAACGATGCGACGCAACCTCCACCGTCCGATCAAGTCCCTAATCCGACGGTCAGCTCCTCGCCCGATCAATAAAGTTGCTCGGCGTTCCTCCATCGTAGATCAAACCTCCAATTGATCCGACGACCAATAGCGATTTCGGGCGCACAAACTGCACGACCCTTAATCAAATTCCAGACCCAATGGAAATTATAAATTGCCAATCTAAAAAAGTTCAGGTCCAATCTCTCGCTTAACACCCGTTCACTTTTTAAACCCGAAATGTGTTAGATAATGAGGCCCGAGTGTTCTATGGCTTGTGGAATTACACTAGCGCGCAGGTTAATTAAAGAAATAAACAGTGTAGGATGACTATGGTAAGTCGCTATTGCCTTACGGACCCGATAAGGTTATAGGCCACCGTTTATAGAATTTCAGGTCCGGATTTCGGATCCGGTTCTGTGTTATGCGCCGATTTCCAATAGAAATTGGATTTATGCTTGCGGGACTTAATCAGTGTATAAATTGAAAACACAGGCCAACGCCGATATCAATTAACATTAAATCTCTGTTTGCGGACTTCCATTAATACATTGGATGAAAACCAGGCCAATCGTGTTGTTAACAAAGACTTATGGAAACAAAAATGCGAAATATGCCAAGTCTGACAAAACTCTGAAATTTAAAGACAAACTGTATTTAAACGATGCATAGGAAGATTTCGGAGGTCGCAGTCCCTCCGGGATTGACCAATACACAGAGATATATTTCTTCTTTCCTTAATCAAAACAATACAAATCCAATCGGTCAAAATCCACTTTACATCATTCGAAACTTTCCTTAATACAACTCCACTCTAACTATCAGATCCTCAAATAATGGATCAAATCTACCTATTTTAAACAAAAATCAAATCCGAGCAATATCCTCCTCAAGGCTCTCAACTAAATCAAAACTATTCTAATTAATTACAGAATCATTCAATCCTAAATTCTAGTTCAAAATCCTATCTAGAAAGCTGGTAAATTGATGGCTAAAGGATCCCACTCCTTTGCTTGTAGATTTTTTTGTATTTTTGGAATAAGTTTGAAGCCTTTTTCCTCCAAGCCTCATGCTCCTGCATCAATAGACCCTCTCTAGTGGTTAACACGGTGACCTTGCAGTCGTCAAAGCCACGGTCTCTGCAGTGTCGGAGGCACCAGGTGGTTAGGTTTCAAGGGGAGGTATCGTTAACCAAGTCTTTGCTTGCATCACCTTGACTTCTCTCTACAACCTACTTTATAGGCTGGCCTGAAAACAACTGAGGATTAAGGAATACACCCAGTTACGCATTTAATTAAAATAAACCAAGACTTTGCATCTCACCTAGATTATAGGACGTGCATCTCATATAGGAGAGCAAAGCATATCTTAAGAAACGATTGTTCATTTGAACATTTGGTACTTAATCGATATAAAGCAAGTAATTGACTCCATAAGGCATTGGTCTCACATAATAATCTAATCTAGTCCTTAAACTTGCTAAATCAACCATGTGGCTAGGCCATTCAATCGTGTCCCCAGACTCGTTAGTTGCCAACAAGCCTTGCATTATCACATTCCATAGGGACTACCCCCCCATTGCCTGTTGTTGAGAGACAACTAGAACGAAGAGGGTAGGGATCAAAGTGACAGCCCCTGCCCTGAGTCATTGCCACATTATGCTTGTACAATTTGAGCAACAAAAGGTCCCAATCCCTAACGGGGGAGGGGGGGCTTTCCCACCAATAGTGTTGCCTTATCCTTTTGTTCATCACTTCAAGTCTTCCATGAGTGATTCCCTCACCCCTTTTCAAATGATCTCGAGTGACCATGAGCCCTTCCCCCTTCTGAATATGGTGTCAAGGAAGAACCCCTCATTGACTATACTTTATCTCCTTTGGCACACCCTCAAGATCATGATCAATTTATAATCCCCCCTTTTCGGTATGATCATCATGGGCAACCTACTTGTGTTTTTCCATCTCATTAGTGTCCCTTGCCTACTAATCATAATCCTATAGAGGCCATAAAATATGACATAAATGATAAGGACCATAATGGAAATAATATGCCCGAGGTTGCCATCTATCAAACGTTTATGAGCCTAACCATTGACATCTCTATATTTTGGCTTGAAGAGAGGATCTCATGGACTAGATTACATCATTTTCTTTCCTCTTCTCATGTGGTCATCCATGTGTGAGAATTCTATTTTCCTATCTCCAACTAGCCTTATTATCCATGTGATTCTGCCCACATTCGCTTTGGGATTTGCTACATGAGTAATCATATAGGCCGACATATTTATATTGATTTGATGATATGTTGGTTGCCCTGGCTTTATGATTACACTTAATATTAGTTTTATACCATATGAGTGTTAGGGTAGGATGCATCACATAATGATTTTTGCATTAGAATTAACTTCATATGATATTTCTCATGGTAGATAGATGCATATTTGCATATTTTATTTTATTTTTATTTTATGGCCTAACATATAGCATGTGTGATCATGAGACGCTGCGAAAGCATGCTGCCCCGTGTTTTTCATCAATTATATGTGCAGGAAACAAGTCTAAGGTAACCAAGAGATTGTTGGAGTTCTCGTGACCTCCCATTCAAGTAGCTTCACCCACTTCTTCAAGAGACCACGTCCCAGTTGGAGCCAGATGTTACCCACCATTTTGTGGGTGATATCCCTAGGAGATTTTTTTTTCTCCAAGATGGTCCTCAGTGGGCAACCCCTTCCAGCCACCAACTAACTCATTGTGCCATTTCTCCGCCACCTGAGCTAGCCATGTGATCCCTCACCCATCTTCCATGATCGTACGTTTGAAGGTGGGCCTCTCAAACCTAAAGGTATGCCTTGTCATTTGATAATTGAGTATTGTAGTTTGCTTATCATGGACACTTCTAGGCATGTATTAATGGGGGGATTCAGCGGAAAGAATGGGCTAGGTTTGTCCTCCTGTCCCCTAGCCCCCTTTTGGGTATTAACCATGCATTCTAGTCCCGTGGGATCTCTTTTACTGACCATTTGGCTTTAGGGATGGTATTTCAGGAGAAACCTCGATTTTGGTTGCATTGTCTGACCCCCTTATCCGCTTATATTACCCCCTTTCCACTCATTATTACCCCATTCATCATTTCTCCCATCTGGGTCCACATTCCTCCACTAGGTCCACAAAGGGTTAGCTCGCCCCTTCCCCTTGCCCTCACCTTGGGTCAGACCTAGAATGATGCCCCGGAGGTTGATGCGGCTAAAAAGAAAGACAAAAGCATATTTGGCTACATTCAACATGAAAATGTACCACAAAATGCAAAAGATGGTTGGGACAAACACATTTAGCACATGGGAAAGAGCCAATACATGAGCTCTACCCCATCATCATGGCCATCATCCTAGTTCCTATAGGTTCGATGAGCCTCCATCTTATAGGAACCCATGATTGTCCCAACACCTGGTGGGCAATGAAACACCCTACCCTAAAAGGGGGTATTCACTGCTATATCTTATGCGTCATGCCAAATGATGAATTTAGAAGGAACATTGCATAATGTCAAAGGATGGATTCAATTTAACAATTTACTTTTAGATTTACAATGCAGAAATGTCAAATGATAATTCATAAATGATAATAGTCTAATAAGTAATGATGATCATATTTAGTCTTTAGATGTACATTTCATAATTATCAAGATTTTCTATTTAGTTATTGACATATTTTTGAGATTTTGTTTTTTTAATTTTATATATTAAATTTTTAATAATTTATAGTTTTATAATTTTTATGACTTTGACATCCCCACATTTCCCCAAAAATTCCCTAAATTTTAGGGTTGCTTATATACGTCCCCCTTGTCTGTATCCCTGCTCCCGCATTTCCCCGTCCCAGAAACTCTGTGGAACATCACAAAATATACATTATGAAAACCAACCATAGTTACAAAATTCAAAAATGATGTCATCCTCCGTAAGTGTTCAAAATGCCAAAAGCAAGTGAAATGGGTCATGAGTACTCCATAGTCCATGGAATAGCACAAGGTACATGGGTATGCCTCCAAAAGTGCCTCAAAAACCATGACATCATCACCAAGGTGCCCTATGTCACCCTTCTAAGGGTACAAAGGGGTGACGTGGCACCAATATGCTCAAGCTTTGGGGCCTACTAGTGATGCACAAATCCTCCCCTGTCATCTCAAGGATAACCATTATCACTCAAGCTCTGGAACAAGCAACACCCATTAAACAATATTAATCTCATCCTGGGAGCGTCCTACGTCCATCTGGGCACATGATCAATAAATCCAACACCAAGCCACCGTGGCTCACTATTTCAGCGTCTGGGGATACTCAAGTGAGTCAAGTACCATGTGGAACCATCTCATAGACCAACGCTCTCCTTTGGAGGGGAAATGTTGCACCATCAAGGTCAGAACTACTCACTAGAATGGATAAAAAAACCTTTGTAGTGCCACTTTATCAGCTTTGAAGAGGCATCCACAGCTATGATAATACCACCTAACAAAACCCTATCAAGATCAAGTGAAATTAACAATCATTACGGACAATAGCCATAAATGCATCATAATGGGCCATACCTAATGTTAGGGGAACAAGAATACTTCACACAAAGCTCATCTTCAAATGTCTAGCTAGATCAAGTCATGTAAACAAGTTACCTCCCTTTTTTTAGGGATAGTAAGGTCAACAATATTATTAGGTGTTCCTCGCCCCCAAGAAGTGACATGCCCAGAGTTGCGGGGGAGCGCTGCCCCCCCCGGTCTCGCTCCCAATCCGCGCTCTGGGCGAGAGCGGCTTAGGAGCGCGTTCCCAATAAAAAAATTTCTGCTCCCTGCCAAAATCGGGAGCGTTGCTCCCGTCGCTCCCGGAGCGAAAATTACAGCTCGCTCCCGAGCTTTAAATTTTCACTCCGGGAGCGAATCGGCCAACGACGGGAACGATCCGGCAGAAAAAAATTCGGGACGCCAAAAAAAAAATCAAATTAAAAAAAAAAATATTATGTTTTAAAAACACAATGGGGCCAAAAATATTTCATTATCACTTGAATGAGAGCAAGAGCAAAGGAGAGCAAGAGCAAAGGAGCGAGGAGAAGCGAGGAGCAAGCGCCGAGGAGCAAGGAGCAAGCGTGCAAAGAGGTAAGTAACTTAGTAATTTAGTTAGTTTAGTTAGTTTAATTTAGTTAGGTAGTAATTTAGTTAGTTTAATTTAGTTTATTTAGTTTATTAACTATATTTAGTAAAAAATCATAAATCTAAATTAAATTAATTAATCTAAATAAATTAAATTAATTTGCAGATTCAAAAGCCTACAAATATCAAACATCATGGACTTGGCTATATTTCTTGGCATTTTCCTCTTCTTGGTCCCTTTTATGGTTATTATGGTGCTGGAGAGTAGGAAACGGAGGGGCCAAAATGAAGAGGGGGATGAAGAAGCTGGAGAAAGTGGATTTGATGAAAACCCCGGTGAGGAGGAGCTGGAGGAGGGTGAACATGACTCTCAAAAAACTAAACAAGACCAAACCCCATTGTGGAAATATGTTAACAGGCCTGAAGCAAGGAGAGGGGGTGGAACCACTAAATTTCATTGCCCCCATTGCAACAATGATTACACAGGTTCATACACCCGCGCCAGAAAACACCTCTACGGGAAAAGGCCATGGGATGGAGACAAACAAATAGGAATCAAAACTTGTCCAGCGGTGTCAGTAGTGGATAGAGCCAAATACATAAGGGAAGAGGAGGAAGCCCAATACAAATCAAAAAAATCAAGGGTTTCTTTGAACCAAACTCACAATCACAAGCACAAAGAACTCCTTCAGCATCCTCCCAAGGCAATGGATATGGAGGCACAGGGTCATCAGGTTTAAGGCGTAGAACCATATCAGATTTCCTTGATGAGGGGTGTAGGAATGATGTGGATTCAAAGGTTTACAGGTTTCTCTATGCATGTGGGATACCATTCAATGTTCTTCACTCACCTTATTGGCATGTAATGGTTTCTGCCATAAATGATGCCCCTAAAGGATACAAGAGCCCTAGGTATGACAAGGCAAGAACCGTTGGACTTGATCATGAAAAAGCAAAAATATCACATTCTTTGAATAGAATGACAAGTTCTTGGACTGACCATGGGGTGTCCATTGTATCTGATGGATGGACAAATGCAAAAGGCAAGCCATTGATAAGTGTTCTTGCTGTGTCTGTTAGTGGTGCCATCTTTCTAACTGCACATGATTACTCAGACAAGTTCAAGACCGCCATCAACATTGCAGAAGCATTACTTGAAACAATTGACTGTATTGGGCCATACAATGTCATCCAAGTCATCACTAATAATGCTCCTAATTGTAAGGCAGCGAGAGCAATTACTGAGAATAAATACCCCAACATATTTTGGTCTGGATGTTTGGTTCACACATTGAACCTTCTGATGCATGATGTTGTCAAGAACAAAAATGCACAATACAAATGGATTGGTGATTTATACAAGAAAGGCAAACAAATGATAAAATTTATTACAAATCATAGCAATACCCATGGCCTTTTCCCAGTCACTCGAGATTGGAGTTGTTGAAGATTGCGAAGACCAGATTTGGTAGCTATTACCTCACCTTCAGGCGCCTTTTGAAGGTAAAAGAGTCATTGGATAGCATGGTATCAAATCCACATTGGCAGGGATTAAAGGAAAGGGCTACAAATGCAGCTGACAGGCAAGGTTTTGAACTGGTGGAGGAGGCCGCTCTTGATGGTCAGTTTTGGACAAGTGTGAGGCAAGTATTGGATTTCACCAAGCCCATTTATCACATGATTCGGTTTGCAGATACAGACAAACCAGTGATTGGCAAGGTGTATGAGCAAATGGATACCATGTTGGGGCAAATAAAAGATATTGTTCATAACAGAGATCTCGACTTGTACAAACTAATTCACAATTGTGTGTGTGAACGGTGGAATAAACTTAATCTTCCACTACATTGCTTGGCGTATATCCTTACACCAAAATACTACTCTACATCTTGGTTGGGCCAACCTGCACCAGGGGGTGGGATTAGGACCAAACCCCATTTAGATGCAGAGGTAACTAGTGGATATTTGCAAGCATTAGAAAATTTGATACCTGACAGGGAGGAATGTGCAGCTGTGCGCCTTGAAATAGGCAAATACTTCAGTGGCACTGGTTTGTTTGGTACCTTCGTAGCAATGGAAGACAGAGACAGATTTGATACTCTCACATGGTGGGAAACTCTCACATGGTGGAAAACATATGGCAGTCATGGACTTTTGCCAAAATTGGCAAAAAAAGTTCTATCACAGGTTGTGAATACTTCTTCTGTAGAGAGGTGTTGGAGCACCTACAGCTTCATACACAATGTGAAAAGAAACAGACTCAATGAAAACTGAGCAGAAAGCTTGGTTTATGTGCACTACAACTTGAGGTTGTTGAGTCATTACTGTGATCGGGCTTATGAGGATCCCACATATAAAATTTGGGACAATCACCCAGAGGATGACAATTTGGAGGATGGTATAGTGCATCTTGAAGAACTGGAAGAGGAACTTATAAGGGATGAAGATGAAGCAGCTGCAGCTGCAGCAGCCATGCCACCTCCACCTCCACCATCCAGTAGCAGTGCTCGAGGTCCGAGTCTTGTTCCTTTGTTGTCGCCACCTCCATCTACACCCTCACGTGGAGGGCATGTGCCTTCTAGTTCTGGTCGTCGGTCTGTACGGGAGACTCCTAGAAAATCACCACGACCTGCTTATACTCCTGGAGACTCTCGTGGCAAGGGCCACATGTAGATTTACAGTTTACTTGTCTTTTCTAGTTTCTATTAGTTTTCATAACTGTTGAGTCTTGAGTCCTTGACTCTTGACTCTTGACTCTTTCATATCATAATGATATTTTTTGTAAACAATATATGATTGTGACAATGAAAATTTGAAGTTTGAAGTTCGCAATTATAACTCATTGGTAATGATTGTGAATTATGAATATGATGCTTCGTGAAAGACTAAAGTTGTTTCATTTTATAACATTTCATTTCATGTTAACAGTTAGAAGTTAGGACTTAGAAATATCTAAGATATTATTTCTTGTAATGGTTAAACTTAGCTTACAAGTACAACTTTGTTGATCAATGATGATAAATGTTATATATTGAATTTTCAATTTTGAAAGCTTGAACTTGAAACTTTAAGATTGAATTTGATGAATCATGATTCACGAGACTCAACATGTTGCAGTTGTAATATGTATTTTACTAACTTGTGGACATGGTTAATGAAGATTATAACTTCTAGATGATTGATGTGATATGGTTCAATGATCAATTTATGTTTTTTTATGTTTTTTTATATCTAATTCATCATTCTACATGTTTTTGTTGACATTTATGTATCAAAAATTAAAAAATATATATATTTTTAAAAAATCGCTCCGGGATTCGCTCCCAAACCGGGAGCTTCTGAAAATGGTCACTCCCACTCCCGTTTTCGCTCCCGCTCCCGCTCCCAAGTAACATTGGACATGCCCCATGTTAGCCCATCAAACAAACATA
Organism: Pinus tabuliformis; assembly: GCA_031772625.1. NCBI lineage: Eukaryota > Viridiplantae > Streptophyta > Pinopsida > Pinales > Pinaceae > Pinus > Pinus tabuliformis. The sequence goes on from CM062807.1 coordinate 514,874,055, forward strand.
TCCAATCAAACTTCTTTATCATTTCTATCACTTCATTCACCAATAAATCAATTCCACCTCCCACCATGTTATGTCGCAAATTCTTGTAGGATTGATCTTTTTTGTAAGCATTGTATAGAATCTACATCTCTCTTTCACTATGTTTCTGTGGGATTCGAGGACACAATGATGAATACGAGAGATGTGCTTTCATGATGGCTAGTGGGTACCACTTTCTATTGGATGAGTTGAAGATTAGAAATAACAAACTTTTCTACTAGTTTTTACACAATTGTCACCATTAAGCTACCCCAAATGTGACATAGCAAAAGAAAACATCCTCCCCCTGACCATGAATGAATTTTTAGTTATGTTTTATAGATGATGCTATGATAAACATATTTATGGAACACAACTTGCATTAGCTATTCCATTCAATTAATACCCTTTAAAATTCAGCCCTTAACACCAATGTCCCCTCACACCACCAACCCATGAAACCAAAACCACTTAGGTGTCATTCCAAAATGGAATGCTTAAAGATATCTAGGACAGTACAGGAACAGCAAAACATTCCCAAGGAAGTTAGGAATGTCCCCAGGTCTCAGGGAATGTCCTTAAGAATGAGGAAATTCCCTGCCATAGTCATGCCTCCTAGCAATCTATCCTGACTGCAATATAGGTTTCCAAAAACGTAGATTACAACTCACAGTTTTAGGTTACAACTTCATTTCCATCCACTATTTCATTGCAGGTAAGAGGTCTGCACTCCATGCAAAAGCAGGTTTCAAGATCTTCATTGTCGTAATTGGGGGTTGGGAAGCTTTACCTCTTGCAATAATTATGTTATTAAAAAGTTACTGCTCTCACAACAAAGAAATGCAAGGACCTCCCTATTTGCAAATAGGGTTATATCTCAAGCAACAATTATGTGACAAGGTCTGTCTTCATTTTCCCCAAAATTGGTTGTAGTTAAGCGGCCTTAATTCCACACAACAGTAGGTTACAAGATCTTCATTATTCTTAACTAGGCATTGGAGATTATGTGAGATCACAACAATTATGTGAGACTACAAACCTGCACTTCACAAAAGAGAAAGGAAACGAATTAACTATCCATAGTGAGTTCAAGGATATCTCTCCTGCAATAATTAGATGTGCTTGTGGAGTCCTTTCTCCTCGCAGTTAAGCATTGCATGGCCATCCCTACTCACAATCGGGGTTGTGAGATCACTCCTTCCCACAACATAGAAAACAATCTTCCATTATAAGCTCTTCCTTTTATTTACAGAAACTAAGATTCAAAACTTTCCAAAATTAAAGGAAAAATGAAGAGATTTATTCAATTTCATTGTTAATCTCTGATCTAGCGAAATACCTCCTCTGATCTAGTGGTTGAAATATTAAGATCCTAAACTAGTGGCCTCTATACCGAAAAAGTCATTTGTCAAGCCTACGGAAGAGAATCAAACATCTTAAAGTCAAGCCACTGCCATGTTGTGTACTAAAGAAGATGATGCAAAATAAGTACTTATATGAAAAATATTTTCTAGCCAACAACATTCAAAAATTAGCTCTTATGAAATGACACAAAAAACCAATAGGATTTCATCTAGACCATTGAGTATCTGTATCAGCAGTTACCTATTTCCACATTCAATAACACCTTTTCTCCTCAGCATGCCTCCATCCAATGAGATAGCCCCGTCTCTTATATAAGATATGGCTTGATTCATGTGCTTTCTTGTTTTGTAGACTTGCAGATATGAGAACAGATTAAAAAATAATGTTCCTCTCAATTCAATCCCTGACGAAGTTGAAGGGTATAGATCCTCGTGATCCAACTTTATCATATTTACAGCATATCCCATATATCCTTCAGGGAGGATTCCATCTGATGATTTTGGATCCTCCATAATCAGTTTCTTTTGTGGATCACCAACATTGAATCCCCCCTCATAAGACCTGCATTCAACCATCAGCCAATCATATTTGCATGTGCATAATGTCGAGTGTACTCGGAATATTGTGGCAGATTGTATACAAAGTTTACTCAATAAAAATCAAAGGGAAATTCTCCATAATGTATTTTATATGGAAATGTTACTATCATGAATGTATAACCTGCCCATTTAGCATTATTTTCAATGCAATAATTCTCCCTTTATTCCCAACATTCTGTCTTTTCATTTCAATTTGAGTGTATTTTGATAATCAATACGTGAATCTTCCTTTACCTTAAGTCCTCAAGGCAAATCACACGGAACCTTCCATTAATTTTTGCTTTTTGGGCACTTGCTAGCCCATGAAGACCTCTTTCTGTCCTTATGCTACCACAGCAATCATACAGTTCAAGTGCTTCAACCCCTCCACGAGACTTGCAGACAATTGCGAGCATATTCTCCTTTCCCACATACTCAGATAGTGCCCTGCAAAATGAAAGTGTACACAATAAAAACTAGAAAATGTTACAACCATCTGCTTTCCTATAAGATAGGAATATCATTAAAAATCTTACCGACTGACGGCATAATCCTCTACTTTCCCTAACAAGGCAACAACTCCAACCACTTCCTGTATGATAGGGAGTTTTCTTGATTGAACATCCACCCTACTTAAGTGAAGCCAGAGGGAAGCTGCAGTTATTCCCTGTCTTTTGATTTCTTCTAAAGTATCTTCAACACTGTGTGAATATGGATTTGAATTTGCCTTCCCATCACTTTTTGAAGAAAAGGTACATTTGTTGAGCTCTCCTATATCACATAACCCAGATGCATATTGATATAGCTACAATACTCAGCAAAATAGTGAATTTTAGGAAGAAATGAAGCAATAAAGGAAGCTTTTAAGATGTTAGGATAAAAACATTGCAGAACTGTTCTCACTAGACTAGTAAACTGAGAAAAGTTAAAGAGAACCTACTTTCCAAGTCACTCAGAGAACTATTCACTTCACTTAAAATGGTTTCTAATTTCCTCAGTTCATCCTCACACTTTTTAACTTTGGTCCCAATTTGCTTCAAATCATTCTCCCATTTCTGCATCAAAAACATAAAAATCAGGTGTTATTTCCACTGAGTTTTACTTGTGAGGGGCAACTCGAAACCTTTCCTAACTTAGGCCACCACTCAAACTAAACTCCTCTAAAATGAATAAATAAAAGCTTTGTTGAACATCAAGTAATTACTCCATTAGTCAAATAATTCCCTCCAAACCAGCCTATAACAGTGATTGATGAAGATAAAGTCATTTAATTAATGATATTTTTTGGGCTGTTTGACCTGCATTGATCGCAGGCCTGTTTGACCACAGGGTCGACTTCAGGTTGACCAAGTTTGACCACTGATTTCAGGACTGTTTTGGGCTGACTTTGACCACTTATGAAGGCCGAGTTTGACTGCCTTTGACCGAGCTTCAAAGAGGATGTTTTGCTGCTGCATTTACCATCTTTGACTTTCTGGTTCGGGCAAAATTGGACTGTTGTTGACTGCAGATTTGACAGGGCTGTTTTGAATGTGATTTGGCAAGTCAATTTTGACTTTTGTACTCTCTCTCTGCTGAACATTTGATATAATAATAAGAATAATTGATCAAAGGGTTTTCCCCATCTTGGGGTTTTTCCCTGGCATTCGGAAAATCTGGTGTCCTCTTGTCTTGGCTTGTCTTCTGCACTTTATTATTCATGTTCTATCTACAGTTACTATCAATCTGATTTATGGTTAATGTGATTGCTATTGGAAACTAAATTGGAAATTGTCATTGGGTTGCTAAAAGGATATTGAAGTAATTGTGCTAAGCATAGAACATACCATTGTTAACTAAAATCAACATGGTATTAGCGCCCAAGTGAAGACAAAAACCCAGCATGAGAGAGAAAAGCAATCACCAAGAGAGATTTATTGGACAAGTTTCAATGGCTTCTACATCTTACTTCAAGGCTGAGGACAAGCTCAATGACAAATCTGACTATCATGCACGGAAGATGACTTTGGACTTGACTTTGGAGGAGCATGAAGTATTGGACTATGTGCAGGGAAAAGTGTTGGGGCCTCCTTCAAATGCACTTGCTGCTGCTAAGACGAAGTATAGAAAAGGTGAGGTCAAAGCAAAGAAAACATTGATCGACTCTATTCAAAAGCATTTGGTTGCCTATATTTCTCATTTGGGAACTTCTAATGAGATATATGATAAGCTGGATGGGATGTTCAAAGTGAGCAATGCAAATCAAATCCTCTCTCTCAAAAACAAGTTGAAGGATATCAAGATGGATAAAGGGAAGTCTATTCAATCCTACTTCACGAGAATAACACAAATCAAGAATGACTTGCTATCTATTGCAGAAGTTATCTCTGACAGGGAGCTCTCGCTCATTGCTCTTAGAGGTCTTCCAAGACCATGGGATGTATTTGTCATTACCATTCTCAATAATGATTAGATACTTGGTTTCGATGAATTATTGGCTAGAAGCACTCAAGAGGAGACTAGGACAATGGAGAGAGACAAGCCTTCAAATGGAAATGAACCTACTACCTTCTCAGCTCTTGCAAAGAGGAAGAATAATGTTGGTCCAAGGAGACAGGGTCAAGGATTCAAGAAGGGATTCAAAGAAGGAACAAAAGGAAGGTGCTACAAATGCAACAGGTTCAGCCACTACGCTAGAGTGTCCTCACAACAACAATTCTCCAAGAAATGACAACAATAACAACAACCATAATTTCAAAGGCAATGGCAATGGCTTTTGCCCATGTGCTAATTATTTTTTTCTTGACTATCTTTTGCATTTTGTGGTACAATTTCTTGTTAAATGTGGCCATTTATGCTTTTCAGTGTTTCTTTGAATTGCTTTAACCTCTGGGGCATCATTTTAGGCCTGATCCAAGGTGGGGGCAAGGGAGTAGGGAGGCTAGCCCTATGTGGACCTAGGTGGGAGAAAAGATGAATGGGGGTATAGTGAGTGGAAAGGGAGTGATATGTGCGGATAAAGGAGCGAGACCACGCACCCAAAATTGGGGTTTTCCAAGTAGTACCACCGTACAACCAAATGGTCAATAAAGAAGATCCCACGGGACTAAGATGCAAGGGTAACAACCCAAAAGAGATCAAGGGGGCAGGAGAACAAACTAGGCCCGCTATTTCCGCCAAATCCCCCCATCAATCCATACATAGAAGTATCGATGATAAGTAAACCCAATACTCAGCTATCAAATGACAAGACATACCTTTAGATTCGGGAGGCCCACCTTCAAACATACGATCAATACAAGTGGGTGGGGGACCACATGGCTGTCTCAGGTGGCAAAGAAATGGCACAACGAGCTAGTAGGAGGCATCAAGGGGCTGTTGGCTGCCAGATGAGGCTCATCATGGAGAAAAAATTCTCCTGGGGATATCACCCACAAGGTGGTAGGTAACGGGACCCTTCCTCACTTTCCCTTTACTTACAAGGGCTACATTTTCCTCTTCCTCTTTCTCAACCTTCAATCCTCTGTTGTTGTTGCTACTATTACCTTCGACTAGATTGAACCTGATCTCCTCTTGCATGAACTCACTCCAAAGGCGTTCCCAATCTTGTAGCTAATCTCGTCTAGTGATCCCCTGAACAAAGGTCCTTCATTCTTTGGAAAACACATTTATAGCAACCCACACAAGTTCTTTGTCGTCAAGCTTCTCACCCACTATTGCTAACTCATCATAGACATCCTGAATTCTGGTGAGATAGGGAGTCACACCTTCACCCTTCTACATTTGTGTGGTCCTTAGCGTCTCCTTGAGAATAATTTTCCGATTCTTAGATGGATCCTGGTAGAGGTTCATAACGGCAACCCACATGTCCTTTGTTGTTTCTTTTTCCGCAATATGCAAGATGATATGATCTCGAACTCCATCAAAGACCATCCTCTTCATCTTGGCCATCTCTTTCTTGAAGGTATCCAGTTGTCATGGATCTGTTGGTTTTACCATGACATTTGTGACGAAATCCTTCAAGCCATGCTCATCTAATGGAAACTGCATTCTGGCTTTCCAGATGCCAAAATTTGAGGCTTCGTCAAGTCTATCCTAATCTCTAAAATCCGATGTGACCATCCCTGCGAAAACTCAGAAAAGCTGGAGAATAAATTGAAATCTCCTTTCTTTCATGTGGCCCTGCTTCTGCTACTCGAACTTCCTTAGGAAATGTGTAGATTTGCTATTACTTGCCTTTGAATGTCCTATGCGACACTCGCATTGTCTACTACCTCAACTAGGCAACTCCCTCTACCTTCTAGAAGTCCTCCTCCAGAAACTGGCACACATATTGCTGCTACTGAAGCTCGCACTGGCTGACTAGCAAAACCGCTATGACCTACTCCAACTGGAAATCTCAGATCTCCTCCTCAAAACTAGATCTAGAAACCATCTGAGAAATTCAGGAAATTTCTTTTTAGTGTGCTTCTTTCTTCCTGAACCTGCACAAATCTGCTACCAAAACCCTTGCTGCAAAACTTCTGCGCCCAAATCTGCTCAACGATCTAACTGATTTGCTAACTAGAATCCTCTATCTAGCAAATCTACTGCTTGCTAGAATTCTACTATGGGAAAATCAAGATTTTCCTGCACTCTACCTCCGGAAATCGATTTTTACCCAGCAATCCGCACTGTCTGGCTTCCCTACGCAGTGTTGATTTGGGGTAGCATCGGATGTGCTCTGTGAAAATTCTATCACTGCAGCAACTGATTTACTTTTCCTACTTATTTCATCATAAGTTATTCATGAAATTACTTCAACAAACATTAAAATAAATACTGTTGCAGATATCACATCGTAATACAGAAACAAAATATGCACACATTGACACAATTATTTTGGACTAATGTCCCTGGGAAAACCCAATGTGGGAAAACTAGTGCAGCAAGGGAGGATTTTATTATTCAGCAATTTTCTTGTACAACAGGGTGCCAAACTGGCTTACCCACAGATAGACAAACTTCCAGCACTTTCCTAAACCCAGCATAGGCCCTACTGACCTCTGCTACAACCTGAAACCCTCTGCATGAGTATACTGAGGCTCTGTGTAGCCTCTTTGGGCTTTTGCGTCACTCCTGCAGCCTCTACGTCGATGACACCGGGCCTTCTGGCTCTGCGCAGTCTCTGCTGCCTCTGCGTGGCTTCCTCTGGCTCTGCGTCTGCCTCTTCTGCGTTGATCTCCCGTCTCTCTGTTTCGTACTTGCTGCCTCCTGACTGCTCTCTAGACCACTGGTTCAATTTCTCAGCAAGCCCTGCTCTAGAAATTGAACTGACTGGTCTCCCTCAGTGTGTTCTCCAAGTGCCCCTCAAGCCTCCTCTTATACTTTTTCTGTTGACATCTCAACAGTAGAGATTAAGTCCCTAATCAACGACTAAGATTAGATCTGTCTTGATCCATGTCTTTTGGACCATTCTAACACAAATTCATATTAATACACATTAATATTTTATTTTCCCTAAGTTTAGACTTAGGGACTCCATTAAAAATATTAAATATTTTAATATCTCTTGATCTGTTTAGAATCTGCCCAAACCCTTTCTGGGTATTGGAGATCTCATGTGCGCCAACCTCTCCACCAAATTTCGTGGCTAGAGCACATCCGATGCTACCCCAAATCAGCACTCCCTCTTAGCAAGGACTATGCTCTAGCAATACTCCTCACTGAGTATTATTGTGATCATCCAACATCGGTACCTATGCTGATGCTAAGCATCCCCGCCCAACATCTTCTGCAATGTTGCATCCTGTACTGTTGCCCATGGTTCTGCCACTGCTGCATCTGTACGACAGCTCCCTTTGCATCCGTGCTGCTGCTGGTCCTTTCTCCCAGCACTGCATCCACTCTGCACCTTCCTCTACATATGTGCTGCTGTTGGTCCTTTCTCCCAACACTGCATCTGCACTGCAACTCCCTCTGCATCTGTGCTATTATTGTTCCTTTCTCCCAACACTGCAACTCCCTCTACATTCGTGCTGCTAACACACTACTTCTGAAAGAGGTTCTTTACAAAGATTCATATTAATACACATTAATATTTTATTTTCCCTAAGTTTAGACTTAGGGACTCCATTAAAAATATCAATTATTTTAGTATCTCCTGATTTGTTTAGAATCTGCCCAAACCCTTTCTGGGTATTGGAGATCTCATGTGCCCCAACCTCTCCACCAAATTTCGTGTCTAGAGCACATCTGATGCTACCCCAAATCAACATGCTCTAGCCATGAAAATTGGTGGAGAGGCTAAAGCACATGAGATCTCCAAGGCCCAAAAATGGTTTGGGCAGATTGTACCCGGTTTGGGAGATATTAAAATAATTAATATTTTTAATGAAGTTCCTAAGTCTAAACTTAGGAAAAATAAAATATTAATGGGTATTAATATAAAAGTAGGTTAGAAGGTTCCAAAAGTCATGGATCAAGCGAAATCTAATCTTAGCCATTGATTAGAGATGTAATCTCGGCCGTTGAATGACCAACATGAAAAGTATAAGAAGAGACTAGAGGGTCAGTTGGAGAACACACCAAAGTGATCGGTCATTCGATTTGCTAGAGCGAGATTGCTAAGCAAAGTCGAATCAGTGATCAACAGCGAGGGGCAGTGAGTACTGCGCAGAGAGGCAGAGATAGTGCCGAGAGACCAACGCAGAGGTAGAGAGCGAGAAGCAGTAGCCAAATCAGGCCACACAGAGCCTAGCAGAGACAGCGCAAAGGCCAGAGGGACTGCATCATCCACACAGAGGATAGCTGGAGTGACGTAGAGGGTCCCAGAGGCTGCGCAGTGCCTCAAAGGGCTGACGCAAAGGGGTTTGAGGTTGTCCCAGAGGCCAGAAGGGCCAACGCAGTGCTTCAGAGCTGTTGGAGAGGGTTTCGTGGGACAAGTTTTCTAAATACCTGTTTCCGAATAGAGAGGTATTACTACCGATTATTTTTCTCTGTCGGGTGAGCTAGTTTGGCACCCAGTTGTACTCAAGGAAATACTGCATAATAATAAACCCTCATAATAGCTGCAACAGTTTTCCCGCATTGGGTTTTTCCGGGGACATTTGTCCAAAAATAACGGTGTCACTTGTGTTTGTTTTCTTTCAGCTGTTGATCTGTAGATGTTGAGATTGTATTGTGTTTATTTCATTATTTATATGTTTTAAATAACTTATTCAGAATTAACAAGTAGAAGAAATAAACCAAAAGAATACAGGTTAAATTTCTAACGGATAGAATTAGAAATTTCAACATGGTATCAGATCGTGATTGCAGATCACAGGAGAGCTGAAGGCATCAGCTAAGCAGAACATTTGCAGTAGAATCAGTTGTCCCGAGTGACAGAAGTCGATCCTTGCAGAAAGCAACAGAGGAAGGGTTGACGCAAAGGGATTGCATCATCAGTTCGGGCCTGAGAGAGGCCAACGCAAAGGCTGAGGAGGGCAGAAAAGGCTCACGCAGAGCCAAATAGAGAACAGGAGGGTTGACGCAGTTGGTTGAGTGAGTTGTTTTGCCAGTGCCTGGATTGCGCAGAGTCAAGAGGCATAGTCCTTCAGTTGCTGGGACATAGGAAGCTATGGGCAAGTTGCGAGAGTGAAGCTGGTGGGGCACTGTGGGTAGAACAATACCTAACAGGGCAAAACCAAGGTAGAGGGAGTTGCTACCGAGGCGGATTTCTAGCCAAGGAATCGAGATCAGTCTTGCGGATGCACAAAAGATCGGAGAGGTGCAACTTAACGATTGGTAGGAGGATTTCCAAAAGGGAAATCGAGACTCAAAGGGAGTCTAGCAGAGAACTTTCAAGTAGGAAGTAGAGAGACTCATCTGGAGTCGAAAGGAGAACTTCCAGGCGGGAAGTCGAGAGACTCAGCAGGAGTCGAAAGAAGAACTTCTAGAGGGAAGTAGAGAGACTCGAAGGAGTCGACAGAAAGAGCAGAGAGATGACCATGAATGAGTTGAGGGATCAGGACAGGCTGGACGGGGCATTCAACTTTGTGGTCTGGAAGGCCAGGATCCTGTCCACTCTAGATAGACATCGCATCAAGGCCTTCGCCTTCAAAACAGTGGCAATCCCAGTTGACCCAGCTAAAAATGAAAAGTACGAGGAGGCAATGGCCAGGGCAAAGTGCATCATCCTTGATGGGGTCAAGGATCATGTGGTCCAACATATTGCCGAGGAGAACAAGGCAAATGAAATGTGGGAAGCCCTGAAGAAATTGTACCAACATACTTCCATGCAAAGGAAGATGTTACTTGAGAATCAGCTGCGGTCATACCATAGATAGACATTGCATCAAGGCCTTCGCGTTCAAAACAATGGCGATCTCAGTTGACCCAGCTGAAAATGAAAAGTACGAGGAGGCAATGCCCAGGGCGAAGTACATCATCCTTGATGGGGTCAAGGATCATGTGGTCCAACATATTGCCGAGGAGAACAAGGCAAATGAAATGTGGGAAGCCCTGAAGAAATTGTACCAACATACTTCCATGCAGAGGAAGATGTTACTTGAGAATCAGCTACGGTCATACCAGATGCAAAAGGGGAGCAGATAGATCACTTCCTTGGTCGGTTGAAGGAGATCCGGGACCAACTGACTTCCATAGGGGCCACGCAATCTCCGCGGAGTGGGAGACATTTGTCCAGAGCATACTGGGCAAGGCGGATCTTCCAGATTGGGAAGAATTGTGGGCAGCTCTTCGCCAAGAGGAGATCAAGCGATTGAGCAAGACAAGAAGTAGCAATAAAGGAGTTTGGATCAAGAAGGAAGAGGAAGAGGATGCAGCTCTAGCATCTGCGGGAAAGCAGGAGAAAAGGAAGAAAAAGGACCTCTCCAAGGTCAAGTGCTTCCACTGTGGGGAACTGGGTCATTATGCGAACCAGTGTCCGAGGAAGAAAAACAAGGGAGAGGCGTCTGACTCTAAGGCGGTCCTAGCAAAGACAGAGAAGGAAGTCGAGGAGGATGACGATTGTGCCATGAGTGCTCATGTACTTCTAGAGAAGAGGTGGGGAGACATCAAGCTGTAGTCAGGAAGACTACAAGCGATGAGGCGCAGGATCCTTGAGATACCCAACCTCTTGGATTATACCTTGCTACGAGAGCCCCGAAGAGAGAGAAGCAGGATTGGTGATGACAGTAAAGACAAATGTGGATGAAGCGACGGAGAGTGCTACAGTGCAGGAGTCCCCGGAAGCGTGAGGCTAGCAGGCTGCAACAGTGCGAGAGGCACAGAGAGTGTTGCAACGGTGCAGGATGGCATAGAGAGGTTTGCAACGGTGCGAGATGCAGGGAGTTGTTGCAGTAGCGCAGAGGTCAGTAAAGGGAGCACTTGTTAGCGGCAAAGAGAGCTTCAGCATCGGGAGTGTTTCTAGCCTAACAGGGATGTCAGAAGTTGGGTGGATCAGTTACTTAATTCTCAGTAACTGAGTTGTAGTTCAGTAGCAGTATGCAGTAGCACGATGCAGCATGATGAGAGGGGGATGCAGTGCAAATGCAGTGTTGGGAGGATGGACCAACATCAGCACAGATGCAGAGGGAGTTGTCATACGGATGCAGCAGTGGCAGTGGCAGGGCCATGGGCAGCAGTACAAGATGTAGCAGTGCACAGGATGTTGGGCGGTGAGGCCTAGCATCAGCACAGGTACTGGTGTCGTCTAATCAGAGTCCTCACTAAGAGGGAGTGTTGATTTGGGGTAACACCAGATGTGCTCTAGCCATGAAAATTGGTGGAGAGGCTAAAGCACATGAGATCTCCAAGAACCAGAAATGGTTTGGGCAGATTGTACCCGGTTTGGGAGATATTAAAATAATTAAGATTTTTAATGGAGTTCCTAAGTCTAAACTTAAGAAAAATAAAATATTAATGGGTATTAATATAAAACAGGGTTAGAAGGTTCCAAAAGTCATGGATCAAGCCAAATCTAATCTTAGTCATTGATTAGAGATGTAATCTCGGTCGTTGAAGGAACAACATGAAAAGTATAAGAAGAGGCTTGAGGGTCAGTTGGAGAACACACCAAAGTGATCAGTGATTCGATTTGCTAGAGCGAGGTTGCTAAGCAAAGTCGAATCAGTGATCAACAACGAGGGGAAGTGAGTACTGGGCAGAGAGGCAGAGATAGTGCCGAGAGACCAGCGCAGAGGCAAAGAGAAAAAAGCAGCAGCTAGATCAGGCCACGCAGAGCCAACAGAGACAGCGCAGAGGCTAGAGGTGTTTGAGGCCGTCGCAAAGGCCAGCACAGTGCTTCAGAGCTGTTGGAGAGGGTTCGTGGGACAGGTTTTCTAAAAACATGTTTCTGAATGGGGAGGTATTACTACCGGTTGTTTTTCTCTGTCGGGTGAACCAGTTTGGCACCCAGTTGTACTCAAAGAAATACTGCATAATAATAAACCCTCATAATAGCTGCAACGGTTTTCCCGCATTGGGTTTTTTCCGGAGACATTTGTCCAAAAATAACGGTGTCACTTGTGTGTTTGTTTTCTTTCAGCTATTGATCTGTAGATGTTGAGACTGTATTGTGTTTATTTCATTATCTATATGTTTTAAATAGCTTGTTAAGAATTAACAAGTAGAAGAAATAAACCAAACAAATACAAATTAAATTTCTAACGGGTAGACTTAGAAATTTCAACACTCAGATCTGGAGAAATTGTGCTTAGATCTCCCTCCGAAACTACAAAATCCTGCTCCTCTGGCTTTTGAGCATCTGATCTGATCTTCAATGCTCTGATACCATGTGAAAATTCCTTGATTGCAATTATTGGATATTAATCTCCTAACTATTAGTAGTTTAATTGTTTACGACCAGAGTTGCGGGGGAGCGCTCCCCCCCCGCTCGCTCCCGCTCCCAATCCGTGCTCCAAGCCAGAGCAGGTCGGGAGCGCGCTCCCGATAAAAAAAATTCCGCTCCCTACCAAAATTGGGAGCTATATCAGGAGCGTCGCTCCCGTCGCTCCAGGAGCGAAAATTACAGCTCGGGAGCGATCGGGAAGCGATTTCCGCTCCCTACCAAAATCAGGAGCGATATCGAGAGCGTCGCTCTCGTCGCTCCAGGAGCGAAAATTACAGCTCGGGAGCGATCAGTCCCGAGCTTTAAATTTTCGCTCCGGGAGCGAATCAGCCGACGACGAGAGTGATCCGGCGGAAGAGAAAGAAACAATTAAACAAAAACAACAACAAACAATTAAAAAAATAAAAATAAAAATCGTGGACGCCAAAAAAAAATTATGTTTTAAAAACACAATGGGGCCAAAAATATTTCATTATCACTTGAAAGAGAGCTAGAGCAAAGGAGCGAGGAGAAGCAAGGAGCAAGCGCCAAGGAACAAGGAGCGAGGAGAAGCAAGGAGCAAGCGCCGAGGAGCAAGGAGCAAGCGTGCAAAGAGGTAAGTAACTTAGTAATTTAGTTAGTTTAGTTAGTTTAATTTAGTTAGGTAGTAATTTAGTTAGTTTAATTTAGTTTATTTAGTTTATTAACTATATTTAGTAAAAAAATCATAAATCTAAATTAAATTAATTTGCAGATTCAAAAGCCTACAAATATCAAACATCATGGACCTTGCTATATTTCTTGGCATTTTCCTCTTTTTGGTCTCTTTTATGGTTATTATGGTGCTAGAGAGTAGGAAACGGAGGGGCCAAAATGAAGAGGGGGATGAAGAAGCTAGAGAAAGTGGATTTGATGAAAACCCTGGTGAGGAGGAGCTGGAGGAGGGTGAACATGACTCTCAAAAAACTAAACAAGACCAAACCCCAATGTGGAAATATGTTAACAGGTCTGAAGCAGGAAGAGGGGGTGGAACCACTAAATTTCATTGCCCCCATTGCAACAATGATTACACAGGTTCATACACCCATGCCAGAAAACACCTCTGCGGGAAAAGGCCATGGGATGGAGACAAACAAATAGGAATCAAAACTTGTCTAGCGGTGTTAGCAACGGATAGAGCCAAATACATAAGGGAAGAGGAGGAAGCCCAATACAAATCAAAAAAATCAAGGGGTTTCTTTGAACCAAGCTCACAATCACAAGCACAAAGAACTCCTTCAGCATCCTCCCAAGGCAGTGGATATGGAGGCACAGGGTCATCAGGTTTAAGGCGTAGAACCATATCAGATTTCCTTGATGAGAGGTGTAGGAATGATGTGGATTCAAAGGTTTACAGGTTTCTCTATGCATGTGGGATACCATTCAATGTTCTTCGCTCACCTTATTGGCACGAAATGGTTTCTGCCATAAATGATGCCCCTAAAGGATACAAGAGCCCTAGGTATGACAAGGCAAGAACCGTTGGACTTGATCATGAAAAAGCAAAAATATCACATTCTTTGAATAGAATGACAAGTTCTTGGACTGACCATGGGGTGTCCATTGTATCTGATGGATGGACAAATGTAAAAGGCAAGCCATTGATAAGTGTTCTTGCTGTGTCTGTTAGTGGTGCCATCTTTCTAACTGCACATGATTACTCAGACAAGTTCAAGACCGCCATCAACATTGCAGAAGCATTACTTGAAACAATTGACCGTATTGGGCCATACAATGTCATCCAAGTCATCACTGATAATGCTCCTAATTGTAAGGCAGCGGGAGCAATTATTGAGGATAAATACCCCAACATATTTTGGTCTGGATGTTTGGTTCAAACATTGAACCCTCTGATGCATGATGTTGTCAAGAACAAAAATGCACAATACAAGTGGATTGGTGATTTGTACAAGAAAGGCAAACAAATGATAAAATTTATTACAAATCATAGCAATACCCACGGCCTTTTCCGCAGTCACTCGAGATTGGAGTTGTTGAAGATTGCGAAGACCAGATTTGGTAGCTATTACCTCACCTTCAAGCGCCTTTTGAAGGTAAGAGAGTCATTGGCTAGCATGGTATCAAGTCCACATTGGCAGGTATTAAAGGAAAGGGCTACAAATGCAGCTGACAGGCAAGGTTTTGAACTGGTGGAGGAGGCCGCTCTTGATGGTCAGTTTTGGACAAGTGTGAGGCAAGTATTGGATTTCACCAAGCCCATTTATCACATGATTCGGTTTGCAGATACAGAGAAACTAGTGATTGGCGAGGTGTATGAGCAAATGGATACCATGTTGGGGCAAATAAAAGATATTGTTCATAACGGAGATCCCGACTTGTACAAACTGATTCACAATTGTGTGTGTGCACGGTGGAATAAACTTAATCTTCCACTACATTGCTTGGCGTATATCCTTACGCCAAAATACTACTCTACATCTTGGTTGGGCCAACCTGCACCAGGGGGTGGGATTAGGACCAAACCCCATTCAGATGCAGAGGTAACTAGTGGATATTTGCAAGCATTAGAAAAGTTGATACCTGACATGGAGGAATGTGTAGTTGTGCGCCTTGAAATAGGCAAATAATTCAGTGGCACTGGTTTGTTTGGTACCTTCGCAGCAATGGAAGACAGAGACAGATTTGATACTCTCACATGGTGGGAAACATATGGCGGCCATGGACATTTGCCAAAATTGGCAAAAAAAGTTCTATCACAGGTTGTGAATACTTCTTCTGCAAAGAGGTGTTGGAGCACCTACAGCTTCATACACAATGTGAAAAGAAACAGACTCAATGAAAATCGAGCAGAAAGCTTGGTTTATGTGCACTACAACTTGAGGTTGTTGAGTCATTACTGTGATCGGGCTTATGAGGATCCCACATATAAAATTTGGGACAATCACCCAGAGGATGACAATTTGGAGGATGGTATAGTGCATCTTGAAGAACTGGAAGAGGAACTTATAAGGGATGAAGATGAAGCAGCTGCAGCTGCAGCAGCCATGCCACCTCCACCTCCACCATCCAGTAGCAGTGCTCGAGGTCCGAGTCTTGTTCCTTTGCTGTCGCCACCTCCATCTACACCCTCACGTGGAGGGCATGTGCCTTCTAGTTCTGGTCGTCAGTCTGTGCGGGAGACTCCTAGAAGACCACCATGACCTGCTTATACTCCTGGAGACTCTCGTGGCAAGGGCCACATGTAGATTTATAGTTTACTTGTCTTTTCTAGTTTCTATTAGTTTTCATAACTGTTGAGTCTTGAGTCCTTGACTCTTGACTCTTTCATATCATAATGATATTTTTTGTAAACAATATATGACTGTGACAATGAAAATTTGAAGTTTGAAGTTGGCAATTATAACTCATTGGTAATGATTGTGAATTATGAATATGATGCTTCGTGAAAGACTAAAGTTGTTTCATTTCATTTCATTATTCATGTTTCATTTTATAACATTTCATTTCATGTTAACAGTTAGAAGTTAGGACTTAGAAATATCTAAGATATTATTTCTTGTAATGGTTAAACTTAGCTTACAAGTACAACTTTGGTGATCAATGATGATAAATGTTATATATTGAATTTTCAATTTTGAAAGCTTGAAGTTGAAACTTTAAGATTGAATTTGATGAATCATGATTCACGAGACTCAACATGTTGCAGTTGTAATATGTATTTTACTAACTTGTGGACATGGTTAATGAAGATTATAACTTCTAGATGATTGATGTGATATGGTTCAATGATCAATTTATGTTTTTTTATGTTTTTTATATCTAATTCATCATTCTACATGTTTTTGTTGACATATATGTATCAAAAATTAAAAAATATAAAAATATATATATTTTTAAAAAATCGCTCCGGGATTCGCTCCCAAACCGGAAGCTTCTGAAAATGTTCACTCCCGCTCTCGTTTTTGCTCCCGCTCTCGCTCCCAAGTAACATTGTTTACGACAATTAAAAAATAATTCACAATTGTAATCTTAACCATAAAATACGTTGCAGAAAATAAGATCTGGAACTAATGCACACACATAAAAAAATCGAAACAATAATTTTTGGACTAACGTCACCGGAAAAACCCTAAAGGGAAAACACATGCAGCAGATGAAGGTTTATTTTATTATGCAACAAAATAAAGGATTACAACTATTGACCTTCCTGGCTCAACTCCAAAATTTTTATCTCAACTGCAAAAATTATTTTTCCCTCTCCCCAACTCAATCTAGCCCTCACTGGGCAACTCGTACTCCCTGGAAAATTCGCTCAGCCAAACTGGAAATATGCATTGTTGCCCCTGAGTAAATCGATCTATCGTGGAAGCCCCTCTAGTTGAGTCGTCTTGCCTGTTTCTACCTGCGAAAACAGTTCTCTAGGCCTCCCGGTGCTAGATCTGGTCACTAGCAGTTGAATCGAACATCTTTGGGCAACTCACTCTCGCAAGGACAACTCGCTCTGCGGAACTCAACCTCTCTACCGGAAATTTCGGCCTTCCTTCCCTGCTGTTGGAAACTGGAAAACCACTAGAGAATTTCTCTGGAAATTCTCCCCCGCTGCTCCCTCAATCACTGATGCTTCTACCTCTAGCTTTAACTCTTCTCTCATTGAATCTCAGCACACTAGGTAGCTTGATCTACCTTGCTCTTTCTCTTGCAACTATGTCGATCTCCATCCCATTGACTTGCTCTTATAATCTCTCGTTGGAGCTTCAATGGCCATGATTACATCCTCATCAACGGTTAAGATCATCTTAGGCTCAATCTGTCTATCTCTAGAGCATTCTCGGTCGTCTTTTATTAATTCCCATTAATTAATCAGTTTTTCTAAGTTAGACTTAGGCATATTTTTATTATTGATCAATTGATTTAATCAAGTTGTTTGGCAAGCTTATCTCGCAAAATCTTTTCTGGGTTTTGGAGATCTTGTGGTCCTTAGTTTCCTAGGCACAAATCGAGACTAGAACACATGTTTGATGCTACCAAACTCTAACAATACGATCTTGACAGATGGGTGAGGGTAAATATGACTGGCTCATGGAGTGGAAACATCTGGCACGATATCAGCTACACTGGTTGCTGTCAGGGGCTGCTAGCTTCCAGATGAAGACAAATCTATGAGAAAAAATCTCCTATAGGGTCACCCACTGGTGGTGGGTAACATCTGACTCCAACTAGGACATGAGCTCTTTGTGGAGTGCATGAACCATGTACTCGAACGGGGAGGTCATGAGAACACCAACAATCCTTTGGGACTACAAACCTATTATCCCGCACATCACAAACAAACATTAGAAGCATCTGTTTTGGGCATACTTTCATCGCCCATGCATTCATCAAATAATAAAATCATACAGGGAATAAAATTTATTCTAAACACATCTAATCTAGCATGAGAACATAATATCATGATTATAACTATGCAAGAATCAATATACAATGGCATCCTAATCTACCATGCATATAATATACAATATCAAGTATCAAGGAAAGGAGTGATATGACTAGCTTTGACTGGGTATGGCCAAAGTTCATCATCAAGTCTAACAATATTGTAATATCCCTGACCAACCTTACCATGGATCTTGAAGCGCATAGACTTCTTGTATACCAACACTACATCCCCAACCTCAAATTCCTTCGTAAGCTTTTGCACCAACTTCTTTTTATGCTTATGGTTCCTGGGATCAGGTCTCTTAAGGATGTGAATTTCTTGGGAGGGAAGAATGGGACTAGGGTCCTTAGTCTTCGGCAACCTATTGTGATATGGGACAAGACCAGGCTTTACCACATGAGTTGGATATAAAGGCTCTCCATAAAGAATGAATGGGGTTCCATTAGGTTGCGGGATAGTGGCATAGGAAAAATCCATTTGGAATTCACCTCCCACAGTAACACCCCATTTTCTAGACAATAACTCTTGTTTTTCCACAACACTGGATTATCTAGGTTAGGGTCTTAGAATCTCTGACACAACCAACTCAAATGGCACAACAGACTACTTTGCACAGTGAAATAAATACAATAGTAAATCAACTAGTGCACAAATAGACAACCTTTTACAATTTTTCAACAACCCAACTTCGTTATATTATCAATCTATAATACAATTGTCTTGGGCTCTTGTACCAGGGATGATGGCCCTCATACAATCACTAATACAAGTATACAAACTAGGGTTTGGTGTCAACATCTATGACCACCAATCTATCCTCAACAAGATTCCAATTGACCTACTAGTTGATGTAGTGCACTTCAAAGCTCCACTTGGTTGTACCTGAACACATGTTGGTCCTACTCCCAATCTGTAGCAACACCAATCTGCCTCTATCAATGAATCTTGCTCCTATAGGTCATTGAACATGGCTCATCAATCTGCCCTCTAGCTGATCATTACTCCATCAACGAATCATCACATAGGGTCGTCTTGCGAGTTGTTCACAACTTCGTTTGTGAACAACTCCTAGGCTGCCCACTGCTGCTCCTCAACACTTTGGGACTTCTTCCCACTATTTCCTTCCTGTGCTGCTCCAATGAAGACAAACTTAGGGCATGGAGGTTGCTCGCTATCATTGTCAAAAGTCCTCCAACAGTCAACATACGGCTGGTCAAACTGCTCCCTTGGCTGCTTTCTTTTGTCCTTCAAGGATCAGCCCTTGAGCACCAAACCACTGCTACTTCTAGCAGACCTAATAGTCCTTCAAGGTCTGCACTGACGACACCCTTTGGACACCTACTTGCTGCCCTCCAATCAGCCACACGATGCCCAAACAACTGTCCAAACTTTGACTCTCAACTCCCTAGCAAAACCCCCTTGAGAGAAATACTAAATATTTTTGTAATATTCAAGAATTAAAATATGTTTAAGTCTCCAACTTGTGGATGACTAGAAATATTCTATTCAAGGAGTGTTGCACTAGCCATTACAAATTTTTATATGAAGGCTAAGTTCTCCTAATTTGTAATGATCTCGTTGTCAATTGAGACAAATGCTATCATAATATAGAGCTCATATTTTCTGAAACCCTTGTGTAATTTGTTTTGTACATTGCTGGAGTAGCTTTTTCTTCTTACTTTTATTCTTTATATATTTGTGCATAATAATTCTATCTTGTTTTTGGTGATTAATAAAGCAATTTCAAGACTAAGAATTTTTGCAATTGAGGGACTACCTAGACACGTGGAGAAAGTCAATCAGAGGGCAACACCACTTGAGTTTCTTGGTTCTGTAGGTAGGTCAATCCAAGAGTTTGAATCATCTCATTGGGGGAGCTTCATTTTGTCTTAAGAATTTCATACTCTATCGCGCACAGAAATTGAAGGTTGGACACACCACTTGAAGGAGAGGCCACTCCTTGGAAGTTCGAAAGTCACCAGGAAGGGTTACGCAATAGAGATGGCGACTTCCATTTCAGCCCCAACTCAATCTCCTGGAAAAAGCCACCTATATTGATTTAAAGAAGTATTGACTTCAAACTCCAGCAAAAAGTAAAACCCATAAATGGCACAGGTATATCACAGGAACCATTTATTTGCAAAAATCTAAGAATTTATTTTACATTTTTGCAGTAAGAGTAGGATTTTAGCTTTGCTGGTTTCTCTTTTTTGTATCTTTTAACAAGCTAAATCTTTGGGATATTTAATTTAATCGATAGATCTTACCAAGATAGGGTACAAGATTCCATTTTATAATATTTTACACTTATATCTAGCCATTAGCATGTGTAGATATCAACATCAAGTTGTTGCACCAAAGTGATCTACATAAATTACACAAAAGTTCTACAGCTATCCAAGTAGACAATTTCATTATAGAATTTCCATTTTCTCAAAATTGTTTAAAAAACATTATTTTAATTATTTAGAGTAATTTTCTTCAATTTCCAACCATAAGTAATTGCTCTTTCACCCAGATATCTGAAATTTAATTTCCAGCCTACTGAAAATTGTGTTTTCAGTCAAATTTTTGTAGAGGGGATGCCCCAAATGCCTCTATATCAACCCTCTAACCTTTCCGCCCCCTAGACTAACCCTCTAGGAGTGTTTACACACTCGTAGGGGGTGACTGTAACAGTTAAATCAGATTGTTGTCCCTACATTTTACACAAACATTACAATCTGTTACATAAGACGGCAACATGTTTTAAGTTATATCCCCTAAACTAGTCAGCCAAACTAAACGATAGCATCGTTTCCGATTAGGATTTTCATTGTAGAGCAAAATCCATTGGTTGCATGTTATATGTTTAATTTCTGCTAGTACAGTGACATTTTTATATTTGTTATTTAGACTCCTACTACTACAATGACGTTTTTTACAGCTAGACAGCAGGTATAAAGTAAACATCTCCACCTCAATTGACTCCACATAAGGCAATGGTCTTGTACCAAAGTTATTAAGGATAATTTAGGGACTCCTCCCTTGGTTGTTTAGGGGGTGTTGGGCCTAAATAGCAGGGTCTTAGGCCGAGGTGTCAATGGGTCCCTGCCTTGAGTGTGCCCATCTAACAAATTAACAAGACCTTAGAAAAACTGCTAATTTTATTAGCAAGAAGACTATTTAAGGCTTAAATCTAGCCATTTGGGCTAAGTGAACATTGAAAATGGTGAATCACTCAAATAAAGTAAAGTCTCCAAGCAAAAAGGTGGAAGGACATTGAAAGTCAAGATTAATGGACCAAGTCAGGTTCGTCTATCTAGTCATTTTCCTTCACCAAGTGAGCGTTGAAGTTGTAAAGGTCAAGCGAAGTGAATGTCAGACCTGAAGTGGGAAAACTCTAGCCATTGTGTAGAAAACTTTCAGTGTTGTTTCCCTCACAGTTTCAATTAATTTTGCATCAATTTATTGCCCACAATCCCAAACTATTATGGTTTGATATTAAACGTTTGCAAATTCTAAAGGAAACATTATACAGCTACCTCTACCATTTAGTTTTTAGCTGATAAGAGAAATAAAAAGCAAGCTCACACCACACATTTTACACAATGAACACAATTCTTTTTGGTCAATTGACCTTAGAGAAACCCACAAGGGGAAAACTAGTTCTAAGGGAGGATCGTATTTCCTTCTCTTCCCTTTAGAAGTGCTTCTGAACTCCTCTTTACACTGAGTTATGGACTGATATTACACACACACAATCAGCTCTCGTCAATCAAAGAATACGTCTGCATATCAGCTTTTTCTTCTTTGGAAACTGAACGTATGAACAATCAATGGTATGCTCTGAAAAACAAGTTTTTCTCAGCTGAAAATACACTCTGAACCACAAGTGTTTCCTCCTCCCAACTTGGGCTACAGAATGCTCAGAAAACATGCAGAGAGACTGGTTAATTGTGGGCCTGTTAACTTCACTGTAACTTGGCCTGAGTCCAGCACTCCTTTCCAGCTTCAACTTGGCCGAAAACCCTTTGAAACTCGGCCCTCACCGGCACTCCTTTCCAGCTTTAACTTAGCCTAGAAACCCTCTGAAACTCCGCCCTAAAAAGCACTTCTTTCCAGCTTTAACTCGGCCTGGAAACCTGCATATTTGGCTGTAAACAGAGCTACAAATAGCTACCTCTTCCGACAGTTAGAAACTCGCTGAGTTTCCCACTCAGGCTCGCCACAGCTCAACGCAGTCCATTGGAAGAATTCTCGGCCTGCAAGCACAGCCCGAAATTTTCGGGATTCGTGACACTGACTTCCCTGAAATTTCGGGCTCTCCCCTTGGATTGTACGCAGACCTTCTTTCCCTGCAATCTGAACTTCCTTGACCAACTCCTTGCTCTCCTACGTTCTCCTCAAGTCCTTGCGAGAAGAATGATACTCTCTTCTCTCCTTTTTCCCTTTTGTCTCTTCCTTTTTCCCTTTTGTCTCTTCATAAGATGAGAAACCTAACCCTAGTGATTTAATCGCTGAGATTAAATATCAATCCCTCTCCTGACCGCTCTCTCATGTGGTCCCCTCATTTCAAGAACTTCTTACTCACTTTAACATGTTATTGACCTTGTTCACATTTTTTCTTATAAAGTGACTTTTAAAACATAAAAGTCACTTTAATATTATAAAGTGCACTTTGTACTTTTTCTCTCTAAGTCACAATTAAAACATAAAGTGACTTAATTAAAAGTACCTCCTCATAAAGTGACTTTACCCCATGACATTAATATAACACATAATGTCATATGACAAAAAGGTTATTAATGTGTCTCCCTAGGCCAAGGTTACAGGGGAACGGCTCCCCCCCTCGAACCCGCTCCAGGAATGTGCTCCCTTCGGGAGCGACCCCAGGAGCGCTCTCCTGGAATTGCTCCCACAAGGAGTGAATTTCGGGAGCGCGCTCCCCAAAAAAAATTTCGCTCCATAGCCCTTTTTGCAATTTTTTTTTGTAAAAACATTCCAGACGCATTTTTTTCAAAGAAACAATAATTTTTGAGTGGGGCAGCCGAATGATCAAACCTATGGCCCTAGTATTGATATTCGATTCATGGTAATGTTAAAATATTAAAGTCCTAGTATTGATATTCAATTCATGGTAATGTTAAAATATTAAAGTAAAAGGATGAAGAGGGGTTCCGACCTCATTGGATTTCATATGGAGAAAGTAGAATTTTATATCTCATTCAAAATCCAGCAGACTTATCAATTTTTCAGGATTGGAGGGATTGCAATGTTTCCATTGGATTTTGTCATGTACTAGGGTATGGAACTTGTATTTAATCAAGAGCACCGATCCCTCTATGTACCTTGATGTTAGTGATATTGGTTGTTTAATTCCTCTATCATGACCCTACTAAAAATGTACCCATCACTCAAACAAAATGTTGGCTTGACATGCAATGTTTTTTTTATCGTATGTTAATGTGTAGAGGGTGATATTAATGACAAAGATCCCTATACAAATCCAAAGATAATTACAAAGTTACCTCTGCATATTAATGCTTAGAGGGTGATATTAATGACAAAGATCCTAATTTTCCAACAAGATTCGGAAATTAGACAATTCTCGTGGCGGCAAGAGGCCCAAGCACTAGCAATAGATAATAGATTTACTTGTCTTTTCTAGTTTCTAGTAGTTTTCAACTTTTTATAATTGTCGACTCTTTCATATTTATTATGATATTTTTTGTAAACAATATATGACAATTTAAGTTTGAAGTTGGCAATTATAACTCATTGGTAATGAGTTATGAATATGATGCTTCGTGAAAGTTGGAAGTTGTTTTGTTTCATTTCATGTTAGAATTTTTATATAATTTTGGTGATCAATGATGATAAATGTTATGTATGGAATTTTGAAAGCTTGAAACTTTAAGATTGAAGAATCATGAGACTCAATATGTTGTATGTTACTAACTTGTGGACGTGGTTGATGAAGAGTATAACTTTTAGATGATTGATGCTATATGGTTCAATCTATGTTTTTATGTTTTTTATATCTAATTCATCATTCTACATGATTTTGTTAACATATATGCATCAAAATATATAAAAATATATATTATATAAAAATTCACTACCAAACCAAGAGCTTTTGAAAATGTAACTCACCGCTCCCGCTCCTAAATAACCTTGCCATAGGAAGTTGTTTCCCACCACTCCAACTTCATCTTTGAAGTGGATGTGCTCACCTCTTGGTACCATCCTATGATCCACTACTCTTGCCACCTAAGTCACAAGGTTCACCAAATTTGAACCTTCAGGTTCGGAATTCGGCGAAATTCGAAAAATATTGCATGTTCGATAAAGTTCGCCTTGAGGTTCGTTGGCCATGATGTTCGCTTTCCAATTTTACAGGTTTTAATTAAGTAAAAAAGGGTAATCTTGATCAATCCTCTCAGCTGGCCACATCTCCTTGATCAATTCATGTCACCACACAGCTCAATGGCTCACTCCATGAGTTTGTTGCATAGTTGAAATGTCATTCAGTGCTGACTTATTCCGCTTGGCTAAAATCTTCGTTGCACAGGTGTCAACACTCTGCTACACAGTGAACAGAACTTCGTCGGTTTATGGACTTAGCAGATAACCAACGCTCCATCACTCTGTCGCATGAAAGATAGATAACGACTTAGGTTTAATTTTTACAACACTCAATCGCCTGGTCGCGTGAAAAATAGACAGCAAAACAGGTTTAATTTTTACATGCAGTTATTGAAGTTTTTGTTAGTTGTATTTTAATTTTAAATTTATATATAAAAATTTAAAATTAAAATATAGTTTACTATACTCATTATTGGATGATGTAAAAGTTAAAATTACATATATTGAAAAGTAATTATATAAAAATTTTAAAATAAGTTTATATAAAAAATAACATAAAACAAAATAAAATTAAAAAATTATAGATATATATATGTATATATATTCTAACTTATTGGCGAACCTCATTCGAACCTTATTAAAAAATTTGAATTGAATTAAACTTAATCGTTGTCGAATCTGAATTCAAACCCGAACCATGTGACATTGCCTCATTGATGTAGTAATAAGTGCCAGTTGCAAACTTGAATCATTGATGAATCATGATTGTATGCATAATGTTACAATGTACATGTATGATCGAATTTGTATCATCATGAGAATTTAGGTACTATCTATTAATTGTTTAATATATATGTATAACTTGTCCTAGTGTCATGTTCTGGGGGGTCCCCATGTCCCCTGTCGAACTCTCGTATTTGTGTATCATGTGTTTCTTGTGTCCCCATGTCAGGTGACTTGGGATATTACCTTGCTTTTTGACAGTTGCGCCTTCCAAAACTCGTTCTTGTTGATTTTCTTGGAGGTGCATCGATGCTCTTGCATCAAACTCCCAAGGTACAAAAATTTATGACCTCCTGGTCATATGCTTTTTGGTCTTCTCATACCAGCTTCAACTCGTCAGCTGCAACACACCTCTATAGTAACAAGTCTTGGCGTTGCTACATGATACCACACCAAACTTTCTCCTGAGTTTGGGCTTTTGGCAACTTCCTAGTTCTCTTCTTTGGAGCCCTGCAAGCACTTCTTGCTCTAGGCTGCTGCAAATCTTCTCACCTTCCTCAACTTCCACCTGCACAGAGAAAAACAAATCTCTTACCAGATCTTCAATCAACTTGTACCTTCTTCTATTACTTCTCCTCCGCACTATGCACATGTAATATCCCGAATTAATTTTTGACTCATTTCAGGAGAGTTTCTTCAAAAATTCTGCCATAAAATTCATTCATCAAATTACAGAAATTTTTACCATGAAATTAACTTTAAACTAAGTCACAGGACACGTCTTTGGGGGTCCCGTGTCCCATATTTCACGTGTCGAACACGACACAACCCATAAAACATGTCCGATACATTTTTCAACGTGTCCTAAAATCAGGACACGTGTTTGGGCCATTCAGACACATGCCCTAACGTGTCCTTATCTTAGGACACATGTCCCACTAAAATCCCAAAGTAAAAAGCGTCGTGTCTTGATTTTTTTTCATTTTTCCATCAATTTCGTGTTAATTCATGAGGCATTAGCCAACATGGATCTTAATGACCCAGTGCTAGAGCCAGTGATTTTTTATGACGAGTCTCTTGAAGGGTCATCCTCCACACCAACAAATGCAACAAGAGATCTTGGATTGGGCATAGAGGAAGAGGATGGAGCAGAGTCAGATGGTAGTGGTAGTGATGGTGATTATGACATGGAGGAGGACCTGGACTATTGATAGAGTCGTGATTAGTGAGGCATGACTAGTACCACTCACGAGTTATGATATTCCTACCTATTTTGTATCTATTCCTGTGACTTGCACTGCAAACCACAAAACATAAACTGCAACTTAAAATGCACAAGAAATATATAAAAAAATTCTTAGCCTTATTTTATTAATATGCAGCAGATATTACATGTGAGTACAATAACATGGAAATCGCTGAAATGATGGCCTCCCAAGAAATCTACAACAATACTACATCGGCCTCCAAAAATGAAAGTTAAACTAACAAACACACCTGAGAATTTTGGATGAATTCACCAAGGGGAGAGATGGGTTCTCACCCATTCTCACTAAATCACCTGAGGGTTTTCATCCTAGGGCTGCTAAAGCCACGAATTAAATTATCCAATCTAACTTCATTAGTTTCCCCCAAATAACCAATGACATTACGGCAATTACTTTGCTTGCCATGAAACTGCATAATATGCAGCATTTTGAAGAATACTTCAATGAGTTCCTCCACAGGCTACACACCCCTGACTCCAGATCTCATCCTTGAGCCAAAATGGAAGGAAATTTTTGTAGCATCTCTTCCCCAGTGGGTCTCTTTTGCTATTGTTAATAAATTACCAGGGAAGGTTGGTGATTACAAATTTGGTATAATCAGGCAAGCTGTTAAAGCTATCATTGTTGAATTATGCTCACAAATGAAGATTGCTAACGCAGCTACTAATCCTAAGAAGCCGCATGGCTATCAACAGCTCTGTAAGCAATGGCACCTTGGCAAAGCTAGCAATTCTGAGGGGCATAAACGCAGAAAGAAAAGGCATTTCAAAAAGAATTCCCAGTTTTCCCAAGAAGAACCAAAAAGAAAACATCACAAAGCTAAACCTTACAAGCATACAAAGATGTTTTCTAAAGACAACGAAATCATTTGTTACAATTGTAACAAGAAAGGCCACAAAGCTCCAAATTATCCAAACAAGAAGAAAGACAAATCAAAGAAGAAAGTCCAGTATAGAAATAAAAAAGAAAAAATAAATTTCTTTGATTTACCAAGTAGCTGTGATGAACTAATATCTTCTGATTCAGAATCAGAACATGATTTGAATTTTGTTGATTCTGAAGATACTTCTGGAGATGAATATTGCAGGGACCATCATTGCACAGAATGTAGAGATTGTAGTTGCAGTGACCCTGATGTCTGTAAATGTAATGCAGTCAGAATGATGGAATCTGACTATGATGAGACCAACAAGAATATATTTGCACAAATGATGAATGCTACTGAGCCTCAAATAAAGAATATGTACAAATCTTTGTTAACAGAACATTTGAAGCAAGCACCTGTTGAATCAAAGAAGTCTCCTAATAAAGGGTATGTGCCTCCTGCCACCTTATTCTCAGTTGAAGCTCTGACTCGGCAGTTCAGGAATGAAGATTTTGGTGAAGACCTGCCACAAACATTGCCCGCAGTTCATCAGGCAATAAAAGAACTGAGAAGAACAATAAAAGAAAATAGAAGATTGTGCATAGAAAAACATGAAGAATTGAATGTGAGATTGTTGAATGCTCAATGGGCTTCTGCCTCGACTTCACAAGGTCTTGAACTTTCAGGGAAAACAGAAAATTGGACTTTTCATTCAGAACCAGTTATCACAAAAATTCACCAGCAAAATAGTCCAGAAGAAGAAGAGGGAGAAATAGATAGAACAGATTTTGGATGCAATACCATGAATCGAAATGTGATGTATTGTGTCAAAATGAAAGTAAAAATTGGAGGACAGTTTGAGTATTGGAAAGTATTGTTGGATACTGGCTCAAGATTAAATATTGTCAGCAATACAGTGGTGAGTATGCATCTACGGAGACCTACTGCCTGCCCCAGAGTCATTACTGCAAGTGGTGAAATTGCCACTAAACATGAAGCAGAGATCGATGTGTTCCTGACGGAAAATATTGGAGTACATCTAGTTTGTCCAGTAGTTCCAGGGATAGATTGTGCTATGTATCTTGGAACCCCTTTTTTTCATAATTTTAAGAAGCATGGAGCTAAGCTGGATGAAAGTAGCCAGAAGTATGGTTATTTTTTCAGTTTAGGAAATAAAGAAATTTTCTTTCCATTCATAAATTCCAATTCACCTAATAGAATAAAGAGAATTGAAAGATTAGAAAACCTTTTGGCAAAAATGGAAGCAAAGAAGGAAATCTTGAAGACAAAAGAACACTTGGACAATGTAAAATATGCCTCTGAAATAGCAGACCTCACTGCTAAATTCAAAGAATGTTGTTCAGACAACCCAAATGCCTTCTGGCATATCAAAAAGCAAGAAGTGGAACTTCCTCTTAAGAAGGATTTCAGCGGAAAGCTGAGAAGATCTAAAGTAGTGGCAATGAATGAAGATCAGATGAAAATGTGCAAAGCAGAAATCAAGGATCTCCTAAAGAAAGGACTCATCAGAAAAAGTAAGAGCCCTATAGCATGTTTTGCTTTTTATATCAATAAACATGCTGAGATCGCCAGAGGTAAGCCAAGGTTGGTTGTTAACTATAAGCCTTTAAATAGCATTGTAGATTATGATGCTTATCCTTTGCCTAAACCATCCACCATACTTGCCCAAATATCAAAATCAAAGATATTTTCCAAATTTGATTTAAAATCTGGTTTCTGGCAAGTAGGGATCAAAGAAGAAGATAAATGGAAAACAACATTCTCTGTGCCTGAAGGACATTATGAATGGAACATTATGCCATTCAGATTGATCAACGCCCCTTCAGCATTTCAGAGAATAATGGATGAAACTTTTGAAGGAATGGAGGAATTTCTAAAAAAGTACATTGATGATTTACTAATTTATTCTGATAATATTGCTGACCATATCAAACATTTGAAAATCTTCCTACGCAGGGTCAAAGAAATGGGTATAGTATTATCAGAATCCAAAATGAAGTTGTTCCGGCCAATGATAGACTTCTTGGGTTACAACATACAGTATGGTTCTTATACTGTAATCCAAAGAAGTTTGAATTTTGTTGATCACTTCCCTGATGAAATTAAAGATAAAACTCAGTTGCAGAGGTTTTTGGGAAGTTTGAATTATATTTCTAAGTTCCTGAAGCATTGTGCACAAGAAAGAAAGTTGTTAAATAAACGGCTTCAGAAAGATCCAATTCCATGGAATAATGACTGCACCCAGGCAGTCAGGACAATAAAAGAAAAGGTAAGAAGTATCCAGCCACTCTCCCCGATCAGAGAAGAATGGGAGAAAATCATAATGACAGATGCAAGCTATGAAGGATGGGGAGCAGTTTTGTGCCAAAAGAACCCCAGCAGTAAAAATGAGACTGAAGTCTGCCAGTATGCATCTGGTCTTTGGGCCAAGAATCAATTGAATTGGTCCAGTTTGAAAAAAGAACTTAGAGCAGTTTGTTTGGGAATAGCAAAATTCAGAGATTTTGTTATCTACACTAAGTTCACCGTTAGAACAGACTGCCAAGCATTAAAATTTGCCATTCACAAATGTGACTTTGAAGACGCTGCCATGGTAAGATGGATTATGCAGCTCAGTCAGTATAATTTTGACATTGAATTTGTTAAAGGAGACAAGAATAGTTTTGCAGATATGTTAAGTAGGGAATTCTTGTCTGAACATTCAATGATGAGCTTAGGATGTAACTACATTAGGCTGCATGAAGGCACTGTTGAAATAGAAACTCCAACTGGATGGGTGAGTTATAATCTTGAAGTTCCTTTACTTACTCATGATGAAGCCTGGTATCCGATCAAAGAAGTCAGATATAGAGAAGATATTCCATATCTCTGGACAGAAACAATGCAAGACGAGATGAATGAAGAATCAATTGAAGCCCTGGATTATTTAGAGCATATTGGCAGCATAATTTATACACTTGAGAGAGATGATGAAGATGATGACAGGATGACAAGTTGCCATATCACATTAAGGAGATTTGATAACCATCTTCATCGGAATAATTATGATCCTGACAGACAAAAAGAAGCATTCTTTACAGCCATGAACCTCCAAAATTGTTCAGCCAATTTATTTTATTCTGTACAGTTTTCATTTTTGTTTGAAGGAATGACAGTTGAAGCTTTAGAACAAGAAGACCCCACACCAGAATGGTTCATTGAATGGTGGCGGATATATGGACTCTCAGCCTTGGTCATAAAGCCATATACACTTCACATGTTAAAAATTCCTGGCTTTAGCGAACCACGAGCCCATATGAGTGGAATATTGTACAAGACTGTTGAAGATATTGCTAATATAGAAGATCTTTCATTTCTGCAAGGAGCACGGCACTGTGGTCATATCCGATGGTTTGTCACGAATCATTACAAGGCAAGAACAATATCCTCCAGTACCAATTATGAAGATTTTCATAATCAAGTTGATATAACATCCAATCCTTTCCAATACATCAACTTCCTGGAGCCACCTGACAGCCACAGTTCGCAGACTTGGGAATCAGAAAAAGAAGTGAGGGTCCAGTACTTCAATAATTATCTGGTTGAAAGATTTAGGTACCAGCATTACACATACCCCCAGATAGACTACTATACAATGGACTAGTGTTGTCTTTCCAACCGACGATGGTGTTGGACAAGCTTTCGTGGGTTCCCTTGTCCTGGAATCTCCACTTTGTACAAAATAATATTTGCATATCTGTCTTTTCGAGCTTCCGTGGGTTCACTCGTTGCAAAGAACTTCCACTGTGTGTACTAGATTCGGTCCCCACATGCCTCTGGCTATCCGTAAAAGGAGAAGGGACAAGATAACATGGGACAGTCCTCCCATGCCCGAATCTCGCTTTCGGTGATCTGATCAGAATCTTTCTTTTGAGTCATCAGTCTGTACATAGACCATTCACGGATGTTTGTTCCCTTCGAACCCTATAAATATTGGGGGTTGCGGAGTAAGACACATTCGGGTTTTGGAGAGTTTAGAGGTCTGAGTCGAACTTTTCTCCTGCTCTGCATCTGCAGACTTATAGTCTGAACTGCTTGCATCACGAGAGGAGTTCAAGTCTTTAGGAGAATTGAGAAGCCTGCGCATTGGTGCTTGACGCCAGTGTGAACCTAAAGTGGCCGGTTCTTAGTTTGTTTTACGAGTTTGTAAGTCTATTTTAATCTTGAGACTCAGTCTGCTTGTATGCCAGGTAGCCTGTAGATTTGTTACGCTTCGGCTAACTCATATCTACTAAACGCTGCAGCAGTCCAACTAAGGAAGAGATTTTCCTATATAATATTTTGCATCCTAATATAATAGAAATTCTGTTCAGATTTCCGCAAAGCTGTGTTAAATCATATCTGTGTTAAAGGTCCTGTAAAAGTGGTATCACACCAAGGACAAATACTCAAAACCAAGGTGTCCCCAAATGATCTCCTCCTCCTTTTAAAGGCCTGAAAGATAGATCTTGAACCTTTTAGAAGTATTTTATTTTATTATTTTATTATTAGTCTAGAAGTTCCTCCTTGACTTCATCTTGAGTGACTTTTAATTTATTTAAGTCACTTTTGGCCTCTTCCCCTTAATTAATCTTCTCCCATTTTAATTAAGTGACTAATTAGTCACTTTTAATCCATGAAAATGGTAAATCGCCCACCATATTTTCTCTAGCCATTGGAAGTCACTTCTCGGCATCCCATCCTGTAGATCTTCTCATTCTGGTCCCAATGAGCTATTACACTAAGGGGTTTCATCAAATATTCCCCCAAGAATGCCACCTTAAGCGTAATTAATTAAGGTATGCTCAATAATAACCTCTCTCTATGGGAATTATCATAAAGCAACAAAACCAAAAAAAGTGGTTTGGAATTGCTACTGATGGTGAATATACCAAGTGAACGTCGTCGGATCCCATAAAAACACCACCAAACCCCTTTGGGGCTCCTGTTTATGTAATCCTGCTATTGTGACCTGGCCATCACGTACCATGAAAATCCATCTTGGTTGTACTATAAAAATGGGGACATTACAAGTCCTCCGACCCCAAGACTGATTGCCCTCAAGTAATCCATATTTGTCCATTGCAGAGACATATGCACATTGATACCAAGATCCCATACAAACCACTAGGTCACATCATGCCTTTGTGCTAGACAAAATTGAATCAGTGCCTTGATACCTAGATCCCACACAAGTTGCTGACTCAATCTTCCATCAATGGATCCACTTGAATCCCAAAATCACCATGCCCAATCATCATCGCCCATTCCCCATGGCTCTAGTTGTGCTCTGTCTTTGGCCATAAATGTTGCTCCATAGTACTCAGTAGCAGAACGATCAGTGTTCAACACTTGCAGTCGGATCCTAAGGGACAGTGTAGAACTAGTTGCAATCAGATACTAGAGAGGCGCAGAGACAGTTAAGCTCAATCAGTTTCTCAATAGACAATGCAGAGCTAATTGCAGTCAGAGACTCGAGGTACAGTTGCAGATCCAGTTGCAAGAACACAGTAAATCTAGGGAGATCGAGTTTCTAGTTCAGGAGGAGGGAATTCGTATAGTTAATGGAGGTAGTACGAATTTCCCAGTTGCAGGTTGCAGGAGCAGTTCCAACCTGAGTGAGACTCCACAAAGGACTTTCCAGACTCACTATTGCAGTAGTTGCAGCAGCATTGCAGTATTAGCAACAACAGTGAGGTAGATCAAAGTATGCGCAGCGGCATGATGGACAATGAGAGCTAGTTGTATCACAAATGTAAGACATCAACAACATGGGAGTCCAACTACAACATGTTCCCACATAGCAACAGGTGGCAGATATAGTCACAAAAGCTCTAAGGAGAGCTAAGTTCGTCTATTTCAGAGAACAGATGGGTATAGTGGAGAACACCTTCCTCACTAATAGGGATTGTTAGATTATTGGTAGAGCATGAGACAAGTGTTCTAGTCTCAATTTGTGTTTAAGAGGCTAAGGAACACGAAATCTCCAAATCCATAAAAAGTTTCAGGAGTAAAACCCTTGAGATGACTCAATTAAGTTAATTGATTAATAATTGAAAACCCTTATTTTTAACTTAAGAAAATTGATTAATTAATGGGATTTAATTGAGAAAATTGAGTTATGCTCTAGAGACTTCCAGAAAGTGACATGGATAAAGTCTAAGATGATCTTAGCCATTGATCACGATTAGATCTCGGTCGTTGATTCTCCAGCGAGAGATTATAAGAGCAAGTCGATGGAATGGAAAAACAAACAAGAGGGAGAACGAGTGAGCTAAGGTAGTGTGAGTTTCCCAATACGTCGTATTCAGTGAGGGAAGAATTCGAGCTAGAGTGTAGCAGGGGTTGCAACACAGAGAATTTCCAAAGAAATTCTCTAGTGGTTTTCCACTTTCCAGCGTTAGGGAAGGCAAGCCGAATTACCCAACAGAGAGGTCGAGTTCTACAGTGCGAGTTGCCCAGTTGCTAGAGTGAGTTGCCCAGATAGGTTCGATTCAGTTGCTAGTACCCAGATCTAGCACCGAGAGGCCTAGCGAATTGTTTTTAAAGGCAGAGACAAGCAGGACGACTCACCTAGAGGAGTTCCAAAGGCAGATCGAACTCATCTATGCAGGAAGTGTGCATTTCCAGTCCAACTATGCGAATTAGCAGGGAATTGTGAGTTTTCTCAGGAGGGGCCAAGAGAGTTGCTATCAAGGAAAAGATTTTCCCAGTATATTTTCCACTTGAGAAAAATTGTGGAACCTGAGCCAAGAAGGTCAGCAGTTGTAATTCTCTATTTTGTTGCATAATAAAATAAACCCTCATCTGTTGCACTGGTTTTACCGTCGAGGTTTTTTGGGGAACTATTAGTCCAAAATGATTGTGTCGATTTTTATGAGTACATCTATTTCTCAGTTCTTGATTTCACTTCCGCAACATTTAATTTTATTGGGAAGAATTGCAGTGTGATATATTCATTATTTTTCGTATAACAAATAAACTACTAATCAATTAGGAGAATAAATTCCAGTTGCTGCAATTTCAAGGAAATTTCACGTCCCTTATTAATTAATCTGCATAAATTTAACGGACTACTACAATAATTAGTGGTTGTTAAATTGATTGATAAACCCAATTCTCCCTTGATTGAAAAAGGGACCAAACACTAGACAAGGCTTTTCAAATGATGAACAAACTATTCATACCATACATAAAGACATGGAACACTTCAAAGCCTTACATGTTGGAAAGCACCCAATATCCAGCACTTCACGCAAATCAATCGTAAATGAAATTGAAGAGTTGTTTTTGTTGGCCTTTGAAAGGATGTTATCTTCCAATGTAAAGCATTATGTAAACAAGCTTGCAAGCAATTTGCAAAGCATTGGTATTAAAGATTAGAATCTTCACTCCGTTGCCTCAAAGGACAGCTACCCACATACTTGAAAAAAAGAAATAATAGATCTTATCATACATGGTAAAAGTTTACATCAATCATGTATTGAAAAATAAATAAAATATTTGTAGACAGGGAATCCCGATCATTTTTGTTTATTATAATGGAGAGCCTTCTAATTGTGACGGGGTTGTCTGTCTAGAATTATTAGGCAGATTTGTAAGTGCATGTTCTCATGATAACAAAGCTTCACTAGACCACTTATTGCATCTATCGAAATGGCTCGAAACATGAAGAGAGAGTTGGATCTGAATGTTAACACCCACTTTGGGTTCAATTGGTCTCTTAGTCATTCTTTGTTTTTTCTGAGCAACTATTGCCATTATGTGATTTTGTTACGACAATATTTTCAACGGTGAACTATGGTTCTATGTTCAAAAGTTCTTAGACAAATATTGTACATTATTTGTTAGATGGAACACATGTAATGAAAGACATTATGGTTTGGCCATGAACATTTTAAAATTGAAAGAGACGAGAATTTGATATTTGCATATACAGTGCCTCAAACTTCACAAAAACAAAGCCACAGTAGATCGGGTGACATCAACAATCATAAATGAAATTGAAGAATTGCTATTAGCCTTTGAAAGTATATTATTTACCCATGTAAGGCACCATGTAAAACCCTGCCAGTAATTTGCAAAGCATTGGCATTAAAAATGAGAATTTTCACTCACTCGTCTCAAAGGAGAGGTAGCCACTATTGTAAAATAGATAAGGGAAGCATTCAATTTACTCTTTTCCATTCATGACAATTATTTGTGATTTATATTCTTTTTCTTGTTTATTATGCTTATGTTCTTAGCATACAATAAATGCCAAAACAAGAAGATCACAACCATACACAATGAACACAAGATATAGGCTCCAAGCCAGAGAAAAACCCCTCCAAGGGGAAAACCCGAAAGAACTTCTCTTATTATAGAATCAACTTCAAAGGAGACTTACAAGACCAAAACCTAGACCCAAGCTACTACCAAGAACCAAGCCAACCAGCGAATCGTCCAAGACAAGACGTCAAAGTGAATTAGGGCTCTTCTAGCCTTTCGTCCCTTTCAAGACAACCTATAGCACTCACTGCAATTTTCGAACCTGAGGTAAGCCTAGACTTCTTAGTTCTTAGGGTACTCACACGTCTAAGCAGCAGATAGCAAGATTTCAGACCTTCACATTCTCTCTAGGGCTTCCTCCTCCTTCACTAGCCTTCTCGCTTGTCTTCTAGGACTCTCGCATTTCTTCTCCATTGTAGATCGAACTCAAGAAGATACTTGTGTGATATGTGTGTCAATAGGCTGAATGTCTTCCTTTATATAGCCTTTCCTAGGGCTCGAATAGCCCTCACAAGGTCAACTTGTTCCAAGTTGGCCGACTTGGTTCTTAGGAGCCTTCTAGACATTTCCATATACAAAATAATTTTCCTTTTAATGACACAAATGCCCGAAACGGTCTTTTACAATATAACAATGACTCTTTAACTCATGTAAACCCTAGGAGACCTGATGACCAATAACTTAAGCATGAAACTCATGCTCAATAATAATTCTCTTTTATTCTTTACATCATTTTTCTTTCTCCAAATAAGATCTACATAATTACACGAGTCAAATGACAATTATGAAGACCGAAACTAGTTACATTATTCAATAGCCACAATACTCAAAGAAAGGAAATAACACATCTTATCATACATGGTAAAAGTTTACATCAATAATGTGAAGAAAAATTAACAAAATATATGTAGACAGGAACCCCTATGAATTATGCTTACAATAAATTGATAAAAACTTTAACAAGATTTAGGTTTGCCATTAGATTTTTAACCTACTAAATTATTTTTCTTATATTTGATTTCTTAATCAAGCTTGAAGCAAGCACATATTGTTTTATCTTCAAAAAGTAAGACTATTAGCAAATAGGAGGAAAGCTCATATGGAGATTAGCGTCCAGATTTCAAACAACAAATTTATTACCATTATAGTATTCGTTCATGAAAGGAGTAAATTTTTTCCTCATAAAAATCATGTCCTATTGTAGATCACAAATACCATGTCCTTTTGTAAACTTTTCATATACTTACCTACATCTTTTAATCAAGGAAAAAGAAAAAAAATATACAAGAAGATAATTATGTAAGAAAACTACAAAAGATGAAGCCACAAATAACTGACATCTTTTAATCAACGAAAAATAAAAATAAAAATACAATGCAAGAAAATAATTATGTAATGAAACTACAAAAGATGTAGTCACAAATTACTTTATAGCAGTGTGGAAAAAGTCGAAGTCAGGATTAATTCAGCAAGGGTCCAAAAGTTGAAAAACTCGGCAAAGTCGGGAGTTTTTCGAAAAAGTCGGCAAAATTAAAAAAAAAACACAAAATTATTCATTTTTATTTTTTTATTTTTTTTAACATCTAGAGTATCCACAACATCAAATAAATGCATTTCCACATAAACATGTAAAGAAAGCTAATATATAATATGTATATGAAGTCTAGTGCTACATCACATATCAAAATAGTGAATCAACTCCTGAATTTTGAGTCCTGTCTGAGTCTCAACTCTCAAGAGTCAAAATATCAACAAAAAATATAATAAACGTACATCACGAGTCATCTAAAAGTCATCAAGTAATCACTAATCAGTCACTGAGATCCTCTTCCCCATTTACGGGAATAGGGAATGGCTTTGCCTTTTCCTCTAGAAGAAGAAGACCTTGCCCCTGGGGATACAAAATCAAATGGACTCAATCGTCCTCTAGAAGCGGATGGAAGAGGTGGCCTCTGTGCTATGCTGCTGCTGCTGCCCATCCTAGATGGTGTCACCTCCTCCTCAGCATCCTCATCCAACTCTGCTACTGCCTCCTGACCCTAATGTTGCTCCACCTCCTCCTCCTCTATCTCTGGCTCTCCCTCCTCTGCAACTGCTACATCCTCTAGATCCACACCTAACCAATCCGGGATCGAGTCCAAGATCGGCCTCTCAGTCTCGACTCTCCATGAAGTGGTGGTATCAATATTGTCCAATGAGATGCCTTCCACATCAATAGGTTTCTGAAGCTGTCTCACCCACAATCGAAGATTGTAGTAGATGTAGACCATGTCATTGAGGCATTGGGACTCCAATCTGTATTAGGGTCATAGATTGTAAATTAGTACTTAGAAAATTTAAATATTAAAATTAATAAAACGAATTCAAAAAATTTAATTTGAAATCTTTTTAGTTTTTACCTGTTGCGTTTTTTGGAGTGTATTTTGTCAAATACACTCCAGTTGCGCTCACACCCAGAGGAACTGCATGTTTGACTGAGCACTCGAATGACAAGCTTTTGGAGATGGGGTACTCTGGCACCATAGCTTGTCCACCAAGCATCTACAAGTTAAAAGAAAAATGAGAAATATAAAAAAAAACATTGAAATTCTAAACTTGAAAGTTTGAAACAAACTGAAGCTTACCTGGCATTTTGGTCGTCCTATTCTTAATAGCCATGTTAAAACCAAATGTGCCACCTCCCATCCTATAGACCTCCATTTCTTTAGAAATCTCCTCACGTTCTTCCTCAGATGACACCATCCTCTCGACACAAGTGAAGAATCCATCCATCACCTCGGCATCACATCTGAAACCACAAGCATAAGAAAATGCAGGGTTGAGGTAGACACCTGCAGCATGAATGGAGCGATGGAGGGTATTGTTCCATCACTGATCAATCACTCTCCATATGACCTGTTGTTTCTCTAACCCCTTGTCTCCCTTATCTGCATAATAAGCACGGATGGCTTCTTTGGCCCTATCCATGGATGGCTTCTTTGGCCCTATCCATGGCCTCATACAAGTAGCCCATTGCAGGCTTGTCTCCATCAACCAACCGAAGAACCTTTACCAAAGGTTCTGAAATGGCACACACCTCCTCTACTCCTGCCCAAAAGCTCTAATCATATGAAACTAGTCTGCATATGCCCTCTCCCTCCAGTTTGCGGCTAATAGATAAAGAACGCCAATCCGCTGAGAGAAACATTGCTCTTCACCTCGCACATAGAATTCAACATAGACTGAAGAGATATGAAAGTAGTGGCAAATCGTGTAATGGCAGGCCGCACCAACTCTTTGTTGTTGGTGAATCTTCTCATCAAGCTAAGCACAGATGAATGATTATATATAAATTTTGTTATGCTCTTGGATGATTCAACAATATCCCTCACAGTAGGAATCTTACCTATATCCTCCAACATCAAGTCAATGCAATGAGCAACACAAGGTGTCCAAAACAAGTTAGGATACCTCTCCATAAGCATCTTGCCAGCTGCAACA
Organism: Pinus tabuliformis; assembly: GCA_031772625.1. Classification (NCBI taxonomy): domain Eukaryota; kingdom Viridiplantae; phylum Streptophyta; class Pinopsida; order Pinales; family Pinaceae; genus Pinus; species Pinus tabuliformis. The sequence continues at coordinate 514,913,218 of CM062807.1, forward strand.
TAATTTGCAGCATTGTCCGTTATGACTTGGACAACATTGCTTGGGCCTACTTCCTGAATGAAGAGGTCCAACAACTCACATAATGTACGTGCATCTTTAATGTGTGTAGATGCATCAACAGATTTCATAAACATTGTCCCCTTGGGACAACTAACCAAGAAGTTAAGAAGGGTCCTACCCTTTTGGTCAATTCAACCATCTGACATGACTGTGCATCCAGTGTGCTCCCATGATGCCCTAAACTCTGCCAATCTAGCAGTGCACTCAATCTTTTCATCTTGAAGAAGAGGCCCTCTCAATTCTGCAAAGGTGGGGGCTTTGTACCCTGGGCCAACGATAGTAACAGCATCAAACATAGGCTGGTAGAATGGGTTTGTCTTGGCAATGTTGAAAGGAACATCACTCCATAGAAGACACCTACTGACCAACCTGTCAACTTCTGCCTTTTCCTTTTTTTTCATTGATGATTTGATCCCAGGTTGTGAACTAGTTGTTGTTCTAGGAACAAAAAAAGATGAGATAGAAGGATGAGTACCCATGGGTGAGGAAGGTGATGTTGCTGTAGAAGCACTACCACTCTCAATTCCCCCCACTCTTGAGCCCCCTACAAGTTGTTTTGTTATTGCTACCCTGGTGTCTTTTCCCTCCTCTTTATCCATCAATGATTGAATGGCCCGTCGGATGATTTCTAGAGTTGTGTTTTTGCAAAGTTCAACATTTTGCCCCGGAATTTGCCCCAAATGGAATTTTAATCTGTTGATGCCTCCTGACATATGTTTGCCACACAACTTGCAAGTCAAATACATTCTATTGACCCCCCCAGTTTCGGGTGTAGCATCAGGCTCACCAAACTCCCACATAGAATCCAAAATCCTCGACATTTTGTTTTAAACTTTGAGCTTGAATTTAAAGTTTAAACCTGGGCACAAAAAAAATTGAAACAAATTCAATTAGCAATGATCCATCAAAATAGTAGCAATGATCCATCAATTTAATGACAGAACAAAATATCACTGTAATATCTATGACTTCTCAATAATATATGACAAGAATCCATAGGTAATACCGTAATACATCACATAAAATTTGATCATATTTTTCCCAAAATATGGAAATATTAAATGTCGTTCAGTGACCAGTGACAGTGATTTGATGCCCTTTCTGCAACTGTGCTACTCTACACTGCCCACTAATAGATTCAAATTTCATAGGCATTAATGTGACTCCATGGGCATGATTCTGTTAAAAAATTAGCATAGTGCAAGTGAGGAAAGCTACCACGTAACATGCATCAACAAGTTTCCTTTTGATGAATTCAACTTCATCCCAACGTTTGGATTCAACATGTTCCCAGATTTTGGAACAGCCCCATTTGGCTTCCATGAATCTTTCACAATTGATGAAGTTTATTGTTATTGTCCATGAAAATGCCTTGATCACTGCTTTCGCATTTTCTTTGAATGGAAAGAATGCATGAAAGTGGTACTGTCACTGTGATTTCAGCCCTTGTCATTTCCACATCTTGTTAAGAAATTTCAAAAATATTGGATGTGTGGATATGGTAATTAGTAATTACTAATGAGGACTCGAGATATAGCATATATTCAATGGTTTGATTCAACTATTTCACCGTCCTTTTCTACAGCAGTTGATATTTTTGTGGTTGAATTTTACTCATCAAATTCATGCTTTCTGCTGTCCTAAACAGACCTTCATTGTAACTGTTGATCCTATGATACGATGAATGATTCAATTCCCTTCGACTTGGAATGGTTTTCCACTGGTTAATAAACTGTTAAGTTTCTAGATCACAATGCTACGGCTTGTAGTTTTTAATAAGGAGCATTCAATAAATTTATATTAAGCATATTTTTGTGTTGATATTTGTGCTAAAGTGGAAGAGAAGGTTGTTGGTTTGATAATTGTTCATGAAAAGACCCCTTCGAGTTCTTTCTTAATCGAAAATTTTCAAACCCACAAAATTGAGAAATCAACCACCAGAATCCTTTAACGTGTGTAGCAGTAGAATCAATTCATGCAGGACTTTTGTTTTTATAGGGAAATGAAAAGCAATAAACAGGAAAGGATGTAACATTGGATCTACCAGCAATGTTGAACAGTTATTCAACCTTGGCAAACGCTATCAACGAGGTCACAATTTACGCCGGCTCCTCTCCACGCTTGCAAACCCTCGTTCTCTCAGTTCTCCACAGCAGCCACAGTGAGCAATGAAAAACGCACAGGCCAAAAACTAAACTGAAATAACCCTTTGCGGCTTTTTATCCGCCAAAAAAAATTCGTGCCGATTTTTTCCATCGACTCGCGATTTAATCGGGATTATTTCGATAAAATCGCGATTTTTTTGTTTATGAAAAAATCGCCAAAAAATCGGCCGATTTAATCCTTTTGCCCAAAAAATCGCAATTTTAGGAATAAATCCCGATTTTTTCGGGACTTTTTCCACACTGCTTTATAGTATATACTTAACAAAATGATAATTTCGAATATGATCCAAGAAAAGGAAGCTTAAGCCAACAAAACATACAAGTGCCTGTCTAAAGTCAACTTAACACCAGGACTGAATTCCACCAGTGTTCTGTGCTCTAGCCACGAAATTTGGTGGAGAGGTTGGGGCACATGAGATTTCCAATACCCAGAAAGGGTTTGGGCATATTCTAAACAATTCAAGAGATATTAAAATAATTAATTTAGACTTAGGGAATATAAAATATTAATGTGGATTGATATGAAACTGTGTTGGAATGGTCTAAAAGAGATGGATCAAGCCAGATCTAATCTTAGCCGTTGATTCGGGACTTAATCTCGACCGTTGATATGTCAACAGGAAAAGTATAAGAAGAGGCTTGAGGGTCAATTGGAGAATACACCACAGTGATCAGTCATTCTATTCTCTAAAGCGGGGTTTTCTAAGAGACATAGAATTAGTGATCGGGAGTTGCAGCTAAGGGCATTGAGTACAGAGAGACAGAGAGGCGGAGATAGTGTCGGGAGAGTAGCGCAGTAGCCGGGGAGAGTGACGCAGTAGCAGCAAGAGCTCACGCAGGGCCACAGAGAAGTAGCCGGGAGCTGTGCAGAGCCTCAGAGAGGCCAACGTTGCTAATGCAGAGGGCTAGAAGGCTGACGCGACCCATCCGGGGTGACGCGGGGCCAGCGCTGGGCAGAGAGGGACTGACGCAATCCAAAAAAGGCTGACGCTGGGGTTTCTCAGGCAGAGTGGAGCTGAGGAGCTGCCGGAAGGATTATCCGGGGTTTCAGCCAGGGGATTTGTCTCAAACTGAGAAGTATCACTGCCAAGGAAATTCTCTGTTGGGTAGGCCACTTTCAGGACCCAGATTGTACTTTGATATTGCTTAATAAGAAAACCCTCAGATAACTGCACCGATTTTCCCACATTGGGTTTTTCTAGGGACATTGGTCCAAAAATAACGGTGTCATTTGGTGTGATTGTTTCTGTTTCTTTTAGTTGTTGATTTGTAATATGTTGAGCATGCACTAGTGTTTACTTTCAGTATTTACATTGTAAATAACTTGTTAAGTAACGGAACAAGTAGGCAAGAATAAATCAGATAAAGTGCATGGAGGGTTTCTAACTAAATAGACTTAGAAACTTCAACATGGTATCAGAGGGTGATTGCAGATCACAGGAGAACGCAGTGCCTGCGTCATCAAGGGTGAGTCGGGAAGAGGCAGCACAGAAGCTAAGGAAGGCAAAGGGACCCTCACGCAGAAGTTGGGAGGGTTGGCGGAGTTGGGTGAGGAGGCTGGGTTGCTAGTGCCGGGATTGCGCAGAGCTTAAGAGCTCTCACCTTCAGGTTGTTGGCGTATAGAAGGCTGTGGGAATATTGCAGAGTGGAGTTGGTGAGGTACTGTAGTCAGAACAGTACCTGACAGAGCAAGGCCAAAAGGAGGGAGTTGCTACCAAGGGTTTCTAGCCGAGGAACCTGGATCAGTGGTGCGGTTGCACAACACGATCAAAGTAGGGGGCATCTCGACAGTGGCAAAAGGATTTCCGAGAGGGAAATCTGGACTCAGAGGGAGTCCGGAAGAGAACTTCCAGATGGGAAGTAGAAACTCAGAGGAGTGGAAGAAAGAACTTCCAAGAGGGAAGTAGAAGAGCATCATGGCACTACACGGAGTAAGAGACAGGATAGACTGGACGGAGCGTCGAAATTCGCAGTATGGAACGCTAGAATCTTATCTGTACTTGACAGAAATCGTGTCAAGAACTTTGCCTTGCAGGTTATAGCTATCCTAGTCAACCCCAATGATAACAACAAGTATGAGGAGGCAATGGCGAGGGCCAAGAGCATCATCCTTAACGGGGTCAAGGACCATGTAGTACCACACATTACTGAGAAGGAAACCGCATATGAGATGTAGGAGGCCCTCAAGAAATTGTACCAGTGTACTTCTGTGCATAGAAGAATGTTACTTGAGAATCAGTTGAGGTCGTATCAGATGAATAAGGGAGACCCAATTAACACCTTTCTCGGAGGACTGAACGAGATCCGAGATCAGTTGACTACTATAAAAGCCACGCCGGATCAAGGATTGATGGTGAGGACAACCCTGAATGCAGTCTGAGAGGACTGGGAAGTATTTGTCCAGAGTATACTGGGCAGAGGGACTCTTCCACCTTGGTATGAGATGTGGGCTGCTCTTCGCCAAGAAGAGATTAAACTGCAGTCGAAGACGGGTAGCAGCAGCAAGGGGATCAAAGTCAAGTAGGAGGAAGATGTTGCCCTAACATCCGAGGGAAAGAAGGAAATGCAGAAGAAGAAAGATCTCTCCAAGATCAAATGCTTCCACTGTGGGGAGTTGGGTCATTATGCGACCCAGTGTCCAAGGAAGAAGAGAAAGGGAGAGTCTTCCGAGACTAAGGCAACACCAACAAGGGCCGAGAAGGAAGTTTTGCCAGACGATGACTGTGCCATGAGTGCACACACACCACTTGAGCGAAAGTGGGGAGACATCGAGCTGTGGTCAGGCAGACTATAGACGATGAGGGGCAGGATCCTCGAGGTACCCAGCCTCTTGGATTAGACCTTGCTACGGGAGCCCCGAAGAGGAGTAGCAGGACTGGCTGAGTCGGGTAGAGATGGATGCGAATGAAGAGGTAGAGAGAACTACAGTGCAGGAGTCCCGAGACAGCACGAGGCTAGCAGGTTGCAACAGTGCGAGAGGCACAGGAGTGTTGCACCAGTGCAGGATGACACAGAGAGGTGTGCAACGGTACGAGATGCAGGGAGTTGTTGCAACAGCACAGAGGTCAGAGAGGGAGCACTTGTCAACGCCAGAGAGGGCTTTAGCATGAGGAGGGTCTCTAGCCCAACAGAGAGGTCAGAGTTGGGAGATCAGTTACTTGCTTCTAAGTAACTGAGTTGCAGTGCAGCAATGGCCAGCAGGATGCAGCATGATGAGAGGATATGCAGTGCGGATGCAGTGTTGGGAGAAAGGACGAGCAGCAGCACAGATGCAGAGGGAGTTGTCGTACAAATGCAACAGTCGCAATGGCAGAACCATGGGCAGCAGTACAGGATACAACAGTGCAGAGGATGGTGGGCAGCAGGCCTAGCATCAGCACAGGGACCGATGCTGGATGATCAGAGTGATACTTAGTGAGGAGTATTGCAAGAGCACAATCCTCGCTAAGAGGGAGTGTTGATTTCGGGTAGCATCGCATGTGCTCTAGCCACGAAATTTGGTGGAGAGGTTGGGGCACATGCGATCTCCAAGGGAGTGTTGATTTGGGGTAGCATCGCATGTGCTCTAGCCACGAAATTTGGTGGAGAGGTTGGGGCACATGAGATCTCCAATACCCAAAAAGGGTTTGGGCAAAAATTCTAAACAGTTCAGGAGATATTAAAATAATTAATGGAGTCTCTAAGTCTAAACTTAGGGAAAATAAAATATTAATGTGAATTAATATGAAACTGTTGTTAGAATGGTCCAAAAGACATGGATCAAGCCAGATCTAATCTTAACAGTTGATTAAGGACTTAATCTCGGCCGTTGATATGTCAACAGGAAAAGTATAAGAAGAGGCTTGAGGGTCACTTGGAGAATACACCACAGTGATCAGTCATTCTATTCTCTAGAGCGGGGTTTGCTAAGAGAGATAGAATTAGTGATCGGGAGTTGCAGCTGAGGGGCATTGAGTACAGAGAGACAGGGAGGCAGAGATAGTGTCGGGAGAGCAGCACAATAGCTGGGGAGAGAGGCCAGGGCCACGTAGAAGTAGCCGGGAGCTATGCAGAGCCTCAGAGAGGCCAGGGTTGCTGACGCAGACCCATCCGGGGTGACACAGGGCTAGCTCTGTGCAGAGAGGTGCTGACGCAGTCCAAAAAAGGCTGACGCTAGGGTTTCTGGGGCAGATTGGAGCTGAGGAGCTGCCGGATGGATTATCCGGGGTTTCAGCCAGGGGATTTGTCTCAAACTGAGAGGTATTACTGCCAAGGAAATTCTCTGTTGGGTAGGCCAGTTTTGACACCCAGATTGTACTCTGATATTACTTAATAAGAAAACCCTCAGATAGCTGCACTGGTTTTCCCACATTGGATTTTTCTGGGGACATTGGTCCAAAAATAACAATGTCATTTGGTGTGATTGTTTCTGTTTCTTTCAATTGTTGATTTGTAATATGTTGAGCATGCACTAGTGTTTATTTTCAGTATTTACATTGTAAATAACTTGTTAAGTAACGGAACAAGTAGGCAGGAATATATCAGATAAAGTGCATGGAGGGTTTCTAACTAAGTAGACTTGGAAACTTCAACATATGAATCAACTACTAAATGAGTTTCATCTTAAGTTCCTCCAGTTATTCGACACTTCCTATAATTAAATCAATATAACAAAATCCTTCCAACAGGATAATTTTGTCAAGAGTCACATCATTTGAATCTATATGTACAGTTTGCATACAAAGAAATGACTAGCTACCACCTTATTATCAAATCTTTTGTTTACTAAAAGAATAGTTACCTACTCATCACATCTTTAGATAATAATGAATCAAAAAAGAAAATTTAAGACAAATAGTGAAAAATAATGTGGATAGTCTTCAAAAGCACCTTTTGAACCATAATTTCCCGTAACTTTTAGAAGCCCTCCAAAGTTTATCCAACCTTGATCATCCACCTGTACACAATAAGTATTCCATCGGTACAAAGATGCAACATAAAGTAATTAAACTGGAATCTATATCAATACTCAATTTTGAGTATATAATTTAATAACATTAAAGACCAATTTTGAATTTGATTATTACCCTTTAACGAAAAGAAAAAAGAGATAATATAACAAATCCTTGTTAAAATCTCACTAGCACATGCTAAATATACACAAGGAAAACAAGAATTATATATTCACATCTTCTAGAATTCGAAAGGAAGGAACATTTACATCTTTACATTGCATGAACAGGCAATCTTTAAGTTGGGCACAACTTAGGTGGTAGGATCCTCAAATTCTCTAGGGTGTTGGACGTTGAAGAATGTAACCAGGTTCGGTCTTCATAAATGTATTTAAGTCACAATATAATGTAATTTGTCAAAATAAAGAAAATGAAATTTTATTATTATTAAAATTGACTTATTAAAGCATGGGTTTCATGCTTGGATCAATTGTTTTTAGGTCAAAGCCTCCATTGTAGACTTCTAGGGCTTGTGTCAAGTGTCCTTGTCCATGTCATAATGTAAAGAACCCTTCTTGGGAATTAATTGTCAAGAAAGAAATTTATTTTATATAAAAATATGTCTTCCAGGCCTCCTCCACCAGGTCGGCCTCAAAACTGGACAAGCCAGCCTAAAACTAGGCAGCAGGATCACTATATAAAGGCAACAACTCGACCTCATTTGTCACTCACTCACAACAAGTTTGATCTGTAGTTACTGGGCCAAGAAAAGGTGTGAAATTCAAGGAAGAAGGAGAAAAAGGATAGCGAAGGAATCTTTCAAGCAAAAAAGTCAATTTTCTATCTCTTTCCCACACGTGTGAAGTTGTGCACCTACTAGAAGAGAGCCAAAATTCTGCAGTGATTGGCATGCTGAAATTTTGTTGCAGGGGGTTGAAATTCTACTACTAGAAGTCGAATTGTTGGATTGTTGTTGGGCAGAAGCTGGTAGATAAGAAGAAGACTAATACATCATCTTGGAAGGCTGACTTGGTGGAGGAGGAAGGTCTATTGGTCTAGGGTCTTGGTCCATCTCAATTTGAATTACTGAAGGAAGAGTTTTTGACTGGGTTTTCCCCTATATAGGGGTTTTAGCCTTGTCTGAGTGCCTATATCTAGTGTCCCTGATCTTTGTGTTTTGGTTTTGGTAATTGCTTGATGACCTAAGATATAATTAACCAACACAAAAAAAAAAGAACTCAAAGATATCACAAGTAATTATTAACTAGAGAAAATCTTTCTTCCTTTGCGATTTGCTAACATGGTATCAGAGTTAAGGTAAAGAAGGAGGAAAAAGGCATGTCAAAGATCTATTAAGGAAAAGGAGATCAAAGAAAGGTCATTAAGGAAAAAGGATCATATAAAGAGTCAAGCCTACTATATACAGTAACAATGACAAAATCAATGAAGGGAGAAAACAAATTAGAAGGGGCCTCCAACTACAGGGCCTGGAAAAAGAGAATAGATCTCATTCTCGAAAAGAACAAAGCTTTAGATCTTGTTCAAGGAAAACTCAAGAACCCTACTGATGAATCAAGTAATGCAGAGAAAGCGAAGTTTATAGAACTTGAAATCGTGGCTATGAATCTAATAGTGGATGGAGTTAAGAATAACTTGATTCCATACATATCCAACATAAATTCTGCTCAAGAAATGTATGAGGCTCTCTCCAAGTTATTGACAATCAAGAACATTGGTCAAATAGCAAGCCTCAAGAATGAACTAAGAACTGTTAAGATAACAAATGATGATAATGTTCCATCATACTTTATAAGGATATCTATAATCAGAAATGAACTCCAAGCAATAGATGAAGTTGTTCTAGAAAAGGAACTCGTAATTACTGCTCTTATAGGACTACCTAAATCTTGGAGTGCTTTTGAATCGGGGCTTAACAATTGGAAGGATACTCCAACATTTGAACAAATGTGGAATGCATGTAGTCAAGAAGACGTTGAAATATCGATGGTAAACAACAAGAAAGAGAATGAAGAAGAAAACACCTCGAATGCTTATTCTACTCATCACAAGAAGAAGGGAACCTAAAGAAGTTCAAAGGACCAAAGAAGAAAATGGACCTATCCAAGGTTGAATGTTACAATTGCCACAAGATGGGACATTACAAGAGTCATTGTCCTGAGAATCCAAGAAATAAGAAGAGAACTAGGGATCAAGCAAATGTCACTGATGAAGCTCAATCTAAGAAAAACAAGATTGAAGAAGAATCGGAAGTCAAGGACATATACTACTAAGTCCTCCCTTTCACATATCCTCCCTTGGTCTTTTATTCTAAGTTTTGAATTTCCTTTATGTTTTAACTTTTGATTTCTAAATTTGTAGGTCTAACATGTTGTGTTAGGATATTTTTGAATTATTTTTGATAAGTTGTAGGCATCCCTCAAAGATTAGATTAAGAGGGAGCATTCACCATTTTACCAAAAGATAAGTATCTTATTCCTTGTCTCCTCTTTATGTTTGGTTTCTCTCTCATATCAAAATATGCTTGTATTGTAAGCTAATAACCTTTTTCTTATATTTATCCTAGTTAGGATAGCCTACTAAATGCTCAAAGGCTATGAAGAAGACTTCAAAGGATAGAGTTGAAGCATGAAAGAAGTTCTATTGAAGCCCGTCAAGATTTGATGTTCTACAAAGGTTTGTTAAGGAACAACTCAAAGGTATGCCTTAGACTATAAAGTTTGTTATAAATTTATCTTCATAAAAGATATGTTCCCTCTATTTTAAATTTGCTTTTCAATCCCACTTCTTCACCCCTGTGAGCATCACCCGATCCAATGAGTGCTAAGTGAACTATTCAAAAATTATGAGAAATTAGTCAGTTACGACTACCTCTCATGGAAATGGTCATACGTGAATGACTTACTTAACGCACTTGAATCCCAAAATGATATCTAATATAATGCATTACGTAAACCCCCATACTTAAATTCAAAAAGAGTGAAGGGATCTCTAATTGAATGGTTCATGAGGCACAATACTTGCTAAGGTTTTGCAAATGGGGTAGCAAGCTAAGTGGGCTTGATTGTGGGGAAAACTCCACAGTTAAGCGTGCTTGAGCCAGAGGCGATCTGGGATGGGTGACCTCCCGGGAAGTCCCGGTTACCGGGCGCAAGCCCGGGAAGTGATGATTGACGCTATGTGATTCATTTCACTAGTTTTAATCACACTTCTTCACCCCTGTGAGCATCACCCGATGCAATGAGTGCTAAGTGAACTATTAAAAAATCATGAGAAATTAGTCTATTACGACTACCTCTCATGGAAATGGTCATACGTGAATGACTTACTTAATGCAGTTGAATCCCAAAATGATATCTAATATAATGCACTGCGTAAACCCCCATACTTTAATTCAAAAAGAGTGAAGGGATCTCTAATTGAATGGTTCATGAGGCACAATACTTGCTAAGGTTTTGCAAATGGGGTAGCAAGCTAAGTGGGCTTGATTGTGGGGAAAACTCCATAGTTAAGCATGGTTGAGACAGAGGCGATTTGGGATGGGTGACCTCCTGGGAAGTCCTGGTTACCGGGTGCAAGCCCCGGAAGTGATGATTGACGCTATGTGATTCATTTCACTAGTTTCAATCCCACTTCTTCACCCCTATGAGCATCACCCGATGCAATGAGTGCTAAGTGAACTATTCAAAAATCATGAGAAATTAGTCAATTACGACTACCTCTCATGGAAATGGTCATACGTGAATGACTTACTTAACGCAGTTGAATCCCAAAATGATATCTAATATGATGAACTGCGTAAACCCCCATACTTAAATTCAAAAAGAGTGAAGGGATCTCTAATTGAATGGTTTATGAGGCACAATACCTGCTAAGGTTCTGCAAATGGGGGAGCAAGCTAAGTAGGCTTGATTGTGGGGAAAACTCCACAGTTAAGCGCGCTTGACCCAGAGGCGATCTGGGATGGGTGACCTCCCGAGAAGTCCTGGTTACCGGGTGCAAGCCCCAGAAGTGATGATTGACGCTATGTGATTCATTTCACTAGTTTCAATCCCACTTCTTCACCCCTGTGAGCATCACCCGATGCAATGAGTGCTAAATGAACTATTCAAAAATCATGAGAAATTAGTCAGTTACGACTACCTCTCATGGAAATGGTCATACGTGAATGACTTACTTAACGCATTTGAATCCAAAAATGATATCTAATACTCCCATATTGTTTTGGGTAGACTAGTCATGTATCTAATTCTTCCATCTACGAGATCTTCCTCATTCAATTAAGTTTTTATTTTCAAATTTTACTCCCATAATTTTTATTTCAGGGTTAATCCCAAATTTCCAAAGATAAGTGTATAGCTCCTCCCCTGTAGCGGTCTCAGTGAAATTCGACTCAAGAATTTTGCTACAAAGCCAATAACAGATGTTCCACCAACCCTTAGGAAGGAGTGAATAAATTTACTCTGATTACTCTAAGTTTGCTAGTTCCCAAGTCAAATCCCTTGATTTAGGGGATTTTACAATAACTTATTATGTTCTATTTCAAATCACCGGTCTATTTTCTCCTTTACGATACTAAAAGTTACAATAGACAATGCTAATTATTGACCATGTTTCTATAGTCATTTACAGTACTGAAAGTTAAAGGAAACATGGTAATCATTTATAACTTTACAGTATTGCAACAACATAATAAAAATTATGATATACTCATTTACAATTTTGTAAAATTTGAAGAGGAATTTATCACATAACCACCTACCATACTTGATAGCTTATAACATAAAATTTTCATTTAATCATTTACAACATCGAGAATTCTATAACAGAACTATCTTCTACTCATTTAGAGTACTAGAAATTTTATGAAATAAAACTATCATTTAATCATTTACAGTACTAGAAGTTCTATAACAGAAAACTATCATTTCATCATTTACAATAGTGGAAATTTAAAAAACAGAAGATTCTAACTGAAATCGAAACTAGATGAACACTTGCAAATGGACACTTTTCCTCCCAACCTTGAACTGTAACCTCCAGTTCCCCCCAAGCTTAGATATGCTTGCCAAAGAAATCCATAATCAAAATCCCCTTTTGATCCTTTCGATAGATATTTTATAACTTTTCTTCCATAATCAATTTTTCTTTAAGCGGTGTTCTGCTTTTGTGGTTTTCAACTCCACTGGCCTAGGCTTTTCCTTTAAAGCCCGCTTTTCTCTCCCAAAATGCTTTATTTCTATCCATGCTTAGCATATTTCCCCAGCAAAGCAATTTAATGGATTTTCTCTCCCATCCATTAAATCTTATCCAAAATCTATATTATGGAAGAGTTATCTCAATCTCATTTACTAATGAGATTTTTGTTTTCCTTCCTTTGGCAAGAATCTCATACTCAAGTGTCTCATTCCCAAGTACTTTCAATTTAATTAATAAAATTCCAATGTACTTCATCGCTTTTCCACCATTCACACTAACATAACTCAGTTTAATTAAAGAAAAACAACATTACAACAACAAAGGGGTATTACATTCTCCCCCCTTTTACTTTACACCATCCTCGGTGTTTATGGTCCCAGTTACTTCCCTCTGGAATGGTGATGGATAATTCTTCTGCATTTCATCTTCCCACTCCCATTTGACCTCTTTGGGAGTAAAGTGCTTCCATTGTAATTTAACCCGAATGATGGCTCGATTTCGGAGCCAGATCTCTTTCCTGTCTAGGATACAAAGAGTTTCTGCCAGAAAGTCTCCTTCGGGTTCCACCTATAGCACTTTCTAGTCAATTATATGAGAATCATCATGTACATATTTATTTAGAAAAGACACATGAAAAACATTATGAACTTTAATATGATTGGGTAATGTTAATTGATAGGCCACAGTTCCGATTCTGGCCATAATTTCGAACGACCTACAAAATTGGGGTGCTAATTTTGGACAGATTCCCATTATTAAGGTACTTTTCCTTGGTTTCACTGTCAAATAAACATGATCCCCAATTTTGAACTCCCTTTGTGTTCTTTTTTTGTCTGCATAGATTTTATATCTGTTCTATGTGGTTTTAATATTCTATTGAATCCTCTGTACTATTTGCTCCATTTCCTGTAAGGCATCTAGCCATAGTATCAATCTATCCTCTAGTTGACTCCAACTTCGAGGCGTATGGAATTTTCTACCATACATGGCTTCAAAAGGACTCATTTTTATAGACGTTTGATAACTGTTGTTGTAAGCAAACTCTGCCAAATGCAGAAAATCCTCCCATTTAGTGGGTCTGTCCATGACATACATTCTCAGCATGTCCTCCAAAATCTGGTTGGTTCTCTTGATTTTTCCTTCCATTTGCAGATGATATGTCGTGCTGAAATTTAGTTGAGTTACCATTCCCCCAAACAATGCCTTCCATAATTTTGAGGTGAAAGTTTCATCTATGTCCGACAATATCATCTTGGGTACTCCATGTAATCGAAAAATTTCCTTCATGAAGATATTAGCAATCTATGTTGTACTATAAGTGGATTGTAGCAATATGGAATGGGCCTCCTTACTTAAGGTGTCTACCACTACCATGATGGAGTCATGCTACCTCATGGTCCTTGGTAGTCCTGTGATAAAATATAGAGAAATTATTTCCCATTTCCATTCAGGGATAGGTAGTGGATTCAGCAACCTGGTAGGGTGTTGATGTTCAACCTTTACCTATTGACACTCTAAACATTTTGATAAATATTCAACCACTTCTTTCTTCATATCTGGCCAAAAGAAATTATTTCTTAATGTTGTAATCATCTTTTGGTACCCAGGATGTCCTACATATGGTTTCTTATGGTATTCATCTAGTACCATTTATTTCAAGGAACTTACATTGGTAACATACAATCATTTTCTATAAATAAACAAATTTTCAAAATTTTTTGTATAAGAAGAAATGTTAATCTGCAGTAATTTTTGTTGAATTTACAAGTATTTAGGATCACTCGTTATTGAAATTTTTATTTGCTCTATAAAATTTGTACTAACACTGCTAACAAACACTTCCATTAGAGTGTAGGCATGTCTTCTCAAAGCATTTGGTATCTTGTTCTCTTTCCATTTTATGTTCTTAATGTCGAATTCAAACTCACTAATAAATGCCATCCACCTAGCTTTCCTGGCATTGATATTTGGTTGGCTGAAAATATATTTTAGGTTGATATGATTGGTTACCAATGTGAATTTCTTCCCTAATAGATAATGCCTCCAAATCTTTAAGGAATGTATTAAATCAACTATCTCTAGATCATATACATCATAATTCCTTTAGTTTGTTTTCATCTTCCTAGACTAATAAGATATCATTGAGTTCTATTGCATTAAAACTCCCCCTAGCCCTTCCATACATGCGTTGGTGCAAACTGTAAATTATTTATTTGGGTCTGCAAGTTTCAAGATGGGAGCCATTGTGAGTAGATGTTTCAACTTATCAAAACTCTCCTGATATTTTGTAGTCCATTCAAATTTTACTCCTTTTTCTGTAAGGATGTGATAGGATATGCTAGTTTCGAGAATCTCTCTATAAATCTTCACTAATATCCCGTGATTCGCATAAATGATCGGACAATAGACACATCCTTTGGTATGGCCAATTTATCATGGCCTGATCCAGGTGGCTCCAAAGATGCTTAGAAATCAAAAGGTGGCTCCAAAAAAGGCTCAAAAACTAGGTGGCTGTGGAGAGGCTCAATTTTTGAAATTTCTAGATCTCGGTAATAATGATATCAGATTGTAGTTCTCGTCATTACGAACCCAACAATACAAATGAAACCTCAATTGGAGTCTATATGACCATCAAAAGTTTGCAAGTCGTAAGGGGATGTGGGATCCACTCAGCTAATGTGGTGATGAAAAGGCCATTAGGCCTTCGACACATGGCATGCCAACATTGACCTCCTAGCCTTGCAAAAAGACAAAAAAAAGAATATATTATAAACTCGTATATATTTATATTAAAATGACATAAAATTCATATAAAACAAAACATGTGAAAACTATTTATATATGGTTATACAAAAAACCTTATTTATGGTCCAACGAAGCTATATAAAACAATTCATATGATTATTAAATATAATATAAAAATAAAATATGTTTATTTACTAAAAATATAACATAAAAAAATCATATATTAAAAACATAGTTACATTTCAACCAACAAATGATGTTTGAATTCCTTTTATATATGGTTTTTATAACCATATTACATATGGCTATGTTCAAAGCATGGCGGGTCAACACATTTCAAAATCCAACAGTTGGTTATTGGCTAACGTTTACACATATGGCACCATTGCAAGATGCAGCGGGGTTCATTACCACAAAATGAAAGTGGGGAGGCCCATAGGTTTGACCTCGGGACCTCCCCGAACAAAAACCTTAAAATAGCGTGGGCTAATCAACAAGCCAATAACTTATTCTTTGGAAGGCTCGCCCATGACAACACATATAAACTCATACGTATGTCCATCAAATGAAGGGAAGGAGTAACCATGAGCAGGACCGCACGGAAGCCAACCCAGCAAGGGAACAAAATTCGAGAAAATCATAGAGAGAATATTTTAGGGAATATTCTCATGTAGAATGTTATGGAGAATCTTGAAGATTCCATGGAGGGTAAGTTTTGAGTCAACTTTATACTCATTTTTCTCATAATTTCGCAAGGAGCATAATGGAGAGATCGGTTTCCTCATATGATCAACATATCTTTAGTCAAATTTGGCCCTATTTTTCCAATCAGTCCATACCTATCAGCACGTCATATGATCCTAGGGGAATTATATTTAGGTTCACTATTGTAAGATAGCCATTTAAATAAAGATGGCATTTCTTTACTTGGATGGCTACCCTTCTCTTGGTGCCAGTCGCTAGTTGTACCGACCAAGCAGTTTTATATTTTTCAGTTTTAAGTTTACATTTTTCTATCACTTGTGGTCCAATGTAACTTAAACTAGCGCCTGGATCAATTAAAACAGAAACATGTCAATTGGAAATAGTACCTTCAATATCAATCATTTTTTATTGATGTTTTGCTTGTCTATCGTCCAAGGCTACAATTATCATGGGAATATGCCTAGAAATATCATTCACTATGGTTACTTCATGGAGGACTTGTATATTTTGGATTGACTTGGGATTATGCGTACAATCCCTCAATAAGTGAGACTCACCACACCCCCAACACTTCAACGATTCTTTTTATTTACCACCACCAATCATTCTAATATTCAGATCCACAGGTTTTGACCCAGCTTGAGAGTGTGTCAGTTGGTTTACGTGCTCCTTGCTGAACTTTTTTTGCTGATGGTCCCTTCCAAAGTTTTTAAGAGAGATAGGTTTCTGTTGTTTTTCCCTAATTATGGGTTTGACTCTGTCCTTATTCTTCCAAAACTTGGGGCCTTCACCCTTATTCCTAAACTGCTAATAACACAACCTCGCCTTTCTTACTACTTCATCCATTGTCTTAGGATTTGCGAACTCAATCCATTCCTTGTAGATAGTGGGAAAACAATTCACAAATCATTACACCTTGGATTTTTCCTCTTTAATATAGGGAACATACTGCAGTAAATTGGTAAACCTTGCCACCAATTTGTCCATAGTTAACTATCCCAAACTTAACCTTAACTCATGGAACTCCTTTTCCTAGTCATCATAATAACGTTCACTTAAATAGTGGGTTTTAAACTGCTTCCGGAATTCCTGCAAATACACTGTCTTTTCTTCCAACAGACGTACACTTTTAGCTTCTTCCCACCAGAGAGAAGCTTTGCCTTGCAACTGATAAATGGCCAATCTGGCCTTTAAGTTGTTCACATATTCATAGACTTAAAAATATTTAGTCATATTAAGTATCCATGCTTTTTCATCCTCCTCTTTTTCCCCATCAAACGTAGGGGGCTTGATTTTCTTAAGTTCCCCTTGTAGCTCTGTTTGTTTCTTTCTCCTCCGTGTTCTAGGATATGTTCCATATGAATCCTCCCCACTCTCATATAGCTCTGATTCTGTGTCCCTTCTTTTTCCTTTCAATATTTCAGGTTGCACCATTTTATGACTATGCTTTTCAATCAACCCTCTGATAATCCATTTCTGCTCCTCACTAGCCTTTAACATGCATTCATTGTTGCTCCTCAAAGATGCTAACTCTTGCTGAATATTTCTAATAACATCCATGAATTGAGTGGTTGTTGGGGTGGCCCCATTTCCCAACTCAACATATAAGTATTCACCTTCGGTGATGGCTAAAGGATCCTCAACCAGTTTGTTGTAGTCGAGTCACTTAAATACGTTGTAATTCAAACAAATTCAGTTATTAGTTATATCTTACTGAATTCAAATTACAAGTCTACATAATATTGTTCATTTTTGTGGTGGTTTTGTAAGCCCCAGTTGTGAACTTGGGCTCTAATACCATTTATCACAACTCTACAATTTACTACCGATTGAATAAGTTTTTTTTTCATCATGTATGATATTGTCCTCTTCCTCTAATGATGTGGAACATGTTACAACGAACAACAATACCTCTTATACAGAGTTAAAAGGTATACAAATTCCAAATTTCTTCATGAATTTGTTAGCACATATATAATTATGGACCTATCTAATGTCTTCTTATTCTGATTTTGCATCTAACATATCATAATGTCGGCTATATTTCAATTATATATTCTAATGCATGTTCACCAACGTTGGAATACGCCCCTTGTTTTTAGCCATTAGAATTTTTTGGACCTTATGGTTATATGAGGAGGCACCCCACTAAGGAATGACAAAATGCCTAGATACTTTTAGGCTATAATAATACCCTAGCCTAAGATAAAATTTCCCATATGGTATTTCATCATTCTTGACCCTTTATGTTATGGATCCCAAAGTTATGATTTAGTGTTGTCTCAATTCTTTTCATTGGAAAGCCTATGAGAAATCCATTTCCGCCTCATCTACCTCCATCACATGGGGTGCGTGTGACCTCCTTGATAGTGCTTGAATGCTTGGGATTCGTGCTCAACATCCAAGGGTTGCGATTCATTTCCAAAACCACAACTATAGTCATGTTATTTGGGTTCCCTTTCCTATGTCCCATGTGCGCATGGTGTCTTGACCTTGATGCTCCTCGTCCATCCTTCGCCTCCTAGTTTCTGGGTGGCGCCTAGAGGGATTATGCAAACAAGGTGGATTTCCACCATTTCCCTAGTCTCGAATTCCTTTCGCCTCTACCCATGATTAGTTCCATGGATGCCACCACTTCTGGCAATTTTTTCTTTTTCTCTGATTTCATCATTTGAACGAGGCACAAAGATACAACCACGATTCCCTTTGTAAACCGTTCCAGTTGTCTCCGACCACCAGTAATCTCTTTGTACTTAGTGGTGTAATTGGCTTGACTTGCTTGCAATTGATAATTTAGTTATAGGTTTATAGGAATGAGAACTCAATCTATTATCTAAATTTTGGTCATTTTCTTGTGCCAGACGATTTCATGGAAGATGAAGGTCCCCTCCTATATTTTCTCATTGGATTCATTTTATTTTCTAAAGGTAACTCGCATTCCTCCTACTAAGAGAGGTTTCTATTTTTTTCTTTTTCTTTTCAGTTTCACATTTATCAAAACTCTTTTATTCTCCCAGGTACTTCTGGTGTCCACCTAGATTCCCTAAAAGGCTATTCTCTCTGGTTCTTGTCAGTGGTTTAGCATTGGAAACCTGTTTAGATTTACTACAGAGGTAAATTAACTTAAAACCCCAAACTTATTTGTGACTCAAATTTTTTTTTATGTCGCCATGCTTTTGTCAATGTTACCTATTCAAAGAGTTTTTTGTTTGTTTGTGGATATTCAGAAAGGTATGCGTTGGGACCAAGATCCCACTAGGTACAAAAATATCATTATTATTGTATTTTCATTTGCCTAGGCATATTATAGGTTAATTAGAATTTTCTCCTTGTTAATTTAATACTAATGCGAAGCACATATCCTCCACTAACCCTTAGGAAGGAGTGAATCAGTTTATTTTTATTATTTTAAGTTCTCTAGTGCGCAAGTCCAATCCCTTGATGTAGGTTATTTTATAGTAACTTATTTTGTTCTATTTCAAATACCCGTCTATTTTCTCCTTTATGATACTGAAAGTTAGAATAGACAATGCTAATTATTGACCCCGTTTCTATACTCGTTTATAGTACTAAAATTTAAAGGAAACATGGCTAATCATTTATAAATTTACAATATTTCGACAACATAATACAAATTATGATATACTCATTTAAAATTCTGTAGAATTTAAACTGGAATTTATCACATAACCACCTACAATATTTAATAGTTTATAACATAAAATTTTCATTTAATTATTTACAGCATCGAGAATTCTATAACAAAACTATCATATGTTCATTTACAGTACTAGAAATTTTATAACAGAAAACTATCATTTAATCATTTATAGTACTAGAATTTCTATAACAGAAAACTATCATTTCATCATTTACAATACTATAAATTTTGAAAACAAAATATTCTAACCAAAATCTGAACTAAATGAACACTTGTGAATGGACACTTTTCCTCCCAACCTTGAACCGTAACCTCCAGTTCCCCCCTGCTTACATATGCTTGCCAAAGAAATCTAGAATCAACAACCCCTTTTGATCCTTTCGATACATATTTTATAGTTTTTCTTCCATAATCGATTTTTCCTTAAGCGGTGTCCCATTTTTATGGTTTTCAATTCCACTAGCCTAGAATTTTCCTTTAAAGCCCACTTTTCTCTCCTGTGGCGCTTTATTACTATCCATGCTTAGCATATTTCCCCAGCTAAGAAATTTAATGGATTTTCTCTCCCATCCATTAAATCAATCTTATCCAAAATATATATTATGGAAGATTTATGTCAATCTCACTTATGATATTTTTTCTTTTCTTCCTTTGGCAAGAATCTCATACTCAAGTGTCTCATTCCCATGTACTTTCAATTTAATTAATGAAATTTATTTATTTACATAACATTCCAATGTACTTCATGGCTTTTCCGCCATTCACACCAACATAACTCAGTTTAATCAAAGAAAAATAACATTACAAAAATGGAGGGGTATTACAAATGAATCCAATTGAATCTAACAGAAGAAGTTCTTCAAAATCCACTTACAAATTCTAGGGATAATGAATAGGAGTTAATTTGTGCATTATATAAGAATAATTATATAAATTACGACGAGTATGAGATGTTGGGACATAGAGATTGTGACCGTGAGCATAATTGGAACACAAATTTTGTTGATATAACTACTTTGAATCATGTTATTAATTTCATATCTAGAAAGTGAAAGTTGAATTTAATTCACACTAACTAGCATGAAAAGTCTTATTCCTTTGAAATTCTCAGGGTTCAAAAGAGAAAATCATTTGATATTGTCCTTGACCATTACATATTAGGGGTTGATCAATTGTGCATGGTAACCCAAGGAACTATAGGTACAAGAAAGTCTTATTTGATTAGAACTATTAAAAATGCGCTTGAAACTGAGTCTTTTCCTTAGAAGGATTTGTTACCACTTTTAGCTCCTATAGGGGTTGCAACTTTGAACATATCTATAACAACAATTCATTCTGCAGTTCAATTTCCAGTCAAAGACATAACACCTCTACAAAGGTCATCTTCAATTACATTACAAGAAGAGATGATACATGTGAAATATATTCTAATAGATGAAATGAGTTTTATTGGAAGAAATATATTAAAAAACATTGATTCAAGGCTTTGACAAGCTTTTCCAAAAAATGATGGCATTCATTTTGGCGGGAGGTCAATTATATTGGTCAATGATTTGAGATAATATCCACCTATTATAGAAAAACCTATATATGCATGTCATGTTGTTTCAATACAATTATGAAACTCTTTCACAATGGTTGTGACACTTGATGTTTTGTTTTCACAAGATGGAAAAATCAATCAACAAATACAATTTTTTCATTTGTTGATGAATGAAAGGAATACAACACCAACTATGGAAGACTGAAAATTACTTCTCATACAAATACATTCTTCGATCATTCCAGAATAGGTTCCTTTGATAAGGAAATATATATTTTTTGTAACAAATGATGATGTACACAATCATAATAAGTTTTTTTAAGAAATCTAAATCTTCTCATTGTAGCGAGTGTTGTTGTAAAGGGAAAAAACTACATGGAAATAGATGAAGAAAAAATGGAACTTAATTTACTTATTGTAGTTGGAGTTTGAGTGATGCTTACAACAAACATATAGACTAATGCAAGACTTATAAATGGTTCTCTAGGAATTGTATAAAAAAATTACATATAACCTAGATTTTCACCCCCAGAACCAAACACATGTTTTAGTATGATTTTATAATTATATGGGAATACCATGGGATTAATAATCACCTAAAATAGTTCCTATTATACCTATTCAAAGAGGTTAAATAAAACAACTTACTTTGAAACTTGCTTGGGGCTTAACAATCCATAAGTCACAAGGAGTGACTTTGGAGAAAGCTACAATTAAAATTGGGAAGAAAGAGACATACAAGGTATGACATTTACTGTAATGTATTGAGTTAAATATTTAAGTGGTCTACGATTTCAACCTCGCTTTCCATATCAATGATATGAAAATATGGAAAAAAAATAGCAGGTGTGACTATGAGAAAAGCAGATGAAGAGAGATTTAGATTAATCACAATGTAAACTATTTTTAATTGACTAGATTCATATTATCTACATTTATCTCTCTCAAAATCGTAAATTTGTATTCATATCCTATATAATCTTATAATCATATTTGTAACTTGTTCATATGATATATAAGAATATAAGATTATTAAAATTAAAATTAAAAAGATTATAACAAACTAATTATAAATATTGCTACTGAATTAAGACATATATATTTTTTAAACCAGCCTAGATCCATCTTAACTTTGGATCTATCAAGTGCCCAGAGGGATCAAATATCTCTAAGTGGAAACCTTTCGTCAAATTTTGCACACAAAAAAGAGGTTTGCACCTTTATAGATTTGATCCCTCTCGACGCTTGATAGATTTGAAGTTACGATGGATCTAGGTTGGTTTAAACATTTTACAATTTTAGTTTTCCAAAATAATTAGATTTATCTAAAGTGATTGGAAGTAAATATTATTATCTTCCTTTTATTGGAAATAATTTCCCATTTATTGGAAATGATTTTTAATTTTCACTTATTTTTATATTTCATTTATTGCAATGATTTATAATCTGTTTTAAATGACTTTCATATTTTACCCATTTGTTTTTTTAGTTGTGTGATAATTACTTTCTTTACTACTAAATATAATTATTTCATTGTTATTGTCATATTTATATTAATTTTCTCACTTAAAATTTATTTTTCATCTCATATTCGTAGAGTTTTTCCAAAGGTTGTCATCTACATAGCTTGTCGATTTTGTCGGGAATCATATTCTTATGTTTTTCCTTGAATTTATTTTTATTTGTCATTTTTAATTATTATAAAGTTATTTTAACTTAAAATTCTATTAATTAGTTATAAATTAAAAAAATATCTATCATATATAATTTTAATAAAAATAATAAATTAATTCCCACACGTTATAGAATAGAGGGAGGCAAAAAAAATTAGAGCTCTTAGATTATAAAAGTTAATTGATGGAACAATTGAGGCTACAGGGTCTAATCTTGATCCTGGCCAATGATTTTTTCATACTATTCTCTCCTTCTCAGACGACCTTCTGCATAACCACCAGTACCTACACGTTCAGTTTTTTCATATTAACCCTTAGGAATTCTTTCTCAATATGGAATTCTCTTTTTGATGGTTTTCTTTCATTTCTAATTTTGTGGGATTTTGGTTTTTGTTCCCCTTATTTCACTTAATCATCCTCGGGGTCTGTTTATGTTTTAGTTTCCTCTATTGGTCCCTCTCATCGTTCTCCTCTCCCAACTCCTCTCTGGTCTCGTCCCTTGTCCCTCGGGTCGAAATTTTGGTTGCACCTCCCTTGCTTAAGCCCTCCTTCCCCCACTTCATTGGTATCATGTCATGTTTCCCTCATTCCCCCCCCCCCTCCCCATTCTATGCTTCTTTAATCCCCTTCTTCCATCTCATTCTCCCTTTTCCTTGTCTCATCTACTCTATCAATTCACTCTCCCCTTCTTACCACTTCATAGCCTTTGAGTTTCTCTCTCCATTACATGGATATACATAGATTATCCATTTTGTCTCGCAGAGGTAGGTGAGGATGATCCACCCCTTTCTCAGCTCCTGACTTTACACACCCCTCCATTCGTGGTACTCGTGCACAATAAGTTGCTAGAGCGACTATGGAAAGATATAGGGATATCATCCCTATTGTTGTTCATAGGGAAATATATAACATGGAAGGACAAGTAATGAAATCCCAGAGATACATTCTTGACACACACATGGAGTAGGATACTAGAGAACGAATCCCACAAAATGGAAATTCTACTAGAGTCAAAGCATCCTATTACATGTGGAATGCCAATTTATTTTTGCATATAAAAACTCTAGCTGGAAGAGTCCTCATAAACAGAACTAAAACTCAACAGGAAATCATCATATGCATGGTATAACTCTTGGAGAAAGTGGATAAAATCAACAGGAAGGTCATAATGTTAACTAAGAGACCGACAAACATGGATCCCTCTACATCAGACTCTTATAGAGATCCATAGCCACCTAGCCTAGAGGACATCCCTTTAGAATGAAGATCAACAATGCACCACCATGCAACAATAATTTAAATTTCAATAGCCTTTTTATTATTTCTTCTTTATCTCTCGTCTTTTATGTAGCAATTTGTGTAGTTTTTTTCTTATCATACTTTTAAGTAAAAAACAACATGAATAATCAAAAAAATTGTGCCTATGCTACTAGTTTGGTTTCCCAAGTTGAAAACCAGTAGCAACAACCATTGATGTATGCCAATGTTTATAATAGCAATATAACTATTTTGATATTACAAAAAAAATATTTAATAAATTGTTTATACTATATATAATATATTTTGAAATTTAACTCCCCTCCTCAGGATCTCACTTGGAAAGCCCATAAAAATGTAAAATGTTGTTATTGTGAGGCCTCGTGTTCAAACCCTCAACTTATTACTCATGTGCCTTTGTGTTTTGGGTTAGCTTGGTCCACATAGATGTATAGTAGTAGTGGTAGTAATCGACCTTGTGTCATGCAAGTACACATGTTTCCTAGTTGTTGATCCCCTGGTCACACACACACTAAAAATAAATTTATATATAATTAAGGTATATAATTTAAAATTATATTAAATTATATTTTTCTTAGAAAGGGGGGCATTGTACCTTGGAAGACAACCTCTGGCTGAGGATAGGTCAATTCCCAAGACATTTTTTTTAAATTGTGATTAAATAAGTTGGTTGTCCCTTTGTTTAAAACCCAAGAAATTATAATCATAAAGATAATGCCTCTTAATATTCTATGGGAAGAACAATCATTCAAAGTCGCCTTCTGATGCTGAATACAATTTTAATGAAAGTGTAGTGAGAAAAGGATAGTGGAAAGTCTTCAACACAGTCTGCTTAATGCAAAATATTTGTTTTCAACTTTAGAGGAAATATGTAGTTAAGATGAAGTGATAAATAGAAAAGAGGAGCACATTATTAAGTTACTTTTAAATTTAATTCACAGGAAACTGATTTGCAGAACTGTAAAATTAAAGGCCAACAACTTCATTACTCTCTTCTATGAAGAAAAACATAAAATGATAAGAACAGGAAACACATTTTGTACTCAACACGTGTCTATAATCACATCAAATTATTTATTCAAATCCACATGAAGATTGAGACATACAAATAGTTTCTTCTTCTGAGGTCCAAAACTTGGAACTCTCACTTCTCTCTTTGAATTCATTTTATACAAAATTTCAAAAAGGACAATTAAGATACTATCAACTACCGAAACTGCTAACTTCCTAAACTAATTTGGAAGTAATATTTCTTTCGAACATTACATTTTGAAAAGAGAAAAACTAAATACATCATTTCGAAAATATCTAAAAAGGAAATTGTTGCATGACATGTGCAATGCTTCATTTGGTAATCTGAGACTCTGGTGCAGATGAAGGTCCAACTTCTGCACTTGGTGCTATCGGTGACATCCATTCTATACAATTTTTCCAGATGGTTGTATCTGAAATGGGACCCTTAGCAAACATTGTATGTTCCATTATGAAGTTACTAATTCTGTTGTATGTATGTTTGTCCATAAAAAGAGTTCTCATTAAGCATAAAAGGTGGAAATCCCTGTGCAAGTAATTAACAATTGTTTCTCCCTTCAACACTATTGTTCTTTCATGAGTTGAACCAATTTTTCTCTTAGCTTATACCAGCAAGGTTTCATAAGTCTCCCAAGGTAATAGATTTCCCTGTTGGTCCCAACATGAAGGCAAACATGTTCTTGTTCTTTTATCAAAATCAGTATTGAATTTCATTACAAGTTGTTTTACCTCTGTTAATTTTTCCTCTGTTGTCTTCCTGTACAGGTTCTTCACAATAATTTTATTAATCTCTAAAACATGCTCAGTCCTGTCTTGAACTCCCAATTCCCTTAACTTATATGAAGATCTTGAGTTAAGGAAATCAATCATTTTCTTTGCAAACTAAGCTCGCTGATGCAATTTTTCCTTATTAGTAGTAATGAAGCTTTCCAGGTATCTGATAATTATATTCTCTTCTTCTACTATAAACAATGATTCCAAGATGTTCGTCACAGTATGGATGATATCATTCCATAAAATTTCTCTGGCCTGAATAAGGGACATATTTCCCTTCACCTTTTCTTTCAGCTCTTTAATTTCTTGAGAAGCAGCTTGAAAATCATTCCTATACTTATCAACATTCTCCTTGAACATTGCCAAGTATCTTTTAGTGGATTTTATAATATTTAAGGCACTTTCATAATACTTTAAATTTTCTCCATCTCATTCTCAGAAATCTGCAGCTCAGTCATGACTCTAGTTAACTTATCAGTTGGGCCTTCAGAATCTGCTTGTACTACAATAATAAAAACATGAGAATCATTTTTTTGTTGCAAAAGAAAAATTAAATTCCTTCAGCTTGGTGATTTCATCATTCCTTTGTACAATTTCATCAATCAATGCTTCTTTTTAATTTTCTACCTGTGCTAATTCAAAAGCCATTGGATGCTCTATGAAGGGCATCTTCAATTTCTTTCTTGACACCTAGATTTCTGTCTTAGCTCCCTGCAACAACTTTTGAACAACACTTCTATCCTCTGTATTAAACCCAATCTTGACAACCAATTTATTTAATTCTTCATTTTGAGTGGTTAAAGCTCTAGAATTTTATTTTCTAATTTTAATTGATTAACGACTTTATCTAATAAAGTCTCAGTCTTACTGGCAGCCACAGAATTATTTTTCAAATGACTGTAAATTATTTCACCAATCTTCCTATGCAAGTTGATTTTATCAGGCAATGGGATTTCTCTAGCATCTATTGTCAAGTTGACAGTCTTGACACCTAATGAAGAAGACACAGTCAAAGCAGAAGGGTGAGAGAAAGCTAGTTTGAGCTGATTTCTCTCCAAATTCATAGCAGAAAGTAGTCTAGTTTGATAATATGAGATAAACTGAGCCTGCAACTAATATTCCATGTTTTATTTAACCTTCCTGTTCTTTTATTCAATCTGAGAATACATTTTTTTATCATTGAAACGGAGCTTTGGCCAGTCTCTTCTAGAATACGAGAAGATGGTGTACAAATAACCTCACCTAACCGTAATTGGAAACCTGAAACAGATAATCAAATGCCCCCCTTAGATAGTTTAACTCTTTTAGTACTTCTATCTGTTTCCTCCTCCAAGTCAATGACATATTATGCCTCTCTTTAAATTCTTCTCACTTTGATGAGGAGTTTCAATTTCCACCCCTCGTGACCATCTGGTTTGTCCTCCATTTTCTAGCTTCTTGACATCTAGTCGCGCTTCATGTACACAGGGAGCATAAGCATTTTCCACTCTTCTGTTTGAAATTATATGGCGAGGGTCATATGCCCATTTCTCACCCAACTAGAAATTCATACCTTCAAGAACTTTTTGCACTTCTCTTATAGCTTGCCTATTATTAACAACAAAAGGTCCCATTGTCCTTGGTAATTAAAATAGGTGCCACTTCTTTGCTGGAACAAAATGTACCTGATAAACATTCAAAATTTTCCTGATGAATTACAATGAAAACAGTCTCATATGCACAAATGTAGGTAGCCTGTAGGGGGCAACTTCTGCTCCATATAATCTAATTTCTGCATAATCTTCAAATAGAAACCAATCACCTACTTTAACATCCTTACTTAGCTGTAGAAAAGACTAGGCCTTTGGTAATATGCTAGGTGAAGGAGAGATGTTTATAATTGAGTAAGCAAATGATAAAAAGGGAGTGGTAAAGTACATCAAGCCCTCATTATTTGCAGTGCTTCTTACCACATCACTCCAAAATACTACTGATTTTTTATTCTTGTGAGGGTCCATGATATTCAATCCCAGGTGCATGAATCTTTCAACATGAGTATACAAGAAGAGATAAGTAATTAGAGAAGGAAATCTGAAATTGATGTAGGAGCATCCAGCACCCTTAGCTAAAGGGAGGAATCCAAAGCGGAGCGAAGAGGAGCACGTGGACCAGGGGAGCAAAACAGGGAAAAATATGTTTTAAAACATATTTAAAGATAAATTTAAAGGATGGAAAAAGATGGATAAAAGTCTCTCGAAGACTTGTTATTATTGTATTCTGCCATGTACATGCATAAAGAGATTTCGGACTTTTTGTTAGAGGATATGATCAAATCCTTTCAGTGATCCGATCCAATAAGCCAATGTTCCATATATATATATGTGTGTGTGTGTGAACCTGTGTGTTCAGGAGAGGAGAGAGGGAGAGACAGAGTAATAGATAAAAGACTGTGAGAATAGAGAGTTTACAATGCAGTCGAGAGAGACTTTGTGCTAAGGCTGAAATGCCTTAGCAGTTGTAACTGTGTTATTCTTATATAATATATGTGTGTGCACTGTCTGTGTTTTATATACATGCATTAATGGTTTTTCCAAATCTGTCTCATATGTGTGTGCCAAGGGTTTAATCCCAAATTGTGAATGCATTGATCGACCATCGAACATGATTGGATCGATGGCGATCCACTGATTAATGGATGTTGTTATATATGTGTGTTCATGCATAAACGGAGGAATGGCAGAGGGACGGAATTGAGCATAGATTCCATTAATAATAAGCAGAACTAAGTCCAAAAGGGATTGAAGAATATACAGGGACCATTAGATCTATAAGATCAACAACCCGGATGAAGTCGCAGAGGAGTGGAGAGTCCACATCGCATCAGGGGAAACCATTGGACAAGAACTGGAGCGAGCCTTGTAAGATATCCGCTAGCGATATGCGATAATCAGTGAGCGCATATCGAGGAGGCCAAAGGACAGTGGCCCGCGGAAGTGCCGATACGCCGATGGCAATATCGACGATAAATTAATCGGCGATCGGGTAGTCGAGTGTTTCGACGATCAGAGGAATGGTGTTGCGGAAGGGTCGGAAGAGCGGACCCGATAATCTTTATAGATTCGGGCTTAATATTTTTGAAGTCCGATGCATGTGTCCGGAGCAGGGTTTTCATAAGTATTCCCAGTGTATTTTGAAATTGATGTTGCAACCGAGGGGTTTAAGGCTTGAACGCCGATAGTTTAAAGCCTCCGATGGAGGATAAGGGCCGATAAAGTGGTGGCTCTGATTCTTGTATAAGTCCACGGTTTAAAGGCTTAGTACCTAAAGAGCTCTTCCGATAAGGCTTAGTGGGCCATAACCCACAAGCCTCAAAATCAATTATTTAAGGGAAAGGGATTTTGGATTAACCCCCAATTTCTCATTACCATCATTTGGTATCAGAGCAGAGAAAGGTTTCCTGTGTGAAAAAGGATTCCAAAGAGAAAGAAGAAGGAGCAGGAGGTACAGTTGTTTAAAGCTGGAGAGTTTGTGGTCTTATTGTCGTGCAAATAGCGGCTGCAGAAGGTGAGGTGACTTGCAGCAAACCTAGAACAAGGAGGGATCATATGGTTCCAGAAGAGAGAACCTAAAGGATGCCAAAAGACCGAGTGAGGAAAGCTTGGTGAGGTATCATGTAGCAGAAGGAGACTGTTACTGCAAAGGTTTGGTTGCAGCTCACAGAAGACCATGAAAGCAGTTCCACTGAAGAAGTGAAGTGGGTAGAATTGCGAAGGACAAGGAGAAGCATATGACCAAGAGGTCATAAATTTTGTGCCTCGGGAGTCTGATGCAGGAGCATCCAGCACCCTTAGTCAAAGGGAGGAATCCAAAGCGTAGTGAAGAGGAGCACGTGGAACAGGGGAGCAAAACAGGGAAAAATCTATTTTAAAACAGATTTAAAGATAGATTTAAAGGATGGAAAAAGATGGATAAAAGTCTCTCGAAGACTTGTTATTATTGTATTCTGCCATGTGCATGCATACAGAGCTTTCGAGCTTTTTGTTAGAGGATATGATCAGATCCTTTCAGTGATCTCATCCAATAAGCTAATGTTCCTTATATATATATATATATATATATATATATATATATATATATATAGATATATAGATATATCTATATATATATATATATATAGATATATAGATATCTGTGTGTGTGTGTGATTGAACCTGCGTGTTCAGGAGAGGAGAGAGGGAGAGACAGAGTAATAGATAGAACACTGTGAGAATAGAGAGTTTACAATGTAGTCGAGAGAGACTCTGTGCTAAGGCTGAAATGCCTTAGCAATTGTAACTGTGTTGTTCTTATATAATATATGTGTGTGCGCTGTCTGCGTTTTATATATATGCATTAATGGTTTTTCCGAATCTGTCTCATATGTGTGTGCCGAGGGTTTAATCCCAAATTGTGAATGCATTGATCGACCATCGAACACGATTGGATCGATGGCGATCCACTGATTAATGGATGTTGTTATATATGCGTGTTCATGCATAAACGAAGGAATGGCAGAGGGACGAAATTAAGCGTAGATTCCATTAATAATAAGCAGAACTAAGTCCAAGAGGGATTGAAGAATATACAAGGACCGCTAAATCTATAAGATCAACGGTCTGTATGAAGTTGCAGAGGAGCGGAGAGTCCACATCGCATCGGCGGAAACCATTGGACAAGAACTAGAGCGAGCCTTGTAAGATAGCCGCTAGCGATATGCGATAATTGGCGATCTCATATCGAGGAGGCCAAAGGACATTGGTCTACGGAAGGGCCGATACGCCGATGACAATATCGACGATAAATTAATTGGCGATCAGGTAGTCGGGTGTTTCGGTGATCGGAGGAATGGTGCCGCGGAAGGGTCAGAAGAGCGGACCCAATAATCTTTATAGGTTCGGGTTTAATGTTTTTGAAGTCCGATGCATGTGTCCAAAGCGGGGTTTTCATAAGTATTCCCCGTGTATTTTGAAATCGGTGTTGCGGCCGAGGGGTTTAAGGCTTGAACGCCGATAGTTTAAAGCCTCCGATGGAGGATAAGGGCCGATAAAGTGGTGGCTCTGATTCTTGTGTAAGTCCACGGTTTAAAGGCTTAGTACCTAAAGAGCGCTTCCGATAAGGCTTAGTGGGCCATAACCCACAGGCCTCAGAATCAATTATTTAAGGGAAAGGGATTTTGGATTAACCCCCAATTTCTCATTTCCATCAGAAACATCCAGTGAGTAAAAGGTCTGTCAACTTAGAATTAACCATCTTCTCCCAGAAAGCAGGTATGTCAAAAATTGTTTCAGGGCTCATCATTAAACTAAACATCCCTAGGATAACCTTGTAATTAATATTTGTATATTCCCTTCCTAAGATCTTGGCCAGAATTTGAAGAATAGGTCTAACCTCCTGTTGTGCTCTACAACAACCCCCCATTTCATATCATTTTTATTTATAAATATTAACATATGAAATGGGTCCCTTTAAAGATTAATTGGTATCAATACTTTTATTGTTCAAAAAGGTCCGATAATCAAATGAACTTATTTTATAAAACCCTTTTGAAAAACCAATTTAAAGAAATAAGGAAAATCTTTGTCATTGCGATAAAGCGATTGCAAGATCGCATATTGCAATGACATAAGAAATATAAATAAACGGCACATTGATTTCTGCCGATGCGATATCGCAATCAGCGATCGGCAATACTTCATGCACATTTTAAAAGCGCCCCATGCCATTAGCCCCGATGCGATGCGAAATCGGCGATCGGATATCGACAGTAATATTTACTTAAGTCTTAATGTGCTCAAAGCTTTCCCCCCCCCGATGCGATGCAATCGGCAATCGGCAATATCCAATGCACATCATTAAGGCGCACAGGTCATACCCCCGATGCGATCCGATATCGCTATCGGCGATCGGCGATACACTATATGTGCACTTTATAATCTTCATTCTCCCGACGCGATGCGATAAAGCGCAGTTTTCAATAAAAATCCGTTAAGTGATGGGATATCACAATTCATTCATATTTAAAGCTTGATCGGTTAAACAGTCATTTACCTGCACTCAACCGCCAAAACGCCCACTGCACGCTTAAGTGAATCATTCAGCCGAATAACGATATAATGGGCATTTAAGGGATGACAGGTTTTAAACGGCCAATTAATGAGATCATAAGTCTTAAAATCTTTCCATGGATTGTGTCTGCGCCCATTTTTAAAGGCTAATCCCTTATTACGCACCTATGCATATGTTCTCATCACTTGCAAGTTTTCATTGCTATTTCTCTGTATCACGTATATTTGCGCCGCTGTGCAGAATTCATCCATAGAAGGAAGCTTAAATAAGATGGGGAAAAAATCTAAGAAGACCGCAGGCGCCTCCACTACATCAGCAGCAGGACAAGCTCTTGTGGACAAGAAGAAGGGCTTAATATCCGATACTACATGCACGGGTCTCACTAGAGTTACTTGGCAAGGCACTTACAACCTAATTGAAGCCGAAGAACCAGAAAAGACAGTAACAGAAGCTACTGCGGATCCTACTCGCAAGTCTGATTGTACTCTCAAAGATTTAGCCGACTCTTTCCTTCACAGAATAGCGGCCAGGGAGAAAATTCTCCCATACACAGATGTAGTGCGGTGGGCGATTCAAGAAATCCCAATCTTGGACAGAACTTTCAACACTAGAGATGGGAGAATCTTTGGATCGTTCAGGCCGGATGATCTAAGACAAATGTATCATTTGCCCGAGCCGGAGAAGATATATAATAAAGCATTCCTGGAGAAGTTTGCAAGCGAAAATGAAGTTGAATCTGAACCCATCCGGGATTGGAGACAAAATCCAGCCAAACACAAACACGAATCTTCCGATAAGTACTCGGTCGATTCTCTTGCTTCTCCTTATTGCTATGCGGGAATAATGATGTGTAGATTATGGGGATTGCATGACTCTGCTAATTTTACCATAGAGATGGTTCCTCTAATGGAGGCAGTTGTAAACGGTATAATTATGGATTGGGCCACCATCCTTTCTGACAAATTAGCACAAGTTGTGCGTGACTTTAGACATCAGACTATCGTCACAGAAAGGAAAATTCCCCCATTCTATTACAGTGCATATATCTTAGATACACTATGTTTCAATTCTGAATTCCCCGTGCTCGGCTGGAGGTGGACGCCACAAGATCCCACGGCCATCCACATATACCATCAGAAACTATGGAAGTCCTCTTACAAGCACCATCTGTACCAAATCTGCAATGGCTTTATGGTGCCTATTCACTATTCTATTTTTGACAAACCCATTCCCAAGATTTCCTATCAAGCTTCGTTTGATATAACGGCGGTAGCGAGTTGGTTTGGGGAGGAGAGATTTACCTACATAAGAGTTTTCGGCAGCCAAGCCGACCCACATGTTCTCCCTTTGTATATACCAGATAAGTTGCTAGCAAGAGAAATCGCCTATCAGATTACGGCTAAGAGTGTTACACAAACTCTCAAGAAAGAAAAGAAGAGGGGCTGGCCCTCTTTTCCCTTCAGATGTGGTGTCTATACCCTGCATGATCTCAAACATGCAGAAAAGGAAGCCACAAAGCTTCAATCCTTAACTCTGGCGACTATCCCAAACAGGCCATATGATCCAAATAAAGTTGCCTACAATGCACTAGAACAGGCCAAATTGACAAAATTTGAGCACAAAGAAGATATATTTGACGACCTATTCGTTTCAGTCGAAACAATAGGTCAGGCTAAAGAACTCGCTCGAATGAAATATAATGATGAAGGGCTGACTGAGTTTAATAAGCTTAGAGAACAGAGGTTGCAAACTCTGCCTCTAGATTTACTAGCAACAACCCCGGCGACATCATCAAGCAGGCCTGTTCGGCAACAATCAAAGGAACCTTCGGTGGTAAAAAATGATCATAAAAAGGAACAGGAGGAAAGGCAGAGAAAAGAAAAAGAAGAACGGTAGAAGAGAGCGCACGAGGAGAAACAGAGGAAAGATAAAGAGGAACAACAGAGGAAAGAGCAAGAGGAACAACAGAGAAAAGAGCAAGAGGAAAGGCAAAAGAAAGAACAAGAGGAACAGCTGAAAAGAGAGCAGGAAACAGTGCGGAAGGAGTCCCAAGCCGAAAAGGAGAAACAGACCACCACCGATATCAATGTGGACACTACCATAGACCCCAAACTACTCCAGGAATGGCAGCAGTTTCATTCCATCATCAGTGGATTGGAATGTTCAAAAGATGGGGACACTTCCAAGACAAATGATACACAGGACATCACTTCACCTCAGGTTCTAAGTGGAACCAGCGGCCCACCCATTTCTAAGGATGTTGAAGTAATACCAAAGGACCCCTCCGACCAAATCATTCTCCAGGTAGAAGATATTCCTCCCCTGGATGTTTTCTACAGCCCGAGGCATAGAGCAGTTGTAAAGCGATCAAGGAAAAGACGAAGGACTGATCAACCTTCTATCTTTTGGGAGCAAACAGTCACGGGTAATGTAGTATGGAAGGAGGAATTGGACCCCTCCGATGACCTAACAAAGCTGTCACAGTATGCAGGAGCCTATTCCGCAGCAACAATCGACAAGGCATCGGAGGTAAGTCTTCTACTGAAGACTAAGGACCAAGAAATTTTTACACTACAGGCAGAATTGGCCGAGACAAAGCAGAAGGCAGCGCAAGCAGAGGAGCAGTTGCTGGCACAACAGCAAATGAACAATCAATTAACCCAGCAATTGCAAATAGAAAAGCAAAGGATCGACCAAAGCGCGATCCAGAAACAGAATGAATTGTCGGAAGCATTGGCACAATTGAGAGCAACAAATGAGCAAATGATGAAAACAAAAGATGAGCAAATCGCTCAATTGTCATCGCAGCTCGAAATAATAAAGGGCGCTCCACAGGTGGATGAGTTCAGATCAGAAGCATTGCAAATAAACAATGCATTAATATCACAAATTAGGCTCCTTTGTCAACAACTCACTGAGGCAGAGCCATTGTGTGAGTTAACTACATCCATTAATCAGCAGGTAGAGAAGGCCAGGAATGAGTTAGACCAAGCCGAAGAAATCATAACTGCATATCTTGACTGGCAAGATTCTGATCTAGGAAAAGCAGCAAAATTGCCCAGGATCCAAGAAACATATAAGGATATACTCTTCACAGAATGGCAAACTCAGGTGATGAAAGCAGAGAGGGCGGCTTCAAGATGTAAATCAACCTCCAGCAACCTAGTTGATATGGTTAACAACACTCTCTACTTAGCGAATATGATTTCCCAATGTATGCCAAGAAAGATGACAACAGCAAACATGTTAGAGCAAACGTGTTATCCTGACTTGGAGGAAAAGGGGAGATTAATCGCTGGAGTTAACAGTTTGACCTTCGATGCATATTGGCTTTTCCTGATTAAGCCGCACACACAGAGAGCCGCCCTTAAGTGTTTAACAGATGCAATCGGGTGTATAATTCCTGACATTCAGGATGCCACCTATGCTGCCCAGCTCAGTTCGCGTCTCAACAAACCGCCTGAAGTAGAGCCAATGCTTGCGATAAGTCAGCTCAGGTTTAAAGGCAAGCAACCTACCTGATGAATCATGCCGCCGATTGCCAGATCACTCCGGGAAATAGGATCAATATTTATTGATACCAATTATGTAGGATTTCTGTTTATTAGATATTTAGATTAGTTTAGTATTTATAGACCCTTTCGTTGTTTTGGAAAGGGTCGTAAAGTTTTGTAACAGACTTAAAAGACTGAAGTTTGCACTACTGTGCTTCAGTCAATATTCTTTTATGAAACCAGACCAGTTGTTCTTAATTTGACAAGGAAGCTTCTTTATGCAATTGTGCACTATTGTCTTTGTTGAGGATGTTTTTTGCGTTGAAGGAAGAACTACAAATAGCGATTGATATTTGGGAGTGTTAAAGCGGCTCATATGGTATTTCTATCTATGTCTGAATTCATTCCTACTATGTGAATTGTTATTTGATTATTCTTGCTATTGTTGATTATATGCATGCGTTGTAACAGCATATCTTTATTCATTCCACTATTGGATGTTTTATGATGTGCCTTTTCCTTAAATCATGTATATGTCAATGATATAAATGATAAAGTGTGGTAATATCGCCTTAATCGCTTTGCTTAACTATTTAGGCATAGCAATCATGAACAGAATAACGTCCATGTCTGTCAAATGGAGTCATCTATATGCCCGTTTATAGATAAGGATCATCAAGCGCTGCACTTTAAAAGCTCAATAAGTCCCCGGGATAGATCATAGTTATTATATTTTTGTCAATAGTTTTAGTTATTCGCTCATCGCTAGCGTAGTTTATAATCATCCATCCATCCCGTTTATCTACTTCTGGGAAACTGGTCCCATTATCCCCAGTCGGAGCCACTATTCCAAACGGAAAAGGAGCTGTACTAAGGTCCGGACCGGGTGGTTATCCCCGATGTTGTTGCAGCGATTTTCGAGGCATCAACACCTCCTCGGCAAAAATATCCAAAGGAAAATGAGTAGGCTCCATGGGAAAATTCTTCCCAATAGGCATTAACAAGAAAGTCAATTGAGCATAATTAGATGTAGATAAGTCTTAAAAAATAGAAAACATAGTTTCGTTTTAGAAAGGGGTGTAGGAACTTGAGGAAGGAAAACATAATTCTTGTTGAATCAAAAGGGAAGACACTTGAAAAATATTTTCACCTAATTTTTTCATGGAAGCTAAAACACCTGACCTTGCAGTGGCAACATATACATGAGACTCGACTTGGTTAAGAAGAACATGCTGGTAAATTTCTATGTAATTAATTGAGAAAAATTGGTCAAATATATCTTATTGAGTGTCCATTAATGGAATATGGGAAGAAGAACCTGCTAAAATGGCTCTCTTTGACATTTTAATAATCTTGGATGTTCAGAGATTTCGCGCAAATACCTAATTAGTGGCGGGTAATGCTGACTAGAGCTGCAATTTGTACAATTAGATCCACGAAAGAAAGAGAAAAGGAAAATGATAAATAAACAGAGTAAATAAACGAGATTTTATAGAAGAAACAAAACAACGGGTGGGAAAAATAGAATTAAATGCGAATGTGGGAAATTTGAACACTTACATGGTGACAAGATGGTTGATGAGCTAGCAGATGACGTGGACGATGAGGTGGTGGAGGGGTGTGATAACAAGTGGTGACAGAGTAGTGGCAGAATGGCTATGTGTTGCCCACACTCGCTTGTCGACGTAATCGCGCTTGCTTGCCGACGTAATACGGGGTCAAGATCCTATACGGAGAAAATTCGATGGAGTCCCCCCGTAACCATTGTAATCCGTTTATATGCGGTCAGGAAATATTTTGAAAAGTCTTTACGGAGGTAATCAGAAAGCTAACCTTCGGGCATGTAGTGTCGTCGAGTTTGCTCCATCCGATGGGCCCCGCTTCTATCTTCCATCGCGCTTGAAAATATAATCGATATTTAACATCTCTGACTTTGATGTTGCTGAATTTAATATATAGGGACCCATCTAATTTAAACTTAAGTTTTCATTAGGATTTAATTAGTGCAGCTTAATCCACCATCATACATTAATCAAAATTCAAGATCAAAATTTCTTTTTCTTTTGAATTTTTTTTTTTTTTTTGTAGATATACATACATTTTCTTCTAAAAATAGATAAAAGTAAAATGAGCTACAACATCTGGCTCCACTTGGGGATAGTGTTTTAAAACAAAACACTAAGAACCATAGATTAGTGTCTTCACCTCAGGCATGGAGTCAAAATTATAGCTTGAAACATTACAATGAAGAGCTCGTAGAATTTTCAGAATGATCAAACTAGTATATACACTAAAGAGATGAAATGAATTTAGTGCTGAAAGTAGTGTTTAAAATACTGCCCATTGACTGACAGCTGTAACAGTTCACCATCCAAATTTTCCAGAATGAAAGTATTATTGGTTCGGACTTCTGCTATTTTAAAAGGACCAAACCATAAAGGCTCAAACTTTCCATGTTTGCCTTTATCTTCTCTCCTTACAGCCCATCGAAGAATCAAATCTCCAGGCGGAAAAAGAATATCTCTAGCCTTTTTGTCATTTACTTCATTTTTTCTTGGTAACTGATCAAATTCTCCATTACTTTATCACTATTTTCATTCAATTCCACCAACTAATTCATCCTTCTTGTGACCGCATTTGATTTTTGTTGAGCATCTTAGATAAGTGCCACAACAGGTTTTGCTAACTGACTAGGAAATAAAGAAGCTGCTCCATATACTAACTCAAAAGGTGATTTTGCGATCGACGGAGTCACTCACTATTCATATGGTGAGGGTCCTCTCCTCTCCCTCTCCTTAACAGTCGAGCCCCTGACGGACCTTATGGTCGAGTACCTAAAGGTTCAATTTACTTATTGGGTGGGGGGGCTATGGTCGAGCCTGCTTACGCATCCTTAACAGTCGAGCCTGCTTACGCATCCTTATTAGTCGAGCGTGCTTACGCTGGGTATGTGAAAAAATTGGCAATTTCATTGTATAAGCGATGAAGAACCCTAAATAGAATACTATTTATTATCCAATATTCCTGAACCTAATGTTGGTCTATCAGATCTCTAGAGACCTATACTTAAAGCTCCGATTAGCGGAAAGATAGAATTACTCGCAGTGTATTGTGGCCAAATAGAAACGTCTTCCCCCCCCCCCCCCCTCCCTCCGTACGGATAGAAGTGGGTGACCTCCTAGTAGTAACTCTATTTTCCCATAAGGAAAACTTCAACTTTGAATCCCAGTTTTTCTGATTCTCCGCAATTGTTTTCTTGACTATCTTCACCAGGGATTTATTTGAAGATTCTGCTAGCCCATTCCCTTGGGGGTGATAGGTGCTAGAATGACAGAGTATCACATTATATTATGGCAGAAGTCAATCAACTCTTCAGATCAGAAAACCTGGGCATTATCTACTACTAACTTTTCCGGACAACCAAACCTGCTGAAAATATTTTCTTCTAAAAATTTAATTACCACTAAATCATTAGCTCTCCTCCTTGGAACAACTTCTAACCATTTGTAAAATAATTTGTCCCTGTCAAAATCGATCTATGTTGCCACTAGAGGGTGGATTTATCTCCCTATAAAATCCAAACCCCATTGTCTAAAGGGTTCCTCCACAAACACAGGAATCAATGGTAATGGTGCTAAACAAACATTTAGCACTTTTGACAACTTCTCAAAAGTCTGTAAACATCAGAAAACAAAGAGGGCCAAAAGAAACCAGCCTTCAAGATCTTATGTGTTGTAACCTTCCAACTGTAGTTACCACCACAGAGGCATCCATGATATTCATTTAAAACTTCTATAGTTTTTCCTTATGTTAGACAGAGCAAATAAATACCAGCTGGATCTCTCCAATACAACTTTCCATTTGCTATTACATAATTTTGAGCTTTGACTCTGAGAGATTTATATTTTGTTCTATCTAAAGAAGAAGGACAACTAAGGAAACATAAATAATGAACAATTTCTTTATACCACTAAGAACAAAGATACTTATATTGAATTATTTTATGAGGCTCTTTATTCTTACCTTGTTCTTCTTTTGTCTTGGATTCAGCAACTTCATCTAGAAAATTAATTCCCATAGCTTGATGACTAGATTTTGTTAAGATTTTTGCTAATCCTTGTCCTTTCACCATCTTAGTTGGCTTGATTTCCATATCATATTCCTGAATTTTTTCAATCCACTTTCCTCTTTTTCCATCGCTATCACTCTGAGTCAACACATCTTTGAAAACAACATTAGGAATATAAGAAGTAATCTAGGATTGAAGAATATAAACTCTAAAATCCTTTAGTTATTTCACTAAAGCATAGGCTTGTTTCTCCAAAATATTATACTTCAACTCTGCATCCCTTAACACCCTGCTGAAGAATGGTACAGGTTATTCCCTATTTTCCTGATTTCTTTGCAAAAGTACCGCTGAAGAGTAAAAGGCAAATGAGAATATCTGAAAAGGCTTTTGATAATTGGGACTCACTAACATAGGGGCTTCTTGAAAGGCCTCCTTGATCCAGGTAAAATATTCCATGGCAGCTGTGGTCCACTTAACTTCTACATCCTTTTTCAACATGTCAGTGATTTCCTTAACTTCTGCATAATTTGGGACAAACCTTCTTAAAAAATTGATCTTTCCCAAAAAACCCTGAATCTCCTTTTTTCTCCTTGGCAGAGGTATATTTTTAATTGCTTCTACTCTTTTTGGATCTATCCTAACCTCTTCCTTAGATACAATATGGCCTTGTAATTTTCCTTCTTTCAAAGCAAAATGAGATTTCTTGGGGTTTAAGGATAAGCCATACCTTCTGCATTTTTCAAAAGTTTGCTGCAAATTCTTCAAATGTTTTTCATTTGATTTGGAGAAAATTGTAATTTCATCCAAATAAATTACTACAAATTTCTCTTTTTCACGTACAAAGGCTATATCCATAACCCTCTAGAAAGTAGCACCAACATTCATTAATCCAAAAGCCATCTTAACATACATGAAAGTGCCCCATGGAGTGGTCAATTGTAATATGGGTTGCTAGCAGTCAAATCAGTTCAGAGTGTCCATTTGGCAGTTCAAATGTTCAAAAGAACAAATATGCGAGAGACAGAATTCCAGAAATTAGAAGGTAATAAATTCAAGCCTGTTGGAGGATACACACTTAAAATCTTTTATTCGAGGGGAATATGATAAATTATATCTGTGCTGCATGTGTGCATGTTTTCGGGACCCCGAGCTCTGCTAATAACTTCTATCCTGAATTGGCCTTTCTATCATTATTAAAGTTTGTGATTGTTATTGCACACAGTGAGCTTAGGGGGTATTTGTCACTATTGGTAATCATTTTAATTCTAGCCATCACGTAGGTAACAATTATTACAATCGAAGTACAGACCTTCAATTTACCCAAAAATCTTAAAAGGGAATATTAAGGTAAGGATGATCATCTTTTAAACCGCCGGCATGTGCACCGTAGTCCATGACATTGAATATCAGGGAGCAATGGAATCACTTTTGCTCTGCACCTTTTTGTGAGTAGCCCAACTTGAATCCACCATTAATAGAGCCATAATAGCAACAACTGAAGCGAATGTAGTTTGCACATAATTTATTTGTTCAAAACGACTCGTAATTTTTATTTTTACGCACAGAAAATTAGAAATATCATAAACATTGTTTGAAAGGAATTAAAGCATTCAGATTATAAAGCGCTTTTCCCATAAAACATCTAACAAAAACATTCAGATTATAAGTTCCTGCCATTATTTATCAGTTCCTGAACACTTTAATGGGCGGTAAGTACCAAAACTTTTAGTCCTTGGGCTATCATTTCAATGAATTTGTATGTTGAGAATATTTTAGCATTGACTAATATTAATATAAATTATATTAGTTAGCTTTCAAAAAAAATATAATATTAATATTATATTAATATTTCACTTGTGAGGGAAAACTATATTTAAGTGTGACATATCTTATGGAGAGCATATAAAAGACCACGAATACAATAGAAGATAAATTAAAGTCCATGTCCTACTTACTCTTATATGTATTGAGGTGATTGAACAACCATGATAAGGGAAGATTAAAGAAGATGTATTATATAAATTTAATTAGATCGTAAAGAATTATTATTATAGTGTTTGTTGAATGCTTAAGTTGTGTGATGGTTATAAATGAATTTTTATTATTAATTTGTTTTAAAGAGGATAATTTTTTAAATTGTAAGATATCCACCATGAATATTTATAATAGTTCTTCCCTCTAATGGGAGGGTTACATTGTAAAGAGAAGAAGTTTCCATTTTTGAAGCTAGTAACATTAGGAAATTAAGACTAGGAGAAAAATAAAATATATCTATGAATATCGGGTAGGAAGAAATGAAGGGATGTTCTATCAAGAAGAAAGTTCTTTTAACGGTATTGATGAGTGGATGTAAAACCGAGGGATTTTAGCTAGTAATATCTTAACAATGAATTTCACCAGAATTTCCTTGGGGAAGGAAGAATATATGACGAGAGATTAAGACTCAAGATGATGAGGGTCATGTGAAATTTAACGATGCACTTAGATTATTATACCTATGGTGTAAATGGTAAACTTCCTAGTTGAAAAAAAAATGGAAATGATTATTGAAAAAGTAGTTGGTATCTTGATGAAAACATAACACTAATAACACTGATGAGATAACATGGATCCTAGATGGATGTTCAATAATCGTAATTCATAGTTGAATGTTTGTAAAGTAAATGAAATTGATTTTTTGATGAGCCATGATAAGAATGCTTATAGAGTATTATTCTAAAGTATTGAGATGTTCTCATATTGACGATGTTCCATGGTAGGAAGATAATGATTTACATATGGTTCTTATAGTGATAATGTATCCATATGATAATAGCAATATGCATAGGTATTATGTATATTGACACATTCACTTACTAAGTGATGATAGGTATTTGATGTTGAATACTCATGATGGATATGATATGCATAATGTGATGCTATAATATGAGGTTTATTGACATGTGGTTCATTTATTATGTGAAGTCATGATATGTCTTTGATGCAAATATGTTGATGTGCTAACTTATGAGGGTATTTCATGAGGTGAAGCATGTGATATGCATACAAATTTATGACATGCATGAGCATGCAGTTCGTCATTATTCATAATGTTGCGATTAACAAGGATGAATGTTCTCATGATGACATGCAAAACTTGGCATGTGGATTATTTTTATGATACTATGATGGTATAGCTAATCCATTGGTTGCATGTTGAGGTGTGATGATTGACAGGACTCC
Source organism: Pinus tabuliformis (assembly GCA_031772625.1). Classification (NCBI taxonomy): domain Eukaryota; kingdom Viridiplantae; phylum Streptophyta; class Pinopsida; order Pinales; family Pinaceae; genus Pinus; species Pinus tabuliformis. Next base: position 514,955,871 of record CM062807.1, read on the forward strand.
ACAAATGGGCTGAGAGGGCCTGTTTATTTGATGATATGGTTAATGCATTGGATGCATGTGGAGATGTGAGGATTCACAGGACTCCACAAATGGGCCGAGAGGGTCGGTTTATTTGATGATCTCGTGTGAGCCCATACGCACGAGGGAGAATAAGTAACACCATATGGGCTGGGGACAAACTCAATCAACACTACATATGCCAGTGGTTCCTTTGTCTTGTGTATAGCTCTTGATGGATAGCTCTTGAAGAGCTATGAGACCATCTTGAGGAGGCCAAGTGCCTGATGTTCTAGGCTTGGTGCCTAGTATTGAATTGGGATGCCGAAGTCTGGAAGGGTTGTATAAGACTTCGATGCCTGGGGCTGTGCGCCTTAGTAGTTGTGGAGGGAGTGGGCCAGCCTTGCCAGATGCCCGGGGTCATTGAGTACCGGACCGGATGCCTGCCTTGGGGCAGATTAGGTCTGAGTCAGGCGCGAGCCTTGGGGCCAGCCTTAGACTAGGATACAGACCGGGTCAGGCTTAGCCTGGTGCCGAAAGTGGGAAAAAGGACAGAGATTCCTTGAGATTTCCCGGGGTGTTGGGGACTTTCGATGCCTGCTGGTTATACTAGTTCAGTAGAGGGTGTTGGAAACAGGAAGTAAATAAAATAATAAATAATAAATAATAAAAACAATACAAAATACATAATTCAACATAACTTCGGGACGAAGTTCCTTAAAGGGGGAGAGTATGTAATATCCCTTCCCTTAATAATACATAATAAATAATAATATAATAATAAATAATAAATAATAAAAATAATAAAAAAATACAAATAAATAATAATAATAAATAATAAATCACTTAATAATAAATAATAAAAATAATAAATCATAAATAATAAATGAATTTAAAAATATACAAGAAAATAAATAAAAATAATAAAAATAAAAATAGTAATAACTATACTAAAACTCTAAATAAGAATAAATAGAAATAAAACAAGAAAACTATCAAAAAGAAAGAAATAAAACAAGAAAGCTAAAAATCAAAAGAAAAGTAAAGAAATAAAACAAGAAAGCTAAAAATCAAAAGAAAGTTGCATGTAGACACATGGAGTGTGTGCATGTGGTTCCCCTTCCAATGTTGTTCTATTTAATAGATGGTGAGGAAGATGGGAGGCATTCCGGCATTCTATCATTCCGAGATTCTATCTTTCATTCTCTGGGGAGAATGGTATACTAAGACTTAGGAGCACTGGCAGTAGTACGTTGATTGAGGGCTCGAGGGTGGCCAGTTGTAGCAAGACGTTGCACAATTGAGCCTATGGTTGGGTGGAGAGTCGTCCCCAAAACCTTGTTGCAGATAGCAGACTTCAACCGAAATCACAGATAAGTGCTCTAATCATAATTTTGAACTTGAAGTTAATTAATTGAATTGCATGTTGAATATAAATTACTTTATTAATTACATGTTTATTTTGGGTTGCTACATCAATGTTGTCTTTTTCTGATCTTTTGGTTGCACTGAAATTTTATTATAACCTGAAAAACCATCAATCATTGATAATCAAGAAGATCATGTTACCTTTTGCAAGATGTGATCTATTTTGGGAAGAGGATAGTTATCCTTCAGTGATGCCTTGTTTAAATTCTAGAAATCAATGCATAATTGAATCTCCCCATTCTTCTTCCTCATAGGTACTAAATTATCCACCCACTCGGAATATCTCAGAGGAACAATTATTTTAGCTTGCAACAATTTCTTGACTTCTTTCTCAATTCATGGCAACAATAAAGGATTAATCTGTCTCAACTTTTACTTATATGGCTTAATCCTTCGCTTCAAAGGAATTTTATGCTGAATGATGCTAGTATCATAAGTATTTAGATATTCATAGGACCATGCAAATATATCAACATATTTCCTGAAAATATCTACATAATTCTATTTGAATTCTTTTGGAACATCTTTTTCCAATCTCACCACCTTTGGCTATTGCTTTACTCCAAGATTACAATCTTCAAGATCATCTTCTAAATACATTTTCTTTGTATTGAAAACAACATCATTTACATTAAAAATATCTCTCCAAGGGTACCAATCCTTTAGGTATCACATTATTCTTCGACTGCATTATCTTCTGATCTCATATAGAATCCTTTAAAGGAAATTTTATGCTTGATTCATCTTCTTCAACTCCTTCAGTTTCATCCTCTTGGCCAATCTCCAAGTTCAAAAATTCACCTACCATTTATAGAAATCTTTTAATCTGTTCTTTATCTTCGAATCGCTGCCAATAATCTACATTATCGAAAATGCCAATGAATTTGCTAGTCTATTACCATCCCTAAGTACAAATTGTATATTGAAAGCATAAAAAAAGTTATCCACCAAATCTTGCACTTCGTTCCTATATGTCTTAAGCCTTGGATGTTTTGCTTGACATTGATTATTGATTTGTTTAACTACCAATTCTGAATCTCAAAAAATAGAAATACATTGTATTCCTAATTTTTTTGTAGCTTGTAAACCAAGAATCAAAGCTTCATATTCAATAATATTAGTTGTAGAGTCAAATTATAATTTAAAAGACAATGGAATCATATGAATTTTTGGAGAAAGTAGAAGAATTCCAACTCCATCCCCTTCCTTCGAATAGGCACCATTGAAATACAACTTCCAAACTCCACTGACTACTACCTCCTTGCTTTTAATTGCTGAAGGGATTTGTACTTCTATATCTTCAACAATTTCCTGTGATTCTTGTAACATAAAATAGGAAAAATCATCTTGTTCTTGACTATAAATAGGAGAATTACTTGAACACTCCTTTGTAATAGTCTTTACAAACCTGGTCTCTCGATAAAGTGAAATCTAGTATAAGTACTCCTCCCAATTTGGCTCCCAAGGATTTAGAGAGAAATATTCCAAAACAAGATGGTATATCTACAACAACCACATCCATTACAATACTCCTAGCTGAAATTTGAGCCAATGACACCACCAAATCCGTAATCAATCTCACACATTTGACCTTTCTTGAATCAAAAGGATATAGTTATTTATAAGGCTTGTAATTTGCAAGTTTAATTGCTTCATAACTGAAAGTGGCATTAGATTATGAGATGCTCCTGAATCTAACATATAATTATGAAGTATGAAAGTATGCATGAGCAGAGAAATATAAATAGTTGGTGTAGAAGTATCTTGTTCCTCCACATGAGGACCAAACATCACCATTGGTCTTTCCTCCTGTAAATTAATTAAATCTGCAAAATGATTATCTTGTGAAATATTTATAAAGTCAAATAATTTCTTTTATAAGTAGGAATCTTCACTAGCTCAATTAAAGGAATTGGAACTATTTGTTTTTCTAGTTCTTTTAATAAATTAAAAGAATGACCTTCTTTCACTCTTTTCAAATTTTCCTCTTCATTTAAGTTCCGACTTGGCACCTTCTATGAACTAACAACAGGTCGTTGAACATATTTGTGCAACACCCTTGAAACCTGCTTCTTGTTTGAACTTTTTGTTGCTCAGCTATACCTATTGGGACAGTATTGATCTGCCACTTTCCTTTATCAAATTGTCTTGGAGATTGTTGCTTGGCTGTCTGATCCATTTCCTCCTCTACAATGTATTGGAGTCTTGATCTCTTTCTAGATCTAAGATCATATTTTTTATGAAACTCTGATTACATGAAATCTATAAACTTATTACAGTATTCTTCAATTTCTTCATCATCCAAAGAGACCTGATGACCTATTGAGGCCTCAAAAATCTGTGGCAACAACAAGGAGGATAACCACCCGGTCCAGACCTTAAAGCAGCTCCTTTTCCGTTTGGGATAGTGGCTCCAACTGGGGATGATGGGACCAATTTCCCAGTGTTTTAGGTTTATATGATTTGTGGGATTATTTCAAATGATTTGCAAAAGAATAACTAAAAACTAACACAACTTTATTCTAAGATGCAAAACTTTGAATTAAATCTATTTTAATCTAACCCGGGGTATTGCTAGTTTTATGCGATATAAAAAGATGTCTATGTAATCTATGATGATATAGATCAATCATAGACTATATAGAGTTAATATATTGTAAGATAATTCCTTTGAGAAAATAGTTAATCAAAAGAATTGTGAAAAACATATCGCATATTCTAATGATCATATATAAAACAGACCATTCTCTATTCTGATATCGTACAATAGTGCAACTGATACTTCAAATAGAGATGACAGATTTCATACATAATTCATGAAAGATAAACTTATCACTAATGCTAGAACAAAGATTTAGCAAACATGATAATAGTACCAGATGTGTACCGTTCTGCTCATTTGATCAGTGATAATAGGCCACAATCAATCTTCTACCAATGAGTATCTCAAAGAATACAATAGTGCATCAACAGTGATCAACAAAAAGATATGTAATTGAAAAGACCACGTTCCATGATTTCATCAAGGCATCGACAAACTTACGATAGCGCATTCTTTGTAAATGTTCTTAATAAAATTCTAGACCCTTCTCTAAATGCATGAGAAGGGTTTAAATACTATTCTAATTAACTAAAAATAAATTAAACAAAATATCTATGAGGAGGTTTCAAACAACCTTCCTCCTTCATAGTATCCAACTTTCCAAAAATAAAACTGCTCAAAAATGACTCAAGTCTTTCTCGATGAATCACCGCTGCCAACTTTGCCTCTCAGCTCACAAATATCGGACATTGGCCTGACTTGTGGTGGCATCCCAAATTGTGTTCTCAACTGCCCTACAAATATAGCGTCGTGTAAAGGTGGCAGCATTCTTTGTACTGAATCCAAGGAGAAATTCAAGGTCATGATCTGACTGTGTGGTTTGACCAAAAGTTGCCACACTGCTTCCCAGTTAGTTTTTGATAGCTGACTTTTATTCTTTGAATTCTCATCTAATGCTTTAAGATCAGGAAGTGGTTTTGGATCACTTTCCTTTATGAGGTTGGATGTGTGCAACATGTGATTTACTGTTTTGACAATGCTTTTTGAAATACCTGATGCTCTGGCTATTGCTAATCCGGCATGTTTCACTTGTGAGTCCCAATCAGTGAATAGAATATCCTTGTGTCTTTTGTTGATCTTCAAGAGACTTGACCTTTTCCCCTCATCTGAATCCTGCCATTCAATATAGTCAGAGATCTTAGAATTGAGTTCATTGAACTCAATTCTTTGATCAATAATCATGTTTGTTAATTGTTCACTAGTATCCAGATGTGGAATGATATTTGATGTATGTTGGAGGAAGAACTGTTGTTGCTTTGACAGTAAAGTATTAAGTGCTAAAGCCTCATTAATGAATTCCTCTACAGTAGGAATATCCTTATACCTAGGTCACTCTTTAGCTCCTAGATTTGTTTGTTTTTAGCAAATAAGTCATTTTCATGACTTATTCTCAGTAGTTCCATATCCTGTTGTAGCTTGTGAAGTTGCTCCTCTGCTTGATGGTTCACACTGTCTCTTTCCTCATCTAACTGCCGCTGTAATAGTGTGATCTGGTCATCTTTTTCTTTAATCAAAACAAAGACTTCGGTTGCTTTGTCAATTGTTGTTGTAGCATAGGCTCTAGAAAATTGAGATAGCTGAGTCAACTGTTTGGTCGAATTTATTTGTGTGTCCTTCCATAGGACATCCATAAATTCATGTTCTGGAGGAGTTTCGACTCTCCTTCTCTTTCTCTGTCTTTTTACAACAGCTTTATGAAGAGGGCTGTAAAAGACATCCAAAGGAGGGATATCTGTTACATTCAAGACAATTTCAGTAGTTGGGTCTGTAGGAATTACCTCTGTATCTTGGAAACTTGTTTTTGGACCTTCAGTGGTCCTTGTTGCTGTAATTATTTGCCCTGGTGGGGTCTGAAATCCTGTGAGTTCTTGTGTTGATGATACCTTAGGGGTATCCTGTAGTTTGTCATTGAATGCATCCCACAATTTTTCTAGTTCATCTGCTTCTGCTTCCTGATCTTGTGACGTGCCTGGCTTAGTCTGCTCCTGAGACTTGGTTTCAATTCTATAATTAGTAATCCAAAATTCTTGTGGAAGGTGCTCTAATCTCTACTCTCTAAACTCCTGGAATTTTTTCAATTTCTCTGGATTTAACTTTGTCTTGACCCAATTCCGAATCTGCTCAAAGTTCTCAGCTGATTCCAGTAAATCTTCAAACTCATCTACTGCATGAGTTACAGGTTTGATCTTAACTGAAAGGGTGAATTTGTTTGCTACTTGCTATGGATCAAAAGACCTTGATGGCAGAGTGGGGAGCTTTAATAACTGCAAATTCTGATACTCTTTATATGCATGACCATAATTAACAAGGGTAAATGACCCACACTAAAGAGGAAAATTTGGCTATAGGGATTTCTTCATTTCCCTCAATGTTCTTGTGAGGCCATTTCCTACTGTTTGGTATGCTACTTCCCTAGCCAATAGTTTATCTAAGACATACATAGGGAGGACATGTGGGGAAGCTTGGCTACCAAATATCCTGATATAAGAGAAAGATTCTTCAAGAAAATACCTTCAAATTTCTTGGAGGTCTACGATAGCTTCTTTTGTGAATCTCAGACATCTTCTGTTGAAAACTAACTGATGTAAGGGAAGAACAACTCCATAGCATAATTGGTGAAAATGTGGAACAAAATTTTGTTCCCACATTTGCTTATAATTCAGGAAGATAGGAGTAGGATCATTGGTAGTCCATTTCCAACCCATGGTTGGAAAATGAGTGCAGAAACAAATAGCATCGAAGACATATGCAGACATGAAGAATTGGGGAACTTCTCTAGAGGAGGCAACCCTGGTTTGGTGATATTCAGTAATCTCTTTGGCCAAATTCTCATGCAGAATGGTTGCCCAATTCATAATGTGAGAATTAACACAAGCATCAATTAAAGGAACCCAATTGATCGAGAACTTAGTATTATCGGGGAGACCATACAACCTACATAACATAGAGGCTACGAAATTATAAGGGTTGGCTAAATAAGCAATGGAATACATACCTGCTTTATCTTGTTTGAACTTATTGTCTCTTCTCCTCCATTCCTGTATCATTTGAAACGGGTCTTCATTTTCCTTTACAAACTTTGCAACAAACAGTTTGTCGTAAATGTCCTGGGCACCGGGTAGCTTGTACATTTGTTGTAAATCTTCAGCTCTGAAAGAACCTAAGACTGCGTTCCTTTTTGTCTTGATAAGTCTATCTTCCACTTCTGTATTTTCTACTACCCATCTTATCATATCTGTGTATGGCAAGAGACTGGCCCTTACTCCTATTCAGTGGAGGAAAGAGCGTACAACATCTCTGAACTGTACTCCTGATGGTTCTGTACTGTGAGCAGTTGGTCGAATATCCATTACTTCAGGGTTTTCACTCTCCAGCGTAGTATAGATGGTCTTCCATGAAATGGCACCTCCATCTGCAGTGCATGTTGTGTCTGTAAAAATGGACGGCATATCCGTGCTTTCGGTTTCTGCGATAGATTTCTTGGTATGCTTCTGCATCACCTTCCGAATGGACATCGTTTCAGCGGAGTTCCTATTAAAACCAACAACAATTAATTGTCGCATAGAATGAAAGATTTGATGAAATGACTGAAATTTTTAAGAAAAGATCCGGGGAGCGGGTTTAACATTAATAAACCATAACGAACACCATGATTACATGCATAGGGTTGATAATCGTATTAAATCATTCTGACCTAACTCGTGTCCAACTCAAAACCTCTATTTAAACATTTGTCAAATCCATCATATCACATATTTAAAATATAGCGCGAATGAAACTTGTTAATGGATCTTGTGATATGCGATATCGCAATATCACAAGATAACACTATCGGGATATCGCAATATCAGAGCTTTGATAGGTAACAATTAAGCTCTTGCCATAATATCCTCCGATGTGCGATATGCGATCGGGATGTCACATGTGAAGTTCAATCACAAGTCGCATATTAGTATTTTTTTTGATGTGCTTAGCTTTGTTATAAGGAATTATGTGATTTGTGATTTGCGATGAGGACTTTAATATGTTTTAAGTTAGATTCAAAAAAGACTCTTTGAAAAGTAACAATTTTTTGAGAGTTGGCATTTTATTAAAAAAAATGGGGAAAATTTTAAAAGGGTCCCCATTTGTATTATATATAATAACTATTTTAATAATAAAAAATGGGGGGGTTGTTGTATAGCACAACAATTGGCGATTCACTTGGGAAAACAAGTTATCTCTGATTAGTTTCTTTGACATTTCTCAAACTTTCAAAACAAGAAAAGTTTGTAAGAATAAGAATTGTACGATTCATAAATTAAACAGTGTTTCTATGGAATATAAAGTATTCACCTATCTCACTTCTTTTCTTACTCAACTCTTTAAGTGATAAAACATAAATGTCTGTATCAATCAATACTTAGATTTAAAAAAATAAAGTAGGTATTCTCTTAAAATTGGCTTTATAATTTTTTACTCATTTATCTTAGATATAGCCCCTGCTGCCAACAGGCGTTCATAGCCTCGACAGGGTTATCTTTTAACCAACAATGATTCATAGTCCCATCTAAAATTGATTCCTAATTTCAAAATTTAATCAAAATTTTATTCAATTTCCTTTCACTTGGAACTTGTTTCTTTTTCATGGTACTTTTCACTTTAAATTTTCTTAAAAGCCATTGTCCAGGCTTGGTAACCTAATGGTAACAATGTCATTCACTGGTTGTAATTTAGACTGAACAAGTTGGCTCGTGATGAGACCCCTTGTCTTTTGATTGTTTCAATCATTAGCTATTACCCTGTTGTGATATGCAGTATTGGTAATATCAGTCTAAATTATTTTCCTATGATCATGATAAACAAGCTCGTGATGAGACTTATTATCTTTTAAGTTTTGAATATTTTTTAATTACACTGTGAAAAAAGAAAATTTTATCAGATGGGGTGAATCATTGGCTCATTTAAGAGTTATGGATGATAATTATAGAGTTGGTAAATACCTTTTTGTAGAGAGTCCTTGCTAAGTTACAGGTTCTTTTCTTGACTGGTACAAAAACATCTATACTTTATAAAATCTAGAGTCTTTTCAGAAACTAAATGTCTTTAGTAAATTCAAAATTTTCCAAAGAAATAAGGTTTATTTAAATCTCATATTTATAACTATCCTTTTACTCTTCTTATTTATAGAAGCGAGAAAAAATCAAGTAAATTATCAGAAATTTAAAATTTGAACAGCCAAAAGAGATACTATTCAATCCTTATTTTCCTAAAATTGAAATTTAAAACTAAAATTTAACTCCTAAGAAAAATATTTTTTAAGAATTTGCACGTTTACATGTAAAGAGTCTTTCCTACCTGACAAATCTTGTAACAAAAAAGTGGATGAGCCTAATTTCTCTATGATTTGAAATGGACCAAGCCACAGTCTTTGGAATTTGGTATGTTTACCTTTTTCCTCATGTGCCTTGTCCCACTTCAAAACAAGATCTCCAATTTCAAAAGTTCTTGGGTTGGTAGATGTTGTATCAAATGAAGCCTTAACTATCTGTTGATGATGAGCATGTATTGCTTTGGCTTTCTCCCTCTGTTCTTCCAATTTGAGGATTTGATCATGCCTAAGTTGAAGAGAAGAAGAAGGGTTTTCATCAATAAACTAAACTAAAGCAAGAGATGCTATTGTTATGTTTGTGGGTAGAATTTCTTCTTTCCAATAAACCAATTCAAATGGAGAAGTACCTAGTGAGGCCTTCTGAGTGATTCTATCTGCTGAGAGAGCAAATATTAATGCTTTATGCTAGTTCTTATGATTTTGTTCTATAGTCCGTTTGATAATTCTAATTAGGTTCTTGTTTGTAGATTTAGCTAATCCATTACATTGCAGATAATAGTTAGCTAAGTATTTAAGTTTAGAACCTCTTTTCAAAGCAAACTCAACCATAGCGTTTCCGGAAAATTAAGATGCATTATCAAACATTAAAGCTGATGGGAGACCAAACCTGGTATTTATAAACTGATCAATGAAATCCATAATGCTTTGGGTATCAACTACCTTTAATGGGATAGCTTCTACCCACTTTCTAAAATAATCAGTTGCAGTTAGAATATACTTATGTTGTTTGGAGGAGCTTCGAGTTATTTCACCAATAATATCTAACCCCCATTGTTCAAATGATTGCTGTATATTTACTGGCTGCAACAAGAGTGCTGCTTTCCTTTCTCTTCTTGCTGCAGTTTGACATACTTTTCATTTCCTCGCATATTCATATGCATCTTTGAAAAGGGTTGGCCAATAGTACCCGACATGCAAAATTTTATGTGCTGTGGTATTTCCTCCGAAATGACCTCCAGGTGGCCCGTCGTGTAATTCCCGCATTCCCTTTTCAGCTTCAGGCTTCTCTAAACACCTTAATAATACAACATCATAATTTCTTCTAAATAACACATTATCAATTAATTGATACTGATTTGCTTTAAGCCTTAGAGCACGCTTAGCTGTATAATTGAGATATAATGGAGTATGTCCATTTTTCAAGAAAAATTTCAGATCAGCGTATTGTGATTGAGAATCATTGAGGCTTACCTCGGATAATTGCACTTCACTAGATTGATCGTCTTCTGTCGGTAAATGAGAGGCTCCGGTTAGCATTCTGCAAAAACCTTGACCTCTAATAATTTTAGTAGGATGTATTTCTACATCATATTCCTGAAGTGCAATAACCCAATTCGCTCTCTTCTCTCCTACTTCTCGTTGGATTAATAGTTGCCTTGCAGCGGGGTAAGGTACTATTATCTTAGTGTGTGTTTTTAGGAGAAAAGGTCTAAATTTTTTTAAAGCTTTAAATACAGCAAAAGCCTGTTTCTCCACAGCTGAATAATTTAACTCATCACCTTGTAAGTTAGAACTAAAGAATGAAATAGGTGCTTCAACGTTCTGATCATTTAGCTATGTCAAAACTGTCGCGTAAGAAGTATCAGAAGAGAATTTGTATAATACAAATGGTTTTAAGAAATTGAGAGTTGTTAAGGAAGGAGCCTCAATGATGGCTTTATTTATCAACTCAAAAAAAATCTCTCGTCTTTTCCCCATTTAAAAATTGAATTTTTTCGGATCATTGACTGTAGGGGTAAGACGATTTGAGAAAAATCAGGAACACATATTTTTACAAAATTAATTTGTCCTAAAAATGATTGCATCATTTTTTTGTTATATGGCAGGGGAATGTTTTCAATTTATTGAATCCTATCGGGATCGATATATATTCCTTTCTTAGATACCACGAATCCTAATAATTTACCTTCTGCCAAGGCGAAATAAGATTTTTTAGGATTCAAAGAAATGTAGAGTTTCTCACGTCTCTCAAAGATTTGTTTTAGGTGACTGATATGGTTGTTTCTATGTTTATAATAGACAATGATGTCATCTAAATATATTACAACTGAATTGTTGATTAGTCCTCTAAAAGCTATGTCCATAGCACGTTGAAATGTAGTGCCAACATTACTCAATCCAAATGGCATCTTTTGATATGCATATGTTCCCCATTTTGTCCTAAATGTAGTCTTTAATCTATCATCTGGATGAACCATAATCTGATTGTAACCTGAAAATACATCAATTCAGAACCTGCAACTGACTGCAAAATCTGCTCCATGGTAGGCAAAGGAAAATTATCCTTTTGGCAGGCTTTATTCAAATTTCTAAAATCTATGCAAATCCTAATGTCTCCATTCTTTTTTCTCACAGGAACCATGTTTGACACCCATTTTGAATGTCTTACAGGGAAAATGATTTTGGCTTTAAGCATTTTATTGAGTTCAAACTTAATTTGACTTTCTAAGTTTGGGTGGATCTTCCTAAGTTTCTATTGGACAGGCTTGTCATTTGAAATCATGGGTATATTATGTTGAATTATAGAAGTATCATATGTTTTGAGATCTGAATAATCCCAGACAAAGATACTTTTATATTTTCTTAGCAATTTAATGAATGACATCCTTTTCTCGGGTGTTAAGCTCAAACCTAGGTTTATGTTTTGAGGTTTATCAGGTGTACCAAGATTAATCAACTCAAATCTTAGAGTAGAACTCTGTGTTTTTGAATTGGTGGTCTTTTTAAACCTATCTTTTAAATCATAGAGATCTTCCACCTTGACCACAGATTTGGGAATTGGATTTGCATCCAGTTTATTTTCAATCTGTAAGTCATGTTCATGTTCATCTACGATTTGACCTTCATAAGATCCATCTGATGAAAGAAAGCCGATTATATTTGTATCATCATTAAACACTCTCCAATTTGTTATGTTATCGGGAATGGAAGGCCTAAAAATTAACTCAATAAAAAATCTATCTGGACTAAACTCTTCTTATGGTATCAATTTAGATGCTACATTAGCAAGTAAATCAACACTTGCATTTTCTAATATAGGGACTGTTGAAATATTAAATGCAGTAAAATGAGAAGTGAGGCTCTGAGCTAATGCTTGATAATGTTTCAAGTGTCCAGAAATACAATGGATTGTGTTCCTGACTTGCCTAACAATTATCTTAGAGTCCCCATATACCTACAAATATTTAACGTTTAATCCAATGGCTTTGTACAGGCCTTGTATCAATGCTTCATATTCCGCAGTATTTTTCGTGCACTGAAATTCGAGTCTACAAGCTAGCATTGTTTTCTCTCCTTGCAGATTGATTAAAATGCAACCTGCTCCTGCACCATCATCTGATTTTGAATCGTCAAAGTATAGAGTCCAAAACAAAGAATGATCTAAAGTTTTATTACTAAGATTAATACATTTAGAAGTGTCTGATTGAGAAAAATTCTCAACCTGAGAAGTAACAGTATTTTCTGGGAAAGGTGAGATTTGGGCATTGAATGATCCAAGGAATGATTCAGCAGAATAATTTCCAATAATATTATTAGTGAAAACTACAGGCTCATTCGTTCCTTCTAATTCAGTGACTGTATGTTTCATAAATTTTTCACGATCAACTCTAATTTGATTTGGTTTACCATTATATGGTAACCACATGTGTGACCAATCGGTTGTGAAATATCCATGTAGTTTCTCAGACCAATCCCTGCTTAAAATAAGACCATAAAATTCAGGGATGTCTTCCACTAAGACATCAATCACTTGCAGTACCTTTGGGTTGGATGATAATCTAATAGATACTGATAACATTTCTCCAACAACCTCAACTTTTGTTCTGTCCAATTGAACTATATGCACATCAGACTTTTGAGGAGTAACGTTAAGTTTTGTGCACACAGATATTGGCATGATATTCGAAGAAGCTCCTGAATCAATGAGACAATTATGAACATTTTTATTGAAAATTTCATAAGTCAAAAGGAAAGGAGGAGTGTGAGAAATAGATCTATCACCAATCAGAACAAGATCATTTGGATTTACCTTGTTTGAAGGTGATGGGGGTTTTCCCATATTGCTGACAGCTTGGGCTATAACCGGTGGTGGTATGGGAGCTACAGGAACTGCCTTGAGTTCTCTCAGTAAGATTTTATGCTGTTGTTTGAGTTTGTTCATTTCATATAATGAAATGTTTGCTTTGGTATTTTTCATGTCTTCAACTATATTGTATTCCACTGTATCTGAAACTATCAAAATTTTGGAAGTTTTGGAAGTATCTAGGGGAATATGATTAGTTTGAACAGTTTTAGATTTCTTACTCACTGCTTTCTCCTTTGTGGGAGGAGATTTCTGTTTCTGATTTGGTATAGTTGAGTCAGCAGATGTTTTGCTCCTTGTAGATGCAGGCATAGCCTCTCTTTCTTCTTCGGTGGGGAGAATAAAGTCCCATAACCCATTTAATTCGACTTCTTCGTCGGGCTCTAGTTCTTCTTTAGTTGCTAAGGCGTCTTCAACATCTTGATTGGATTTAGCACTTGAAATCACATTTGGAGGCTGAGATGGCAAAGTAGAACTTCTATTGTATGGGTGATATGCTTTCTTAGGAACTGATGATTCAACTACTTGTTTATTTATTTCAATCATATCATTTGACATAGTTTTCAAGTCTTTTTGAAGGCCTTCAAGATCGAATGGATCCTTTGGGGTTTTCTTCTTTGATTCTTGACTAAAAGTCACTTTTTTAGATTTTCTATCTTCCATCTCAAATCATTTTTCTAAAGCTAGAATTCTCTTTTCTATAGACAGGGCTTCTTTCATGTTTTCTAAAAGAGTAGCCTTACCAGCTCTATCTACAAAAATGGCTATATTAGAAGGTAAAGAAGAAATGTACCACTCTATTTGTACATCAACAACAGGTTTAGAAGCAACTGGGTTCTTGTTTAATAACTTGTTAAATCTGGAGTTGAAATCTTTGATCCTTTCACCTGAATTTGTTTTCAGGTTAGAGAGAGCATTGATTAAAGATGCTACAGTTCTATCGTCTCCAAATTTTGCAAGAAACAATTGTTCAAATGTTACCCAGTTTGTTATAGTTCCACCTAGAAGAGAAAAGTACCAGGATCCCGTAGATCCTTGAAGAGTATAGGGAAACAAACTTACTACAATATCTTGATGTGCAACTCCATTCAAATTCATGTCAAACATAAAATTGTTGATGTGTTCTTCAGCAGGAAGACCATCATCTGGATTATATTTGGGTAACCATTTCTCTGGATGATCAGGAAGAGGATGTGGATTTGCAACCAACACGGCACCAGGATTAGTCCAAGGTTGATTAGCCATAACTTGAGTTGGGATTTGAGAAGATATAGAAGCAGATCCAGAGGTAGTAGGTATGGATGTAGAACTTACAACTGGACTAGTACTACTTGTGGTAGCACTAATTGTTTGAGTAGAAGAAATGGAAAGATGAGAAGATGTAAATGGAGTTGTAGTGAATGAGGGAGTGAATGGAGGGGAATTTGATGTGACCTCACTCGTATATGACTTAGATCTAGACACAGAAACTTTCTTATGCTATGAATGTATTGGAAACTCAAAAGGAGGTATTCCAAGTTTATCACTTTTTGATCACGTTAGGATACCAGTTTCTCTGAATAGTGAAGTAACACTTTCTTCAGAAGCTTCGGGTTTATTAGGCTTCTCAGCAGAAATAGATATTCGTTCTAATTTATGAACTAAAGACTAAACTTCAGGAGATTCTGGAGTATATTCTGAAGAAGGTAATTGTCGAGATACTTCAGGAGATGAGAGGGAAGTTTCTACAACTTCTGACTTCTGAGTGGGTGTTTAGAACGTGATCGAGAAGCTGTAGGATTTTTCGAGGGAGATTGACTCTTGTGAAGGCTTCGAGTTTGAGATTTAGATTTATATGCCATTCATAATCGGGGCCCTCCTTCTAGCGTCAAAAATGTTGAGGCCTCAAAAATTTGTGGCAACAATAAATGGGATAACCACCCGGTTCGGACCTTAAAGCAGCTCCTTTTTTGTTTGGGATAGTGGCTCCGACTAGGGATGATGGACCCAGTTTCCAGGTGTTTTTGGGTTTTTATGATTTGTGGGATTATTTCAAATGATTTGCAAAAGAATAACTAAAAAATAACACAACTTTATTCTAAGATGCAAAACTTTGAATTAAATCTATTTGAATCTAACCCAGGGTATTGTTGGTTTTATGCGATATGAAAAGATGTCTATGTAATATATGATGATATAGATCAATCGTAGACTATATAGAGTTAATATATTGTAAGATAATTCCTTTGAGAAAATAGTTAATCAAAATAATTGTGAAAAACATATTGCATATTCTAATGATCATATATAAAATAGACCATTCTCTATTCTAATATCGTACAATAGTGCAACTGATACTTCAAACAAAGATGACATATTTCATACATAATTCATGAAAGATAAACTTATCGCTACTGCTAGAACAAAGATTTATCAAACATGATAATAGTACCAAATGTGTACCATTCTGCTCATTTGATCAGTGACAATAGGCCATAATCAATCTTCTACCAATGAGTATCTCAAAGAATACAATAGTGCAACAACAGTGATCAACAAAAAGATATGTAATTGAAAAGACCATGTTCCATGATTTCATCAAGGCATCTACAAACTTACGATAGCACATTCTTTGTAAATGTTCTTAATAAAATTCTGGACCCTTCTCTAAATGCATGAGAAGGGTTTAAATACTATTCTAATTAACTAAAAATAAATTATACAAAATATCTATGAGGAGGTTTCAAACAACCTTCCTCGTTCCTAGTATCCAACTTTCCAAAAATAAAACTGCTCAAAAATGACTCAGGTCTTTCTCGATGAATCACCGCTGCCAACTTTGCCTCTCAGCTCACAAATGTCGGACATTGGCCTGACTTGTGGTGGCATCCCAAATTGTGTTCTCAACTGCCCTGCAAATATAGTGTCATGTAAAGGTGGCAGCATTCTTTGTACTAAATCCAAGGAGCAATTCAAGGTCATGATCTGACTATGTGGTTTGACCAAAAGTTGCCACACTGCTTCCCAGTCGGTTTTTGATAGCCTCTCAATTATTTCTTTCTGTAGCTGACTTTTATTCTTCCAATTCTCATCTAATGCTTTAAGATCAGGAAGTGATTTTGGATCACTTTCCTTTATGAGGTTGGATGTGAGCAACATGTGATTTACTATCTTGATAATTATTTTTGAAATACCCAATGCTCTAGCTATTGCTAATTCGGCTTGTTTCACCTGTGAGTCCCAGTCAGTGAATATAATATCCTTGTGTCTTTCGTTGATCTTCGGGAGACTTGAACTTTTCCCCTCATCTGAATCCTACCATTCAATATAGTCAAATATCTTAGAATTGAGTTCATTGAACTCAATCCTTTGATCAATAATCATGTTTGTTGATTGTTCACTAGTATTCAGATGTGGAATGATATTTGATGTATGTTGGAGGAAGAGTTGTTGTTTCTTTGATAGTAAAGTATTCAGTGCTAAAGCCTCATTAATGAATTCCTCTATAGTAGGAATATCCTTATACCTTGCTAGGTCACTCTTTAGCCCCTGGATTTGTTTGTTTTTAGCAAATAAGTCATTTTCATGACTTATTCTCAGTAGTTCCATATATTGTTGTAGCTTGTGAAGCTGCTCCTCTGCTTGATGGTTCACGCTGGCTCTTTCCACATCTAACTGCCACTGTAATAGTGCGATCTGGTCATCTTTTTCTTTAGTCAAAACAGAGACTTCAATTGCTTTGTCAATTGTTGTTGTAGCATAGGCTCCAACAAATTGAGATGGCCGAGTCAACTGTTCGGTCGGATTTATTTGTGTCCTTCCATAAGACATCCATAAATTCATGTTCTGGAGGAGTTTCGACTCTCCTTCTCTTTCTACGTATTTTTACAACAGCTTTATGAAGAGGGTTGTAAAAGATGTCTAGAGGAGGGATATCTATTACATTCAAGACAATTTCAGTAGTTGGGTCTGTAGGAATTACCTCTGTATCTTGGAAACTTGTTTTTGGACCTTCAGTGGTCCTTGTTGCTGTAACTATTTGCCCTGGTGGGGTGTCAAATCCTGTGAGTTCTCGTGTTGATGATACCTTAGGGGTATCCTTTAGTTTGTCATTGAATGCATCCCATAGTTTTTCTAGTTCATCTACTTCTGCTTCCTGATCTTGTGACATGCTTGGCTTAGTCTACTCCTGAGACTTGGTTTCAATTCTATAATCGGTAATCCAAAATTCTTGTGGAAGGTGCTCTAATCTCTGCTCTCTAAACTCTTGGAATTTTTTCAATTTCTCTAGATTTAACTTTTTCTTGACCCAATTCCGAATCTGCTCAAAGTTCTCAGCTGATTCCAGTAAATCTTCAAACTCATCTACTGCATGAGTTACATGTTTGATCTTAACTAAAAGGGTGAATTTGTTTGCTACTTGCTATGGATCAAAAGACCTTGATGGCAGAGTGGCAAGCTTTAATAAATGCAAATTCTGATGCATGACCATAATTAACAAGGGTAAATGACCCACCACACTAAAGAGGAAAATTTGGACATAGGGATTTCTTCATTTCCATGAATGTTCTTGTGAGGCCATTTCCCACTGTTTGGTATGCTACTTCCCTTGCCAATAGTTTATCCGATACATACATAGGGAGGAGGACATGTCGGGAAGCTTGGCTACCAAATATCCTGATATAAGAGAAAGATTCTTCAAGAAAACGAGAAAGATTATATATAATAACTATTTTAATAATAATAAAATAGGGGGGTTGCTGTATAGCACATGACCCAAATTTGAATCTTCCCTTATGACTCCTTCTTCCTCTTCATCATACAATGTAGAAATATGATTTTCTTGTTCTTTAAGAGTTTCTTCCACTGCTTCCTTTGGTTCATCTTCGATGTACAAAGGTGGTTGTATTTGATCTTGGTCCTTTTTATCCCTTTGCATAATTTGTAGTGGCTGCCTACTAAATTGAGGATTAAAGTTTCTATTTTGGCCCTATTGAATCTATCTTGGTGGATTTTTTCCATCTAATTCCATCTTCACCAATTTTTTGGACATATTCCTAATGAATTTTGTCATTTCATCAAGCTTTTGTTCATGAGAATCTTTAGGCTGGCTAACAACCTTCACTTCTTCTTTTCTTTTACCTTTATCTTCAACTTGTTCCTTTGGTTTAATTTTCCCCGGAGCAGATATATTTTCTTCAATTTTGAGTGCATCAATCTAGATTTGGTCTAAAGTTGGAGAACTTCTCTCCCTCAACGTAAAACAAAAGTCAAATTCAAATGCCCCTGCAAACACCACTTTTTCTTCCACAGGTGTTGATTGTATTTCTGCTGGCAAACTATTATACAAATTATTAAATCTATTAATGAATTCATTTACATCTTCTTCTGGTTTTCTCTTAATTGCATTGAATTCAATTAAGAAATAATCGTGATCCTTCTTTTCACCCCATCTCTGTGTGAAAACATTCTCTAATTCCTCCCAAGTATTTATAGAATTAGAAGGAAGTGTTTTGAACCACTTACGTGCTTCCCCATCCAGTGATTGGACAAATAATGTCATTACTACATCTATATATTGAACATTTTAATTCTCAGCAAATGCATAAAAAGAAGAAATATGTTTTTCTATTGTTACTTCATCTTCCCCTGTAAAGCTAGGTAATAATTTTATATAATCTTGGGACATAACATTCATTGGTTGAGGAAGATTTAAAGGTGCATATCTTTTCAAAAGAAAAGTTGGAATAGCCATATTTGAATTTAAGAGGGGAACATAAGAACTTCCTGGCTGAAATACAAATGATTGAGGTGGGATAATATAAATAGGAACGGGTTGACTAACAGTAGAAACAATTTGATGTGAAACTGAAAAATCAATTGTTTTAATCTCTTTGATTTCTAGAAAAGAAAAGGAAACCGACTCAAATGATTCTCCTTCCAATGTGGGTTTTAAAAAAATATTCTGAGGGGAAGACGAGCTTTCTTGAGAAAAGTCAATATTTTTCACAACTTCTTCTAAATGAAAAGTCCTAAGAAATTATGGAGCAGATTTGGTACTAGGAGCAGACAAGGTAGGGTCTGGGGTTACTAGGTATTTTGGCTTCCAAACTCTACAAGAAATTAATTTATTTGGATCAAAAAGGATAAGAGCTTTCTTCTGTGAGGTATTAGACCTCGTGTGGGGCTTTTTCGGAGCCAGGTCTATTTCTTGGTAAGAGACTCAGCCTAAGCACTTTCTTTGCTCACCAGACAAAGCAATGACTAGAAAGGAAAACCCAAGGAAAAATTACTTCATGTCTCTGTTCCTTGACAATGAAACCCAAAAATGTTGTACTTTGGAAGACAACCTCTAGCTGAGGAGAGGTTAGTGCCCAAGACATTTATTTAAAATTGTGATTAAATAAGTTGGTTGTCGCATTGTTTAAAATGTGAGAAATTATAATCATAAAGACAATGCCTCTTAATCTTCTATGGGAAAAACAATCATTCAAAGTGGCCTTCTGATGCTGAATACAATTTTAATGCAAGTGTAGTGAGAAAAGGATAGTGGAAAGTCTTCAACATAGGCTACTTAATGTAGAATCTTTGTTTTCAACTTTAGAGGAAATATGTAGTTAAGATGAAATGATAAATAGAAAAGAGGAGCACATTATTAAGATACTTTTAACTTTAATTCATTGGAAACAGATTTGCAGAACTGTAAAATTAAAGGCCAACAACTTCATTACTCTCTTCTATGAAGAAAAACATAAAATGAAAATAACAGTAAACACATTTTGTACTCAACAGGTGTCTGGAATTACTTCAAATTATTTATTCAAATCCACATGAATATTGAGAGATACAAGTAGTTTCTGCTTTTGAGGTCCAAAACTCGGAACTCTCACTTCTCTTTCTGAATTCATTTTATACAAAATTTCAAAAAAGGCAATTAAGAAACTGTCAACTACCAAAACTGCTAACTTCCTAAACTACTTTGGAATTAATAGTTCTTTCGAACATTACATTTTGAAAAGAGAAAAACTAAATACATCATTTCAAAAATATCTAAAAGGGAAAGTTTTGCATGATAGGTGGCACTGCTTCATTTGGTAATCTGAGACTCTAGTGCAGATGAAGGTCCAACTTCTGCACTTTCTACTGTCGGTGACATCCATTCTCTGCACTTTTTCTAGATGACTGTATTTAAACTGGGACTCTTAGCAAACCTTGTATGTGCCATTATGAAGTTAGTGATTCTGTTGTATGTAGGTTTGTCCATAAAAAGAGTTACCATTAACCATAAAAGTTGGAAATCCGTGTGTAAGTAATTGACAATTGTTGCTCCCTTCAACACTATTTTTCTTTCCTTAGTTGAACCAATTTTTCTATTATCTTCCACCAACAAGGTTTCATAAGTCTCCTAGGGTAATATATTTCCTTGCTAGTCCCAACATGAAGGCAAACCTGCTCTTGTTCTTTATCAAAATCAATATTGAATTTCATTAAAGCTTGTTTTACCTATGTTAATTTTTCCTCTGCTCTCTTCTTGTACGGGTTCTTCACATTCATTTTATTAATCTCTAAAGCATACTCAGTTTTGTCTTCAACTCCCAATTCCCTTAACTGTTGTGAAGATCTTGAGTTAAGGAAATCAATCATTTTCTTTGAAAACTGAGCTCACCGTTGTAATTTTTTCTTATTAGCAGTGATGAAGCTTTCTAGGTCTCTAATAATGATCTTTTCTTCTTCTACTATAGACAATGATTCCCAGATGTTCCTCACAGTATGGATGATATCATTCCATAAAATTTATCTGGTCTGAATAAGGGACATATTTCCCTTCACCTTTTCTTTCAGCTCTTTAATTTCTTGAGAAGCAGCTTGAAAATCATTCTTGTACTTCTCATCATTATCCTTGGACATTACCAAGTCTCTTTTAGTGGGTTTTATAATATTTAAGGCACTTTCATAATCCCTTTGAATTTTCTTCATCTCATTCTTAGAAATTTGCAGCTCAGTCATGACTTTAGTTAATTTATCAGTTGGGTCTTCAGAATCGGCTTGTACTACAATAGTACAAACATGAGAATCAATTTTCTGTTGCAAAATGGAATTCATTTCCTTCAGCTTGGTGATTTCATCATTCCTTTGTACAAGTTCATCAGTCAATGCTTCTTTTTATTTTTCCACTTGTGCTACTTCTGAAGCCATTGGATGCTCTATGGAGGGCATCTTCAATTTCTTCCTCAACACCTGGATTTCAGTCTCAGCTCCCTGCAACAACTTTTGAACATCACTTCTATCCTCTGGATTAAACCCAATCTTAACAATCAATTTCTTTAATTCTTCATTTTGAGTGGTTAAAGCTCTAGAATTTTCTTTTTCTAATTTTAATTGATTAACCACTTTCTCTATTAAAGTCTCAGCCCTACTGGAAGCCAATGAATTCTTTTTCAAATCACTGTAAATTAGTTCACCAATCTTCCTATGCAAGTCGATTTTATCAGGCAATGGGATTTCTCTAGCATCTACTGTCAAGTTGACAGTCTTGAAACCTGAAGAAGAAGACACGTACGAAGTTGAAGGGTGAGAGAAATCTAGTTTGAGCTAATTTCTCTCCGAATCCATAGTAGAAAGTAGTCTACTTTTATAATATGAGATAAACTGAAGCTCCAACTGAGATTCCATGCTTTCTTTAGCATTCCTATTCTTTTCTTCAATCTGAGAATACATATGTTTTATCATTGAAACATAACTCTGTCCAGTATCGTCTGGAACACGAGAAGATATTGTACAAATAACCTCTCCTAACTATAATTTGAAACCTAAAGCAGATGACGAACTACCCTCTTCAAATAGTTTAAATCTTTTAGTACTTCTATCTGTTTCCTCCTCCAAGTCAATGGCATCTTCACTGCCTCCCTTTAAATTCTTCTCACTTTGATGAGGAGTTTCAATTTCCACCCCTCCTGACAAACTGGTTTGTCCTCCATTTGATAGCTTCTCGACATCTGGTTGAGCTTCATGTACATAGGGAGCATAAGAATTTTCCACTCTCCTATTTGAAATGATATGGTGAGGGTTGTATTCCCATTTCTCACCAAGCTGAAAATTCATAACTTCAAGAACTTTTTGCACTTCTCCTATAGCTTTCCCGTTATTAACAACAAAAGGTCCCACTATCCTTGGTAATTTAAATAGATGCCCCTTATTTGGTGGAACAAAATGTACTTGATCCACATTCAAACTCTTCCTGATGAATTCCAATTCAAACAGTCTCATAGGCACAAATGTAGGCAACTTGAAGGGGCCAACTTCTGCTCCATATAATCTAATTTCTGCATAATCTTCAAATAGAAACCAATCACCTACTTTAACATCCTTACTGAAGTGTAGAAAAGACCGGGCCTTTGGTAATATAAAAGGTGCAGGAGAGTTGTTTATAATTAAGTAAGCAATTGATAAAAAGGAAGTGGTAAAGTACATCGAGCACTCATTATTTGTAGTGCTTCTTACCACATCAATCCAAAATACCATTGATCGTTTGTTCTTGTGAGGGTCTATGATATTCAATCCCAGGTGCATGAATATTTCAACATGAGTATACAAGAAGGGATAAGTAATTAGAGAAGGAAATTTGAAACATCCAGTGAGTGAAAGGTCTGTCAATTGAGAATTAACCATTTTCTCCCAGAAAGCAGGTATGTCAAAAATTGTTTCATGGCTCATCATCAGACTAAACATCCCTAGGATAGCCTTGTCCGTAATATCTGTATCTTCCCTTCCTAATACCTTGGCGAGAATTTGAAGAATATGTCTAACCTTCTTGGAAAGAACATCCAAAGGAAAATGAGTAGGCTCCATGGGCAAATGATTCCCAGCATACATTAAAAAGATTGTTAATTGAGCATAATTAGATGCAGATAAGTCTTGAAAAGGAGAAAACAAAGTCTGCTCTAAGAAAGGAGTGTAAGAACTTAATGAAGGAAAACACAATGCTCCCTGAATCAAAAGGGAAGACACTCGAAAAATATTTTCACCTAATTTGTTCATGACAAAACATTTTTGAGGATAGAGGGTAGAGACCAACCAATATATAAATTCTGAGAACACATGGGTTTGAGGAATCATGGAAGCTAAAACACCTTGCCTTAGAGTAACAACATATACCAGAGACTCAGCTTGGTTAAGAAGAACATGATGGTAAATTTCTATGTAATTAATTGAGCAAACTGGGTCAAATATATATGCCTCAATGTCCATTAATGGAATATGGGAAGAAGAATATGCTAAAATGGTTTTCTTTGACATTTTGATAATCTTGGATGTTAAGAGATTTCACGCAAATACCTTAGTAGTGGCAAGTAATGTTGACTAGAGTTGCAACTTGTACAATTGGATCCACAGAAGTAAGAGAAGAGGACAATGGTAAATGAAATGAGTAAAGAAACGAGATTTTATAAAAGAAACATAACAACGGGTGGAAAAAATGGAATTAAAGGCGAACGTGGGAAATTTGAACAGTGACATGGTGACAAGATGGTTGATGAGTTGGAAGATGATGTCGATGATGAGGTGGCGGAGGGGTATGATAACAAATAGTGACAAAGCAGTGGCAAAACAGCTATATGTCACCCGCGCTCACTTGCTAACGTAACCACGCTTACTCGCTGACATAATACGAGGGTAGGATCCTGTATGGAGAAAATCCGATGGACTCTCCCCGTAACCATTGTAAGTTGTTGATGTGCGTCATCCAATATCTTGAAAGGTCTTTACGGAGGCATTCAAACATCTAACCATCCGTTTGTAGTGTCGTCGGGTTTGCTCCATCCGATGGGCCCCGCTTCTATCTTCCATCATGCCTGAAAATAAAATCGATATTTAACATCTCCGACTTTGATGTTGCCAACCTTAATATATAGGGACATGCTTGCTTTAAACTTAAGTGTGCATTAGGATTTAATTAGTGCAGCTTAATCCACCATCATACATTAATGAAAATTCAAGATCAAAATTTCTTTCTCTTTTGATTTTTTGTGTGTGGATATATATACATTTTCTTCTGAACACAGATAAAAGTAAAACGAGCTACAATAGGTGGATAAGTTATATGTACAATGTTGGCATTATGATTCAAGTGTTGTCCTTGATGGCAACTCACTCAGAGGTTGGTACAGGTGCTCAGAGGTTGGTACAGGTGATGGCAACTTAATCAGAAGACAGATCTTAGTACAGCATGCCAAGGAAGTTCATATACGCAGGTTCGTTAAGCCCAAGTCGCGTGTACACGCTAGTTGGATTCAGAAAAAGCGCGTGTATGTGGAAAAGTACCTTTTGGTCCATGGTGGTTAGTCCTTGGAAGTTGTGCCTATGATTTCGGACCATTGTGTCTCGACGGGCGTGTCGATCCCTAGTTTTGAAGTTGACGGTATTGTGTTACTATGGTTTTGGCTCTTGGTATTGAGCAAGGCCTAAGGCTATATAAGGAGAAGAAGATCATTAGGCAAATACATCTTTCGACAAGGCTTGAATATCTAAGAGAGAAAGAGATCTGATATGCAGGTTCTGGGTTGCTTGATCTAAGCCAAGGAGAGATCACATCGGTTGATGGAAGACTAGATCTAAGGATAGATCGGGATCTAATGGTTTGAAATGCACTATCATGATATGGTTGATTATGCGTATTTCTAGATCTGCATATTGTCGCATTGTTATGTTCTGGGTCTAACTGATGTCTGGTACAGCTGCAAATTGAGAAAGTTTATTTTTAGATCTGTACGCAGGTTGGCTTCGGTAAAAGCGCGTGTATACGCGGGTTTTGCTCATTGAAGTAGCGTATATCTTTTGAAGCTTGATTTTGGGTTTACAGTGGGGTCTGACTGTTATTGCAGAGTTCTGTAGTCTGCTCTGTGTTCTGGTAACTGGTGATTGACAGGGTTCAGTGGTTCAGTGATTCAAAGTTTGGTTGTTTTATGCTTCAATGATCTGTTGTGAAAATTGAATGAATTAGGGTCTACAGATTGTAATGTTGTGCTTCAGGAATATCCAGTCTGAAAATGTATGAAAGGTGGTACCTGAAGGAAAGAAGATTGTAGGTCAGCACCTACGTACTAGTATCTTGGCTAGTACAAGAGCAAAGGGGGTTGGAGCTCCCTTCCAAGGAAGTTTGGAGAACGAGAGAAGGTTGTAGCCTTCTGCAGGTTGTAGCCTGCGTACTGGTATAAGGCTGCACCAGTACAAAAGATTGTAAACTGAAGTTTCATATTAAAGAAAGATAGAGACAACTTGCAGCAGGTGGTTTTCACCCACATTGGGTTTCCACCTTACATCTTGGTGTTCATGTGTGTGGCTTTTGATCTGTTCTGTTATACTGCACCTGTTTACTGTTAATGTGGTGAATAATGTCCTGATGAACTTAACTGAAGAATAAGCTAACTAAATTATGAGTTTTCTTCTTATACGTTGTTTTATTTAGTCACAGTAGCGTGTACACGCTGGTTCACCTAACTGAAGTAGCGTATATGTTTCTGAGCATTGAAAAAGTTTAATTGATCTGATAATACTGATTCACCCCCCCTCTCAGTATTATTTCCAACAATTGGTATCAGAGCAGGTCCTTCAGAGAAGCTTGATCGCTTGAAGGTAGATCATTCATCATGAGCAACTACGAGAAAGAAGCATCAATCAGGCCACCGATTTTTGATGGGACAAACTTCAATTATTGGAAGGTAAGAGTTACTGCATATCTTCAATCTCTTGGTACAGAAGTTTGGAACATTGTAGAAACAGGCTATGCTTTTCCTTCAGCTACTCCTACAGATCCAGCTGAGAAAAAGCAGTATGAAACAAATGCAAAAGCAGTCAGTACTCTATTAGGAAGTATATCCCAAACAGAATTCATGAAGGTCATGCACTTCAAATCAGCAAAAGAGATATGGGACAAAATGATCACTAGCTATGAAGGAGATGAACAGGTAAAGCAAGCTAAACTTCAAACTCTCAGGATTCAATATGAGACTCTCAAGATGTATAATGATGAAAGTGTGGCTAATTATTTTCTTCGGGTAGATGAGATTGTTAATTGCATGAAAAATTTGGGTGAAGAAATAAAAGAGACTATAGTAGTTCAAAAGATTCTAAGATCATTATCCCCCAAGTTTGAATCTAAAGTATCTGCAATAGAAGAAAAAGAAAATCTCCGTGTTCTCACTATGTCTCAGCTACATGGAATTCTAACTGCTTATGAAATGAGAAAGGGAGGTCCATCTGACAGAAGGGAAGCTGCTTTTAAGGCATCAGGAAAAGAAGATTACTATGAAGCAAGCCATGTTCCAGAAGAAGAGGAAGAAGAATCAAATTTTGTCAGAAATCTTCAAAGGGGTTCTGGAAGGTTCAGAGGTAAGCTACCTTTCAAATGCTTTGCTTGTGGAAGAGTAGGTCATTATGCTGCAAAATGTCCCTATAAGGATAAAGGAAAAGAACCTGCTAGATGGAACAAGAAACAAAGTGCCAATAAGAAAAGCTACTACACCCATGAAGATAGTGATGGCTTATCAAACAGTGATGAAGATGAACAAGGTAATAAATATAAGCTGTTAATGGCATTTGAAGATGATGATTATGAGGATGCTGTAGATGTGGATAATCTCTATAATGAAATTACTAGACTCAAGAGATGCATAGAAGAAAAGAGTGTGATCATTGATACTTTGCAATTTCAAATTGATGAAAAGGAAAAACATCTTGAAAAACTAGAAGGTGAAATTGTTGGTCTCAGAAAAGAAATTGAGAAAACAAAAGCTATTAATCTTAAGTTTGTCAAAGGATCTGAAACTTTGGATGAGATTATCAATGTGCAGCGGTCTCCTCTAAACAAGACAGGTTTGGGCTATAATGGAGAAACCTCTCAAGCATCCACCTCAAAAAGTTATCTTGATGCAGCAAGAAGAAATGAGCAGAAGAACAATGAAGATAATCAGGTAAAGCAGGGACGAATTACAAACAGGAACTATCAGGGACAATCCTTCTTAAGGGTGAACAAAAGCTACAACCAACCACAGGTTAAATCTTCTCAGTTTGGCTCAAGAATAGATGAAAATAGAAATTACAATCAGTTGGCTGGTAGATTCAATAACCGCAGAAGCTTCTTCAATGGACAATGCTTTTCTTGCCATAACTTTGGTCACAAAGCAGCTCAGTGTGTTGCATATAAAACAATCATGACTAGGGAAGCTCAAAAACAAAGAAGTATGACAGGGATTACAAAGAGGACCTATAACAACTTTTCGGTTCTTGAAAATGAAGTTGAATGTTCTATTTGCAATAAATTTGGTCATAAAGACTCTGAATGCAGGAGCAGGTTTCAGGAGAAAAAGGAACAAGCCACGAGCACCAAAAAATGGAGAATAAAGGAACCTCAGACAGAAAGATGTGGGATAGCTTTTTATGCAGAAGGACAGGAAAATCTATGGTACATTGACAGTGGATGTTCGAAACATATGACAGGTGATAAAGAAAAACTTGAATCTTATTCTACTTTAGAAAAGGGAAAGAAAGTTTCTTTTGGAAATGATACTCCTGCAACTATAAAAGGAAAAGGTATTGCTCCTTTGAAAGAAAAGGTCAAGGCTGGAAATGTTTTATATGTTGATGGATTGAAGCATAATCTACTAAGTGTCAGCCAGATGTGTGATCAAAAAACCGAGGTTATTTTCAGATCGAATGGATGTCTTGTTCGTGATCTTGATACAGGTAAAACAGTTCTCAAAGGCAAAAGAACTCCAAATAATCTGTACATATTTGAAGAAGGACAACAACAATGCTATCTTAGCAAGGATGAAGAGCACTGGTTATGGCATCGAAGGTTGGGACATCTAAGCTTCTCACAAATAAGGAAAGCATGCAAATATCAGGCAGTTCGCGATCTTCCAGATATCAAAATTCCAGACAACACCATATGCAAATCTTGTCAGTTTGGAAAGCAAACCAGAACTAACTTTCCAGAGAAGGAAGGATCAGCTAGCTTGCCTCTTGAGCTAGTCCATACAGATGTATGTGGTCCATTTAGGAAAAGGACACCTCGAGGAGAGGAATATATGATATTATTCATTGATGATTTCTCAAGGTTTGTTTGGTTAGGGCTTATGAAGCACAAAGATGAAGCATTCGAAAAATTCAAATCCTTCAAAGCATTGGCTGAAAATGAATCAGGACACAAAATTAAGTGCCTCAGATCTGACAGAGGTGGGGAGTTCACATCAAATGAATTTTTCGATTTTTGCGATGAACATGGGATAAGAAGAGAATTCTCTACAGCTAGAACTCCTCAGCAAAATGGGGTTGTGGAAAGAATGAACAGAACTATCCAACAAATGGCTCGTGCTATGCTCGATGAATCAGGTACTCCTGCAACCTTCTGGGGTGAAGCTGCACATGCTGCTGTTATTATTCTTAACAAAACAAATGTCCGAGTAAACAGCACTCAAACACCTCATGAGCTTTGGAGTGGTAAAACTCCTTCCGTGAAGCATTTCAAAATCTTTGGGAGCAAATGTTATATTAAGAATACTGATGAGCAACTTGGCAAACTTGAACCTAGAGCAGATGAGGGCATTCTTCTTGGTTATTCTCCACATAGCAAAGCATACAAGTGCTACAATAAAAGACTTGGCAGAATTGTTGACAGTATTGATATAGTGGTTGATGAGAAGGGATATATTCCTAGGCAAGTTCATCATGAAGACATTGAAGAAGATGAAGGTTACTCTCAAAGGCGAAATAATGAAGAAGAAGAACCTCAAGAAGAAGAAGAATCTCAAGAAGAACCAGAGGAGCAGACAAGAATAGAAGAGAAGACTCCATCCAGATATGTCCAAAAGAATCATCCAGAAACTCAGATTGTGGGGCAGAAAGAAGCAGGAGTACAAACAAGAAGGACACTTGCAGAAGCTTCAAGCTACTTGGCACTACTCTCCTCCACTGAACCACAAAATGTGAAAGAGGCATGCAAAGATGAATGTTGGGTCAAAGCAATGGATGAAGAACTTGAGCAAATCGAAAAGAACAACACTTGGGAATTAGTTCCTAGACCAAAAGATAAGAATGTAATAGGAACAAAATGGGTCTTCAAGAATAAATTAAATGAAAATGGAGAAGTAATTAGAAACAAGGCCAGACTTGTTTGTAAAGGGTATGCACAGCAAGAAGGAATAGATTTTGAAGAGACCTTTGCTCCTGTGGCAAGACTAGAGGCCATCCGAATGTTCCTTGCTCTCTCAAGCTTTCAAAACTTCAAGGTATTTCAAATGGACGTGAAATCAGCCTTCCTGAATGGAGACTTAGAAGAAGAAGTATATATTGAGCAGCGAGATGGCTTCATTCTTGGGAATGATCCAAACCTTGTATGCAGATTGAAAAAGGCACTCTATGGACTCAAACAAGCTCCAAGGGCTTGGTATTATCGGTTGGACAAATATCTTCACCAACAAGGCTTTTCAAAAGGATCAGCAGATAGCAATCTCTATATAAAAGTTGAAAATAACAAATTGCTAATTCTTGTTGTTTATGTAGATGATATTATTTTTGGCAGCAATGAAGAGACTATGAGTCAAAACTTTGCCTTGGTTATGCAGAAAGAATTCGAAATGTCACTTCTTGGAGAATTGACATATTTTCTTGGATTGCAAATCCAACAAAATGAAGGAGGTATCTTCTTGTCTCAAACCAAATACCTCAAACAGATCTTGAAGAAGTATGGCATGGAAGAGTCAAAGCCAGTTTGTACACCCATGGTTACAGGATGCAGCCTCAGTGCTAATGATGAATCAGCAGCAGTTCACCAACCCACTTATAGATCCATGATTGGGAGTTTGCTTTATTTGACAGGTACTCGACCAGATATTACACATGCAGTAGGAATGGTTGGAAGATTTCAAGCCAACCCAAAGGAAACTCATCTTCAGGCAGTCAAAAGAATCTTCAAATATCTTCAAGGGACCCAAAACTATGGCTTATGGTATCCTAGAAATACAGATCTCACTCTTCATGCTTACACAGATGCAGATTGGGCTGGAAGTGTGGATGATAGGAAAAGCACAAGTGGTGGTGCTTTCTTCATGGGTTCCAGATTAGTATCTTGGTTCAGCAAGAAACAGAGTTCGATTGCCTTATCTACAGCTGAAGCAGAATATGTGGCTGCGGCATCTTGTTGCACACAACTTCTTTGGATGATGCAGACCTTGCAGGACTTTCAAATCACTTGCACTCCACCAGTTTCTATCTTATGTGATAATACAAGTGCAATCAGCATTTCAAAGAATCCAGTCATGCACTCAAAGACCAAGCACATACCAATCAAGTACCATTTTCTTCGGGAACAAGTGCTTGAGCAGAAGGTCAAGTTGGAGTATGTTCCTTCTAAGGAACAAGTTGCTGATATTCTCACAAAACCACTGCCCAGGGAAACTTTTGAACATCTCAGACAAAAGCTGGGAGTAGTTGATGCTTCATCCTGCTGTTGAAGCTTGTCTGTTCTACAGAAAAGTTGGTATACGCAAGTTACGAAAGGTATATACGCGTATACACGCGGATTTATGCTGAGAAAGTCGCGTGTACGGTGTACGCTTGTTGCAGAGATTATATCCGCGTACATACGCTGTTTCATGCAGGAGAAATCGCGTATATGAAGTTCTGAACAGCAAGGGCAAACTCTGGAGTTCTGAACAGCAATGGGTATGTCAGAATTCTTCAGGCACGGTTTCAGGGGGTGCAGCAGGCATAGGTTCAGGGGGAGCAGCTTAAAAGTCTCATAAAGCATTGTTGGCATTCAGATGTTTTGGTTGTTGATTTCAGGAAAAGGAGCTCAGAAAGAAATCCTGGTTGCTGATCTAAAAAGATGTTTATCATATGCTGCTGGTGACTTTCATAAGTCTTGGTCTAGATCTGTTGTCTCTATGTCATGTATCTCTCTTGCGATGTCTCTTTTATGGTGTCAAGGTCATGTAACGGCCTATGTTGGTTTCCCCACTATGCCTGGGATGAATGCTGTAATATAATTGGTTGTTTCTGTTATGTCCCCTCTTGGTAGGGAGTATGGATGTATGTATTGAGTCTTTTGGTGATAGGAAGGTCCCTTATGGTGTATAAGTCTTGGTTCTTGTTGAAGAACATCTTTTGCAGCACAGCCAAGCAGAGGTATCAGCATGTCCTCAGGGGGAGCACAGCCCTTTGCCCTTGATGTCAAAGGGGGAGAGTGACTTGGTGTGGTGGTTGCCATCAAGTCCAAAGGGGGAGATTGTTGGCATTATGATTCAAGTGTTGTCCTTGATGGCAACTCACTCAGAGGTTGGTACAGGTGATGGCAACTTAATCAGAAGACAGATCTTAGTACAGCATGCCAAGGAAGTTCATATACGCAGGTTCGTTAAGCCCAAGTCGCGTGTACACGCTAGTTGGATTCAGAAAAAGCGCGTGTAAGTGGAAAAGTACCTTTTGGTCCATGGTGGTTAGTCCTTGGAAGTTGTGCCTATGATTTCGGACCATTGTGTCTCGATGGGCGTGTCGATCCCTAGTTTTGAAGTTGATGGTATTGTGTTACTATGGTTTTGGCTCTTGGTATTGAGCAAGGCCTAAGGCTATATAAGGAGAAGAAGATCATTAGGCAAATACATCTTTCGACAAGGCTTGAATATCTAAGAGAGAAAGAGATCTGATATGCAGGTTCTGGGTTGCTTGATCTAAGCCAAGGAGAGATCACATCGGTTGATGGAAGACTAGATCTAAGGATAGATCGGGATCTAATGGTTTGAAATGCACTATCATGATATGGTTGATTATGCGTATTTCTAGATCTGCATATTGTCGCAATGTTATGTTCTGGGTCTAACTGATGTCTGGTACAGCTGCAAATTGAGAAAGTTTATTTTTAGATCTGTACGTAGGTTGGCTTCGGTAAAAGCGCGTGTATACGCGGGTTTTGCTCATTGAAGTAGCGTATATCTTTTGAAGCTTGATTTTGGGTTTACAGTGGGGTCTGACTGTTATTGCAGAGTTCTGTAGTCTGCTCTGTGTTCTGGTAACTGGTGATTGACAGGGTTCAGTGGTTCAGTGATTCAAAGTTTGGTTGTTTTATGCTTCAATGATCTGTTGTGAAAATTGAATGAATTAGGGTCTACAGATTGTAATGTTGTGCTTCAGGAATATCCAGTCTGAAAATGTATGAAAGGTGGTACCTGAAGGAAAGAAGATTGTAGGTCAGCACCTACGTACTAGTATCTTGGCTAGTACAAGAGCAAAGGGGGTTGGAGCTCCCTTCCAAGGAAGTTTGGAGAACGAGAGAAGGTTGTAGCCTTCTGCAGGTTGTAGCCTACGTACTGGTATAAGGCTGCACCAGTACAAAAGATTGTAAACTGAAGTTTCATATTAAAGAAAGATAGAGACAACTTGCAGCAGGTGGTTTTCACCCACATTGGGTTTCCACCTTACATCTTGGTGTTCATGTGTGTGGCTTTTGATCTGTTCTGTTATACTGCACCTGTTTACTGTTAATGTGGTGAATAATGTCCTGATGAACTTAACTGAAGAATAAGCTAACTAAATTATGAGTTTTCTTCTTATACGCTGTTTTATTTAGTCACAGTAGCGTGTACACGCTGGTTCACCTAACTGAAGTAGCGTATATGTTTCTGAGCATTGAAAAAGTTTAATTGATCTGATAATACTGATTCACCCCCCCTCTCAGTATTATTTCCAACATACAACCATGTGTTAGTTTAACATCACCTCAATGCATGTAAATTTGGAGGATGTTGTTTATGGTTTTCGTAAGTCTCACCATGGAAACAAGATTGTACTAGTTCAAAGATGCTAGAACAATGTAATTTTGTGATAATTATTCTAGAAGCTCACTATATGAATGCACTAATAATGGCTTCCTATGGATTGATCCCTCTCATAGTGGAATGGTAATAACTATGAGCCTTCCATCCATTAACATGTATAATCTTGTTATTGATAGTTTTGTTGTAGAGATACCTTCAGGACTCCCTGTTTACAATATATTGCTTTCTTTGGTTACTATGGCTCCCCATTCCTCTCGACATAGAAAATACCCTACCCACCAAACCGAGGAGGAGACTACATTCACATTTCCATTATCACCTTTTAGTTTTCTTGTCCTCTATCTAGAAGAAGATCAAAGCTCTAGAAGATGCTAACAAAGAAGAATTCGTAAGAAAGGAGGAAGACGATGTTGATTTGTTGGTCAAGGACTATGTGCTAAATATTGGAACCAACCACATGAGAGGCATTAAATAGCTCAATAATATTTTTTATGGAGCGTACTTTTCTCACTCAAAAGTTAAATCATCTTGAACTTGCAATGGATAGAGACTTTGAACAAGCAAAGTTAACTTCTAGTTACTCGTTACTCATGGCTAACAAGGAAACATGACATGATTCTCATCTAGAAATCAATATGATGCTTGAAAAAAAATACAATGGGAGATATATTTTTCTTAGGATGCCAAGGAAACCCATGTTTGCCACTAACTCCAAGTTCTTTGCTATGGGTTTTATCCCGTTTTTTCTCAGTTTTATGTTTATCTTTAATTTCACTTGGATTATCAACTTTGAGAATAGGGTTGCTTTGGTTTCTATATGGTAGACCTCACAATGTTAATAAATGGTATGGCCTAATATCACAATGAGATGGTGAATCTGTCATTTTATCTTTTGTGAACCTTATGAGCAAAGAGGTTTCTTGAGCATAAGATACCACACTAACAAGTTATTATTATTTCGCCAAGACCAATCTTATAGCCCCTTTGTTTTATTACAACTATGAATTTTGATGGTCACAATGCAGTATATTAGATTAATCTACTTAACCCCGATAGATATTAAATTATAATTTAAAATATAAAGTAAAATAATTCTTCTTCATTAGATGGGAACAAGTTTATTCAAAACCAATTATGTGACAAATGCATTAGTAATGTTACATAAAAAATTATTATATTAACATTATCACTGTATATCCATATTAAACACATATCTATCAATCACTAAGATGGATCAAGTTTCTTAATGTTAAATTTTTTTTATAGGTAACATAAAATTAAATAATATAAATACTTACACACTAATAAATTTGATCTCTTTCCATATTTGATGAATTCATATTTAAAACAAACCTAAACTACTAATAATAAAATTTTTAAAAATAGAAATTAAATTAAATTTAAATTTAATTATTTAAAACCTAAACCATTTAAATATTAAATTGATATTTAGATTTTTTTTATAATAATAATAATTTTAGTTTTTTTTGTTGACATTTTACTCCAGAATATGTAACAATATTTCATTATTTTCTTTAGTTACCTATGTGATGGATGTTACAACTAAAACTAACCAAACCTGCATATTCATTATTGTTTTTTACTATAACTAATTTTTATTTTTATTTTAAAAGAGTCACCATTTGTCAACTTCACAAAGAATCACCCATCACCCTTATATTAAACTATAAAATAAAATCACTCATAGCCTTTATATTAGACTATAGAATGTACTCTCAAAGCAATAACATAAGAAAGAAATTATCTCCCTATAATTTATTAACTCATTATTTACCATTTATTTATACATAATAATATCTAAAAACGAAAATGTTATGAGAAAACAATTATCTACCTATAAAAATGTTATAATAAAACACTAATATCAATAATATTACGAACATTTTTGAAACCTTAATGAGTTATCTTATTATATTGAATTTAATAATTATAAAAATTTACTTAATCATGTGGATTCCTATCTACCTATTTACTGTAACAAATTGTAAAATCTACCTATTTACAATAAGCAGTAAAATTTTTGATATTAAATTATATTAAACTTTAAAAATGGTTTTATATATTAATTACACACTAAATTTCTCAGATTTTCGACTTAACAAATGATATTTCCAAACTTTAAACTAATAAACCTAATTGTCACTTCTCTACTTTAATTTTTTCAAATTATTTTCAAATATTCTTAAACACTTAATAAATCTATTTTAAAATAAACCGTAATTTTCAAATATTCTTAAACACTCAATAAATCTATTTTAAAATAAACCGTAATTTTCAAATAAAATTTAAATTCTACAAGGTCAATTATTTTCTATTTTAACTTACGAGAGAAATATACCGTAATTTTCAAATAAAATTTAAATTCTACAAGGTCAATTATTTTCTATTTTAACTTACGAGAGAAATATACCGTAATTTTCATATAAAATTTAAATTCTACAAGGTCAATTATTTTCTATTTAGTAGAGGTGGCTTTTCAAATGGCATGCTTTAATATTTTCCATGGCACGCCACACATGCTTTGCACATACCATATTTACACACCATACATGGCATTGGATACTTTCCTTGGCACGGCATCTAACCGTTGTTATAGGTACACGTGGTATATCTTCCGCTCATTACCCCTCATATTACCGTTATGATATGTACACGTCAGATATACACGTTGTTGAATATCGATTTGAGCTATCGTCCGACCAATGGAAAAATCAAATTATGATGAGTCAGCCCAGATTTCGTCGACATTTTACTCGATCGCAGGTCATCTACAGTCTCCATTTCATTTCTCTTTTCCGCGTATAAATGTTGGCTGACCGTATTCCATTCTCCGCTACCTGGGTTCTGTAATTCTAGTTTCGAAAGAAGCCATCCCTGGCTTTTACAAATGTCTGAAATAAAAATTCTAAAAGTTAAAATTATTTTATTATTATTTAATTTTAAAGTTATTTGTCAAGTTAGATATTAAATTGGTGTATGAGATTTTTTTTATTTATAAGATAAAAGATCTATTTCAGTACAGTCAAATGACCTATGACCAAAACACACTCTAAACCCAGTCAAACTATAAAAAAAAATTTAATTAAACAAATAGAATCCAAAATTCTAATACCCTTCTTTCTCAACCAGTGGTTGTGCGTATGTTTGATCAACGTGTGAGAGTGCCCGGGGTGATCAGTGAACAATATATGTTATTGAAGAAATCATTGAAACCCGAATCTAAAGGAATATTTGGTAGTTTCATACTACTCATGCAACTACTAATATAACAACCCCGTCATTCCTGAAACATATTATAAAAATTGTGTGAATAGTTTAGACCATTTGCTTGTTATTACTATACAGTTTATTAAAAAAGAAAACATATATACAAATTAAATCTTCGACATCCATAAAAGTTATTTTCTATGTCTAAAGATGTTGAACTTAAATCGACTAGAATGTTCATTTCAAACCTATTCAATTAAAAAATATTCAATAATTGCATGAACAAAAATGACCTAAAAAGTTGAGCTTACTCCAATTCCACATATTGTTGGATACTCCAAATATTAGGGTTAATGACAATAATGTAAGGTTAAATTGACCTTACTCCAATTGCACATATGGTTGAATACTCCAAAAATTGGGATTACTGACAATAATATTAAGGTTTTCAATGCATAAATAGCTCATTATTACACGGAAAATAGTAATCTGGAGAGGCCAACCAATGAAGGCATGCATTTCCGTGTTCTGCACGCAATGGAGCTTCGGGGAATGACTCTTTTCACATTCCTATCCGTTTTGCCCATTAAAAATTCTCAACCAAGAAACTTTGGACGGGGTCTTTGCTCCTACCATCATCGTTGATGTTCTTGAAACCATCTGAATCAACATCTTGGAGAGCTTCAATATTGTTATTAATGGGGTTAGAGGCATGAAGGGGAGAATCAATTATAATATCATCGATATTAATCTCATTCAGCAGCTTACTTTGGTCCAAGTCGAAGATTGAAGCACACAAGTCTGCAATCCCATTTTCCCCATCTAATTCTCCATTAGAAAACGGCAAGCAGGCTGAGAAATTAACATTACCGTTTTGATAGCCGGTGCTGTAGTCCTTGGATTGCATTTCAAGGATTTCGACTTGATCGCAATATTTTCCTCCTCTTTTTCCTCCTCCTGGAACATAACCTTGAAACTGGGTTTGTTGATATGTTGGTGGATTCTCCCTGCAAGTTTCACAACTTGTGCTCAGGGATGTGGGAAACACAGAGACATCATGAGGTGAATACTCGTAATTATTGGCTTGTTCTGTCATTATATTTCTCAGTGCTATCCCCATCTCATCCCTAGTATCATTTATATTCACCGACTCAAACGGTCTGTAACTCCTTTGAATAAGATCAGCACTAAATATAGAAGGGTAGCTGGCATGGGCACCCTTCATGTCTTGCTGCAACATATGCTGATCATAATTTTCATTTGAAACGAAATATAAAGATGAAAGAAATGACTCAGAATTAAAACATGAACAAGACGATAAGATATTATGGTGTTGCAGAGGCGACAGTGGAACATCCAGTGACCATTGAGATCGACATGCATATAATTGATTTTGGCTTCTGCCACAACACGCTCGGCCTCTAATATTTCTGGTACTCATTGTCTTGTGTGTATGTGGCTGCCCTATGGCTAATTCATCGTCATGACCACTTGTAGTATAGCGGCCAGCAGCCAAGTCCTCGCTCTTCTTGATTTTTTTTCCCTTGCTTCTACACTTTTGATCACGGTTTTCCAATGATTTCTTGCTAGCAGCACCCATATAAGACCTACCAAATAGGGTAAATGTTCGGTCGCATGTTTTGCACGCATATCGTGGCTGCAATATTTTTGAAATGGATGCGTTATCAATGTATCTGAACGTGCATTTATGATTATGATTGCCTGATGGGCAAACAGCCTTGTAATTTCTGCAATGCCTCTTAATATCTTCCTGTAGGGTTTCATCAAGCTGAGAGAATGTGCAATTGTTTGGAAGAATTCTGTAAGATTCTATAAATTGCCTTAGCTGCTGCTGTTGGTGGTCATAAATGATATGAAATCCATTTCCTCTTACCTCATTAATATCAGCACTGGGTAGATCCATCACTGTTGCGCTCATCCGATTGCTGTAATATTTCAGCTCATTAAATTCTCCGGAATTGTTTAACTCCCTTTTATCCTTGTAGCTTTTGCTCATTAAATTCTCCAGAATTGTTTAACTCCCTTTTATCCTTGTAGCTTTTGTCTCTGGTTGTAGCTTTTGTTTAACTCCCTTTTATCCTTGTAGCATTTTATCCTCGGAATAATTAAAGTAATATTGCATTAATAATTTATTACATTAACTATATTATATTAAATATAATATAAATTTATTACTCATATATATTATATTATTCATTGCAATCCATCATTATTATATTATTATTTTTTTATATTATTATCTCCAAAAAGTTAATAACAACTATATAATATTAATATTCATTATTAGTCATATTTGAAAAAAAATTTATTATTATTAATAATTAAAGTAATATTTCATTAATATTGATTACATTAACTATATTAAGTTAAATATAATATAAATTTATTAATAACATATATTATATTATTCTATGCAATCAGTGATTATTATATTATTATTTTTGTTATATTATATTATTCTATGTAATCAATCATTATTATCTTATTATTTTTGTTCTTAATAATATTAGGAGTAACCTTTAATAATAATATTATAAAGAATTATTAATATTATTTTTACTTAATAATAATATTACTAATTAATAATAATAACAAGGATTGCAATCAGTGGTAGTCCCTGCCAATTTTATAGGAAAATGAGAAAATGAAAATTTTCGATTCGGTATTCAAAAAAACAAAGAATGAAGGTACTAAATCAATAATTACAGAAAATAAATAGTAGTGCAAACATGCAAATTTTGTTCTTAATATTATTTAGGCGTGATGAAATCCTAAGATGTCCTTAGGTTGAAGGAGCAGTGAGGTTGTTTGTTGACACCTATTTTCTTTCATTAATCATTCATTTGGATCTATTGTAGAAATTAATTGCAGTTAATTAACACGTCTGGCAAAAGGCCATTAAACATCACGCTATTATGAACCGATAAAAACAATGAGAATAACTTGACGACATATATAATGAGAAATATGAATTTGCTTTATGTTATAGAAATAGACATAAAGATTTTACATATTTTTTGAAAAAAAAATATTCTCTATTTAATAATTTATAACTTATAATTAATTATTACTCTAGTTAATGGTTCGCTGCTTTAATACCCATTTGCGCATCTGTTAATACTCCCGCGTACCACCCATTTGAGCATTTGTTAATACTCCGATCTACCAATATCGGATCAAAGCCATTGGGAATGAAATTATATAAAAAAAAAATATTCTCTATTTAATAATTTATAACTTATAATTAATTATTATTCTAGTTAATGGTTCACTGCTTTAATACCCATTTGCGCATCTGTTAATACTCCCGCGTACCACCCATTTGCGCATTTGTTAATACTCCGATCTACCAATATCGGATCAAAGCCATTGGGAATGAAATTATATAATCTGGATTACCATGTAGCACGTTAGTAGATATTGCATTGTATTTTTTATTAAACCATATTATTTTGACTTTGATTAAAAATTTAATGCAATATTTCTATAATACAACATAAAAATTAAAATTTATTTATTTTTTTAAATAATTTAATTATCTGTTTTTTCATTCGCTATGAAATTACCTCTTATGTTATTCATTTAATGCATTTATGCTGTCTCTCAGAATATTATACTCCTTGGTACGTTCAATTTCGCTGCCGCTGGAACCGCACGAAGCACCGAGAATCTACTGCCCAACACAATGCTTAAAACGCTAGGCCATCGTAGCATCATAACCAGGTTGAGAGCAGTCATTCAGCGTGTAATTAATTATGTCTGCTTTGCCAGCGGAGAATGAATTTCATGATTAAAGAATATATTCTAATTTTTTTTGGAGTTGTCTATAATGCGATTTTTTGGAGATTTGGTGACGGAATCCGGCGGAAGAAATTGAGGCTAAATCTTGATTTGTTGCAGTTAAAATGGTTTTTTAACTGCATATTTGGATTCAGCACCCTGGAAAACCTCTCGGACGCTTTCATTGTGCAGAAA
The DNA here is from genome assembly GCA_031772625.1 of Pinus tabuliformis. Classification (NCBI taxonomy): domain Eukaryota; kingdom Viridiplantae; phylum Streptophyta; class Pinopsida; order Pinales; family Pinaceae; genus Pinus; species Pinus tabuliformis. The sequence goes on from CM062807.1 coordinate 514,996,382, forward strand.
CTAGTTATCAAACTTGCGATTCCAATAAATTCCTGCCGGATTTCGACCGGAAAAACCCGCCGGAAAAACTTTCAAAAAGTCGCGTTATAGACAACTGCATTTTTTTTTGCCTCAAGGAAATAAATCGTATGGTTTCTGCTAATTTATTTGTAACTTATTATCAAGAGACATAAATAAATTGCATTGAGATGCGTGAAGCTTACAATAAGACCCCAAAAGCTGTTGACCAATAAAAAAACACTTAATACATTTTATATTATTTTTTTATACTAAAACTTTGATTAAAGCTTCGGTATTTCTGGTCAAACAAAAAATTAATATGCATTCAACGCTCTATCGATAGCTAATAGTCCCAGGCAGGGAATAACAAGAGACATAAATAAATTGCATTGGGATGCGTGAAGCTTACAATAAGACCCCAAAAGCTATTGACCAATAAAAAAACACTTAATACATTTTATATTTTTTTTTATACTAAAACTTTGGTTAAAGCTTCGGTATTTCTGGTCAAACAAAAAATTAATATGCATTCAACGCTCTATCGATAGCTAATAGTCCCAGGGAGGGACTAATAATAGTAATAGCATTTAATAATATTATTAGTAATTATAATAATTTTACATTAATAATATTAGGTTTAAATTTAATAATAATAAAATAACATTACATTAAATTTATAATAATATTAAATTAGTATAATAATGATTAATAACATTATAATTTGATATTACTAATGATATTTTAACATTAAATCTCACCAATATTTATATAACATTAATAAAAGCATATAACATTAATATTAATTATTAGTCATTCTTTATAAAATATTGATAATCCGTTGATCCTTGTGCTCCCAAACCTATTGGCGATGCTCCCCACCTGGCATCTACCAACCACTAAATGACATCAATGCATCATAAATTCCGCACCAAGTGAATTATGTCCTCGTACGCCCATCCAACTATCTTGCCTCCCAAACTAGGGAGTATATCTCTCTGCACCATGTTCTACCTGCATTTAATTCCCTTGTTTATCTTACTCGAGGCCAAGTATCTCCGGTTTCATATTCCTCCCTCTGCATCCTCCGCCTTCTCAAACTCTTGCTCAACATCTTGTAAGCTCTGTAATACAACCATGAATCAGGACATGGGCCACGAATCTCGCCCCAGTAGAGGGTGGGGTCGTGGACGTTCCCCCACCACCTTTGATGATTCCACTATAGCTGCTATGTTTCACTAATTGAATTCCCACCCACATCAGGTATGAAGTGTTGGCTTTAGAGGAGGCATAGACGAGCTGATGCTGACCCATGCTTTGGGCACTTTACAACCTCCTCGCTCGCCAACTTAAGGAGAGAAAGCATGAGAAATTGAGAGTAACACGGTGGATTGTTGAACTTTGTGCTTATCACAACCATGCCTATTCCTTCGTCCAACATTTGGCGAGGGACCTAAAAAATTATTTTCTGCCACATGTACCATCCGTGTCCTCTCCTGCACTCTCACCAACGAAATCTCCTCCTGTGGGCTCGTCTTCACCCCTTATCATCAAGGATTTGGTGGCTTGCCCACCTCCCTCTCTTCCTCCACCTCCTCGTGCAGCACATGCCACCCCTTCACCCCCCCCCCCCCCCCACCCGTTCCATCCCCTATGGTTGCTACATTCTCGAAGAAGTTCCAGGTGGCTCGAGCAATGCTCAAGCTCAAGGAAGCAGTCAAGTGCAAGGCTGCTCCAACATTGCCACAATGCAACTTCAGTGCGATCCCTCCACAGGAAAACATTAGCTCCCTCGATTCCATGGTGTGTCTTAGGTCAGTCAAACTTGGTGATTTTGTTTTTCTACAGGCTATTTACATATAGATGTTAGGCTCCCAGTTCTCAATTTTTATTTTTGTCAACTCTTCACTAGATGTAAGCATGGCTAACAACACTTTTGTCTCTAGTTTCCCCTTCTAGGGGCATAGAATTTTATGGATTTTTCTCTAGTTTCCCCGCACAGGGGAAGTGGTTTTAGATGGGTGAGAGGCTCAACGCCCCCATGCTCTCAATATTGTAAATTATGTATTTGTTCCAATTTAATATAATGTAAATATCCTTGCTTAAAAAATAAAATAAAATACTCATAACATTAATTTTAGTAACATTAATAATAATATTGTTAGTAATTATAATATCAATATATTACTAATGTAATAATAATGTTCTATGTAACAATTCATTTTTATATTAATATTTCTGCTATTAAGAGCATTAATAATAATAATAATAATAATAATTTGTTTCCAGTATAGTTTTTAATATCTTGACTAATAAGATTTTCTCGTTTCAAACACTACAACAAAACAAGCAATTTATGCCAAATTTAGCGCCAGATTTTGGTGCATTTGTTTTCCAATTGGGATGAGCATCATGGCGCTAAATCTGGCTCTATTGTACTATTATCACTACTACAACACCCTCAATATTTTTTGCCTACACCCATATTTTGAAGCCTACTTTGACTTTGCATGTTGTTGTCGCAAGTATTAAGAGTCATCACATTTGTTAGGCAATAATGCGTTAATTAGAGATCGGAGGTACCAGGTGATCGGAGTGCGGCGATAAAGGTTTGAAATAACAGTGGAACCAATGACATATATAGTGGCAATTGGATAAGTTTTGAGATCCACTATATGTGTTCGGAGTTCCATGTATTCCCTTCGTATTATGTTAAAGTGTTGAAACACTTCTGATAGTCGCATATTGGAGGGGAAGGGGTGATGAGGCACATGTGTAATGTGGCCTGCGAAAGCCCCGATAGCCAATAGCGATTGCGATGGAGGTAGCCTCGGGGTCTGTGCAGAGGTCATATAAAGTTGGAAAAAGATATGGTTTGTGCGTATTTTCCTTTGTAAAAGGGTTATAAGGGAAAAACACCGATAAAGCATTTTATGCGATAAACATATATTAGCCAAGGTGTAAAAGGGGAAGGCTATATATATATGCGGCGTAAGAGCTTAAGCTAAGGTTTTTGGGAGGAAATGAGTCTCGATAGGAGGGTTTTAATTCCTGATAGAAGGATTTAGATCAATGGAGGCTTGAGGATTAGTTTAAGTCCCGATAGAAGGTTTTGGCAGGGTGATTGAGTTCCGATACAAAGTCACTGTATAAGAGGGTCTTAACCATTGAGATTATGGAGATGTGACTCCTTTGTGAGTCAATTACCTGAGACAGAGGTATTTATGCATATTTATGCATACTGTGGGTATGTGCAGGGTAACCTTGCACCATTAGTGGTATCAGAGCAAAATTATAATCAGAGCAGAACTGAAATCAGAGCGAGGAAAGATTTCTGCGAAAGGGAGTTTGCACACAGAAGAAGGCAATGTGCATAAGTTAAATGAATGAATGATAGAGACTACAGTGGGAGATTGTAGTAGTTCCAGCAAAGGCTTAGAGTAGGCAGGAACAGAGGATTCCTCGAAGGAAAGAGAAAGCAAGATTACTTAATGCAAGTTCTGAAGGGAGAGGACTTAGAGACAAAACAGAGAACAATCCATTCAAAGTACAGGTGGAATGGTAAAACAAGATCATGCTGAGATCTTGCACGTCAGGTAATATGTTATGTTCTGTTTTAAATTGAGAATGTGTGTTTATATACTAATGCATAGGTGACAACAAGAGAAGCTATGAGAGGAGAACCAGATGTGTTCTTGAAGGCGGAGTAAAGAGAATACTCTGAAGGAAAGTGGCAATGAACCTGAAGAATCCAACAAGAGATTGGACAGAAAGGATAGCTGAAATGTTCTCAAGAGAGAATGAGAGATTGCAAAAGCCTAGAAGGAGCAAAGGTGTTGCTCAAGAGGAGGTTCCAGACAGATGACCATGCTTACCAAAAGACTAAGTGAGGAGAGCTTAATGAGGTAAGATTGCAGCCAGGAGGACTAGCTGTAGCAGAGGCTTACTGCAGATGAGTGAGGAGCTCATAAAGGAAGAGGAGAAGAAGATGACTACTGATAGTCATAGCAGAGGTTCAAAGAGAAGCCACAACAGAATAAAGATGAAGAAAGAGGATGCCAAGGTAAATGACAAGAGGATGAGTCAAGAGGAAATTGACCAGGAGATTGCAGAGTTAAAAGAACAACTCGATGCATTAAGGAGGATATTAGAGGAAAGCCGGAGACTAGGTTGGGTCTTGAGGAAGAAGCCAATGAAGTGGCAAGAGATACAGAGAAGGCTACAACAAAGGCAAGTAAAGTGGCTGAGGGGAAAATTCAAGCAAGTTGAGTTAGAAATGGAAGAATCCATTTGTGAACCTGGAAACAAGGAGAATTTCTGGGAGAAAGTGAAGATGAAGACTTGAAGGCTGAAACTTCAAGTGAGGCCAAAGGGTCACATGGTTTTAAATCTGACAATTTGTGTATGTTTATAGGTAAAACATTTAAGGAAGGACAATTTACTGATATTGTCATGAAGAAAAAAGAAGACCAGCAGAATCTAAATTCTGTTTTGGAAGAAAATGAGATAGATAGGTCTTATATACAGCTGGAGAAAGATATCAAGAAACCAAGTGAAGGGCTTGAGGAGATTGAAGAGGAGACAATCGAAGAATTTCTGAATCATATGAAGGATTTAGAACAGCAAGGAGATATGATGGCTGAAGCATCCAGTGAGACCACAGGGTCTTATGTTTTTAAAATTGATGGTTTGTGTATGATGGTAGGTATTGCAGGGGAAAAGCAACCTTTTGAAGATATTTTCAGAGGAGATGATGATCTAGAAATAAAAGGTGACAAAGAAAACTTTTCAGAAGAGGAGGAATTTGACTGCATATAGAAGAAAAGGTCTATGGATGAGTCTAAAGAAGTTGTCATAAAAATGAGGAATCAAGATCTTATTCTCATAAAGAATGAAGAAATATTGTCTCAGAAAGGTAATCAAATGAGTTTGATTAATGATATTGATGAAAAACAAATGCAGGAGAATGTTAATGAAGATGATGAGACAAGAATAACTCCGGGAGAAGAGTTACAGGGGGACAAGGAGGCAAAATGTACTGAAGAAGGAGGACATCTACTAAAAGATGTTAAGGAAGAAGAAGTCTATGCAGAAGACTTAGCAAAGGAAGAAAGGACATCTAATGATCTATCCATAACAAGGGAAGGTATGGAGAACTGTGTGAAATTTCCAAAATCTACTCCAATTGAAATTATTGAGTTATATAGGAAATTAGATTTTCAAATAAGGGAGTTGGAAACAGAGGATAAATGTTCAAGAAAGATTGTTGAATAAGGAAAGCAAAAGAATTGTCATGAATGACAGTCACAAGAGAGAGGAGATGGCCATGAAAGTTCAACAGACTGACACTACAAAGGAAGGAGTTCACTACAGTGGACAAGGGCAGGAAAACATCAATAGGATAGATGGTATGGAAGAGAGGCTAATGGACAGTCTCATGAATTCTTTTGAGAATTCAGAACAACATACTGATGTGCTGACAAAGGAAAAAGAAACAAAACAACAAATTGAATAGTTGCCAAAGGAAAACAAGGCACAACAGCCTTATGTTTTTTATTTTAACAAGTGTTTTATGAATGCAGGTTTAGTTGCAGATGCTGGGGGAGATTTGGCACAGATGAACAACCAAATGAAAATGAAAGAAGAAAATTCTATAGAAGAATCCAATCCATGGAAAAAATATGTTAAATTGCTGGAGAGAGTGCTGGACGGTCATGATTCAATCATGAAAGAGGGTAAGGATGATAGGGAGGTAGTTAAAGTCAGCATAGAAGTCAGCAAAGCAAGCAAAGCAAAAGTTGGAGCAAGCAAGGTAGAAATCAGCAAAGCAAGAGTCAGCATAGGAGTCAGCATAGAAGACAACAACAACAACCTGAAACAAAAAGAAGGAGGCAGAAATATGAAGCAGAACATGAACCAGTTCAAAGATATGCTGGAAAAAGAGATTGAAGAAATGTGGCAGCTGATGATGAAGCAGTCCAAATGGAAAAAAATGGTAGCAGCAGGAAGCATGATCAATCAGAGTTTGAACCTTATTCACAAGAAGAAGAAAATGGAGCAAAAGACAACAGAAGTGCAGTAGCAACAAGGGAACAAAGAATGTGGACAGTTACAGAACAAAGTGTGGGATCCAAGAAAACAAAGACCATAAGTTACATGATCAGGAGATCATGAATATTTTCTACTTTGGGAGTCTGATGCAGGAGCATTGAACCCAGGAGGAAATCATTGTAATTAAGTAGACATAGGGGGTCATGTATTTTTAGGAAGTTGGATTCCTAAGTGTCAAGTTAATGTAATATTTAGGCTTAAAGTGATTTAATTAGGTGTGAGAGGAAATTGTAAGTGCTCTCAAATAAATGAGAACATGAGTGGTTAATAAAGATAAAGAGTTGAAAGTCAAATATAACTCTTTAAGCAGTTTCATGATTCTAGGAGCGAGAGAGAGTTTTTAGGCATTAATTGAACCTAGGAGTGGACATAGAGGACCGAGAGAATTTAGGAATCGGTTCAGTAGATATAGGAGTCGAACCAGGATAGTTCAACAGAACTCCTGACATATATGTAAGCCTACGCGCAGAGTCAAGGGAGGCCACTGACATTGTAAAATAGGCTTGTGCGAGACAGAGTAGTCTCGAATGTAATCTTTGCTTTTATATATATATATATACAGAGTTTATCCTTGATTGCATCAGAGTGTGTTAATCGTGTGTTTATGATTGATTATGGTGTGAACTCGTAGGTTTTGTAAAAGAGAATTGCAGACAGAGTTCTGAAGAATAGGCAAAGGAGAGAACGATTTGGAGGAATCGTAAAGGATCTTAGAATCCAATTGAAAAAGCAGAGTAAAACTCTAGAGAGGAGGAGCGAAGTTGAGAGTTCAAAGACTCAAGCCCAGAAAGATTTGCGCAGTGAAATAGCAGAAGGCCGAAATCTTTTGAAGAAAATCGGACCACAGAGGAAAAATAAAGAAAAGGCACAAAATCTAGGTAAACAGGCGGACGGAGAAATGGAGTGGTAATGCTCATCAGACGTTAGATGTGTGAGATCAACGGTCCTAATCATATCACATCGGCGTAACCTTTTGGGTATTATCGGTCCTGACCATCGAAAGGAGCGATTGCGATAAAGCGATACATCGTGGACTGTCGGATCGAGAATCCAGATCGACAATGCAGATGCAATCGACGATCGCATGTCGAAGAGGTCAAAGGGTTGGTTATAGTGCTATAACGAAGGACGATACACCGATAGCGATAATGCGCTAATCGGAGATCGGAGATACCGGGTGATCGAAGCGCGGCAATAAAGGTTTGAAATGAGAGCGGAACCGATGACATATATAGTGGCGATTGGATAAGTTTTGAGATCCGCTATATGTGTTCGGAGCGGAAGTTCCATGTATTCCCTTCGTATTATGTTAAAGTGTTGAAACACTTCCGATAGTCGCATATCGGAGGGGAAGGGGTGATGAGGCACATGTGTAATGTGGCCTGCGAAAGTCCCAATAGCCGATAGCAATTGCGATGGAGGTAGCCTCGGGGTCAGTGCAGAGGTCGTATAAAGTTGGCAAAAGGTATGGTTTGTGTGTATTTTCCTTTGTAAAAGGGTTATAAGGGAAAAACGCCGATAGAGCATTTTATGCGATAAACATATATTAGCCAAGGTGTAAAAGGGGAAGGCTATATATATATGCGGCCTAAGAGCTTAAGCTAAGGTTTCTGGGAGGAAATGTGTCCTGATAGGAGGGTTTTAATTCCTGATAGAAGGATTTAGATCAATGGAGGCTTGAGGATTAGTTTAAGTCCCGATAGAAGGTTTTGGCGGGGTAATTGAGTTCCGATACAAAGGGACTGTATAAGAGGGTCTTAACCATTGATATTATGGAGATGTGACTCCTTTGTGAGTCAATTACCTAGGACAGAGGTATTTATGCATATTTATGCATAGTGGGAGTATGTGTGGGGGTAACCTTGCACCAATTCATGCTTATACCATTAACTTAGCATGCACTACTTGACATACTTCTAATGTCAACAGACTCACCATATTAAATTTGACTCACTATGAACATTAGCATCATATAAATTAGACTTATTCAACAACACTTGGACTGTAAATATCCTAAACAATATGAATACCACATTCTGACCAAAATATAATGATAATTGATACTAATTGTGAATACCTTTGAGATCAATGATGCCAATTGTTTAATGAATGACAATAATACCAGTTGTTGAGCACTTGATAACTAAGTGTTCTCCCCTTGTGATCATACTAATATTCATTCTCTCCACAAATTTGAAGTTTGATTCCAATTACTAATATAATAGTCTAGAAGCATCACAACAATCATACCATTCATCATATTTGAAACATAAATTATGATCATTCAAACAATATTAATTTGTAGCAACAACACCATAAACCTTTGTCTTCCATGCTTATCCTTAAGCAGCAAACAACTAATACCAATTGATTATACTAATTATTAATTTAGTATTATGATACAAAAATCCTACTTGAGTATACTCCCCCTATGGTTATGTTCTCTCTTCGTCGTTAAGAATATTTAGACATATTTTCACATATCAAGGAAACCTCGACATTAAGCAAATCATCTTCCATGTTATTTCATCACCATCTATACTCAAATTTTTAATCTAATTTGAAAACAACATCAAATCAACCAAAAACATACTAATTGAGTCCTTTACAATCAACCACAATTCTTGGCAACACCAATCTACTTCAGTAATTTTATAAACTAAAGAAAAAAAGGGGCATACTTCCCTTAACCTTGAGATGCATTACTTGGCATGTTCCTTAATTCTCTTTGCATCTATCCTTTCTGATTCTCTTGAAGCTAGCCTGTTCTTTTTAATGAATAGTAACAAGCAATCTACTTGCCCTGATTAGATTGTCTCCCTTTTTCTTCCACACTTGGGTATGCTGAGTTTTTACTTGGTCAACACCATGAGTTGATTTCTTTCACTAATATGGTACTCTTTCCTAACTGAGTGACTTCCTTCCATAGTTTGAGCATACAAAACACTAGCCATTCCTCTTGATTGCACCAATTAAATACAATTTGCAAATTACATGTTGCTCTTATTTCTCACTTTTTGTGCTTGATTTCTCCCTACGTTGCGTTGGAGAACTGACTAGGATACTATTGATTATTTTATCTAATTGAATTAATTTTCTATTGCAACTTATAAAAGAGAGCTCAACCACAAGAATTTCGGGCTCTAATCTGCTAATTTTCTATTGATAATATTTAAAGCCAAACACTGGTTTGTGTTTCCTCTAAGCACCATTCAACTTGCCTCTCTTATTATTCCTACAGTAACTCATGTGTAGTTGTCCTTGGTAGCTCTCCACATGAACCATATCTCTACTTGAATTGTTCTCGAAAGAAGGTGTATTCTTTCCAAGTTTAAATATAGTTTCTTTGTGCTTATAATTTCCACACATGTAGCATTCATCATTAATTTGAAAAAGGGAAAAATATTTTTTCTTACTACAACTTCTGCTCATCCCATTTCTTGCACTGATACTCACTCTCCTGGCGCTTTTGGGCCTCTGATAATTTATCCTTTGAGGGGAGTAGGTTCTCTATGCATGGTTGTTCGAATTTCTTTGAGAAACTCATTGTTATTGCTGAAATAATGCATTTCACTTATGTTGCTGCAACTTCTTTTAACTCTCTGGACACTTGGAGGCAAATTTCCATGCATTACCAGAACGAAAACATATGAGGGGTTGCACACCTTAGTATTTATCTCTGGAAGTCTGTTTGTCTCCTTGTGGCTATGTTCTCTTCTATGTGGCTACAATTTTGTTAGGTCTCTCTTTAACAAAGATGGTGGGTCCTTTTGATGCTACTGCTGATTCACGTTCACCAATCAAACTTTTCCCATCCTAAGGGGGGAGTTGACTACCTCAAATTTCATCGAAAGCTTCAAAACTCTTTGCATGCTTATGATATTTCAACAACTTCTCTTTTAATATAATAATATCATATTCCATTTTCTGATTTGATATCCGAAACTTCTTGATATCCTCAAAAACTAATATGAATTTCCTCCTTAAATAATTTTTTTCTTTAATATTTTCCAACTCAATAGAGGAGCTACTAGATTCACAACAAGTGTCTATTTCACTCACAACTTGTTCAAGAACTTGTTCCCTTTTTTAATCTAAGAATTCTTTTGCTGACACATGAGATATTATATCTTCTTCTCTACCATAGGTTGACCCATTATCTTCTTGAGTAGTATTTAGATCTACAATTTATATCAAGATAGATCCTTATTCACTACTACTAGATGAGCAACTCTTTCTTTCATCAAAACTTGTAGTTGAGTAGCTTGAAAATAAATGGCCTATTGTTCTACAATAAGAACAAAACAACAACTTACTTGTAGATTGCAACTCCTTGGTGTTATTTATATGTTGATCAACAACTTGGCCTCTTGATATAGGGGAATCATCCTCTGATTCATGACCTTCAATACTCTTTGAATCTTTGACTGATCCATTCTTCAGATAAAAGCTCTTGACATCACATGCAATTTGTATGTCTATAACATATATGGATTGCAACTCATTGCATATCTCTTTAGTAGTCTCACAAAAAAATAATTTCTCAAGATCTGACTTGGACAATCCTCTTAAGATTTCCTCCGTGGCTTGTTCATCAACCTCATTATCTATTAATCCATTCTCCACAGATAACCATATATCAAAATCAAGAGCTTGCAAGTAGATTCTCATTCTTGTATTCTAGGCTTCATAATTTTACCCATTCAAAAATGGAACTCCAGCTAAGGTAATCCAATCCCAATTCTCCATGTTCCCTAATCTTCCTTCCATCTGTTAAATTAATCCTGAAGGAACCTGGTTTCTATGATGTCAATTGTTAGAAACAATGGAAACCATGACACTACTAAGGGGGTGAATCAACACAGTGACCAAATTATATAAATCTTAACGATTTTCACTTTTCAATTACTTTAGCAACCACTCATGTAATAATCATCATAACTCAATCATTTAAAAAATAACATCATTGTCATTTTCATACACTTGCGAGACATACATAATACATCAATATTACTTTTATTACTTTGGAAAACACAAGATACAACTTGTTATTACATCATTACCCCACAAGCTTCCACTTGTAGGTTTATCAACTACTACTAAAAGGAACTACCATCCCTCCTCATTTATTAGCTACTATTGAAACGGACTATTGCCCCTACTCATTTATCAATTTCCATTGAAATGGACTACTGCCTCTATTCATTTATCAACCACTACTGAAAGGGATTGATGCCCCTTCTCATTTATCATCTTTCCCTGAAAGGGACTACTGCCCCTACTCTACAAGCTACCACTTGCTTGACCTCCTTGATTCATCTTTCATCCATTTTCAAACTCAAATAATAAAGGCCATTTACTTTCATAGAACAAATAAAATTCTCCTAAAAACAAAATACACAACCACTAAAACACCTTCAACAATCATTGATCACTGATCAAACCACCATACACATCAGCGACATCAATCCTTACAAATTTTCTAATTTCACCCTAAAAGAATCTTTGCTGAATACACCAAAACCCATTCACCAATTCTTTCTTTTCCTTCTCATATAATTTTTAGACACCAAATTTGATATTTGATCCACCCCCAATGCATACTAACATTATGCATCTCATTGCTCCAACAACCCGTCTTTTTGGTCATTCGAATATGCTTATAAAGAAATTTTACTGATATTTTTAGTTCTTTGATATTTAGTTAACTTCAACTCTTCATCATGCATAAATATTTATTTTTTCTTTTGTCCTGCTTAAACATGTATTATGAATGTGCACTTTAAGTCTTCTAACATTACTCACCTGTTACTGCAAGAAAATGTGAGTTTAACTCCTCAAAATTTACTATTATGGAATTTTATCAGGCTTTAACAAAGCTTTCTAAATATGCCACATGGCCAAATTTAACTAAACTGCTAAATATTTCTTCATGCTATCCACAATGCCAAACACTGCTGCCAACTCATTCATTCCTTCTTTATATTAATTTTAGTGCTATGTTGTATATGGCATAAACACCAAGTTTAAATTGTCAACTCGGTTCATGCATAAGCCTTTATAATTAGCCCAAAATCACTTTTTTTTAGCCCCAAAGGGCTTTAAACTATGTTGTTGACTCATTCACACAAAGGCCTTTGACTAAAGGCCCAAAGTTTTTTTAAACTACCATATATAACTTTGTTGGGTCCATTTCTCTTTAGTTCTGAGGGATTCATTCAACATTGCAAACACCTTTGCACCTTCGGTCACAACGCAAACAAACAAGTCCTGATGCCTAGCCTTAGCCCCTAACCTTTCATTCCTAGCGCAACTTTATAAACACCTATGGGGTCACCCTCCTGGGGTTACATGTCAAGTGGGTCTGCCACTCTTCACTTGTGCTCATACCATTGGTCTTTCACTGCCTTGTTGTCCATTTCTATTTCCTCTAGCTCAATCACCTCATCTCGAACATAATACATGATATTAAAGGAAGTCTATGGATGGTAGGATTTGGAGAAAATTCATGCTAAGGAGCGAACCTTCAATCAAATATTATGACCTATAAAATGACTTGAAAATGGACTCCAAGCAACTTTTAAAGCATTAGTTTCCATCGAACCTAATGCACTTGACCCTCACATTTGCAATCATATTTTCAAAAATAGCTAAACAACAAAAACTACAATTTAAAATTTCAATGCTTATTAAAATTTTATCAAACTTTAGAGCCATGGATAGAAGCAATAGTGTGATATTTCTAAAGCACTTCAATGAGAAAACAATGAATGAATGCCCAACCTTTGCATCTTACAAAAAGCTATAAAGGAGATGCATAAAACAATAAGAAAGTGTAAGAAAGTGTACTCCGGGGGCAATTCCACTAAGAGATGTGGTTTTGGAGTCACATTCCACATGTCCTGTGAAGAAAATCAACAATCAATCATTCCAGTAGTGATCTTCCACAAGATTATCAAGGAAGATTATCAACTCGCATTGGAATGTTATGCTTACAAGTACTGTTACCTGATTGGCGTGGAAATTTGTATTGTTTTCGACGAGCTTTATTTAGGCATTGTGATCTAACGAAAACTACATACAAATTTTAAAAATTAAAACAGAAAAATGCTAAATATACATATATACAGGGATTTACCTGATATGTGTGTACACTGTTTATACCACCATCCTGTCAAACATTATAAAACAGAGGAAAGAGTCATGTATGCTTACCATACAAAGATAATGCTGCTAAATACTTCAAAGAAGTCTTTGTTATACCAGAATGCAGTTTGGACAAAACACAGAACTCTTTTCAAAGCACACAAATAAATACATTTTGGTTTAGTTATAAAAAAAAAAAACACTAAAAAATAGCTTAAAGGAAGTTCAGAGCCGAACCTGCAGGGCTACAATCATAGTCTTGTTGCGAGAAGCCTGGCCGATGATCTTGCCATCTTCAATTCGCTCCCCCATAGCATCCTCTACATATACCTGGGGTCCCCAGTGTATTTTTCTTGACCCCTTTTCGACTAGTTCTTTCTCAGCCTGGCGTCGTACGGTCCTAACAAACTCGGCCACCGACATAGTCTCATCAGCGTTCTCCAACTCTAGTGTCAGGTTAAGACCATTTGGCAGTAAAACCCTGAACATGTATTTGTTCACTTCGGGCTCTGACTTGAGCTTCTTCCTAGGCACAGCTCCAAGGTAGCCCTCATTGTTGCTTCTTTTCTTCTTGGTAGAAGATTCTGCCATCCTGGACGCAATGTACAGCAAACGGCAGAGGGAATATATGGTATTCTACTGTAAGGCTTGCCTTCAGACAAAATTAGCAAGAATTACCCCATGCAGCGAGCTTGAATTACTTCATTTGGAGAATGTATTGGCTGGGGTAGATGTATCACTAACTTCTCAGAGCAAGCATGCATGTACAGCTCAAACCAAGTTCTAGCACTCCGCAAAGTCTACAAAGATCCGCTCAGTGACCTCAAAATCACTCTCAGAAAACAACAGTTTCCTTACGCGCAAGCTTTTTGTGTTTCAAGCTCCATCAATTGAAGTATGAAAGCCCATGCAGCAACACTCATCAAAAACAAAAAGCTGCCTCTGCATTCCAAAAAACTAGCTCGGAAATGTACTAAAAAGAACCCGTCCAAGGATTGGAACCGCGGGCAGACTACAGTGTGACCATTTCATGAGAATCCAGAGACAGAGAGAGCGGCTGAGTGAGAAAACCGTAACAATCAACACAGAGCAGACATTTGTACAATGAACCGTAACAATGAACAGAGAGCAGAGCAGGCAGGGAATAAATGATTGAGGAGTAAAGGGAATAAAATAATATTGGAAATGAAAGCTCGCGTGTGGGCTTTAACATTATTAATTAATGTCAATCTTCCACGTCATGATTCAGAAATAATTTCCCTATTTTAACAAATCATAAAAATCAAGCGCTCACGCTTAACGCCGATTTTTCTTAGAAAGCTTAAATAAACTATGAATACCTAAAGAAAATGAATGCAAATATTAATATTAAAAAATTTAAATTTTAAATTTTTCATAATTAATTTAAAATAATAAAATTTTATTATCAAAATCTTTATATATTAAATAAAATTTGATTTTTTTAATTTTGATCTACATTTTATTTTTAAAACTTCCTTCACATGTACGTTATGAGATAAAGAATTAAAATAATATCAAAATAAAAAGGTAATGCATTGAAAGATGTGATTATTGCATTGAAAAATGTCACATAAAATTATATTTTATATATTATAGTTTTATAAAATATTAATAAAAATACAAATTATATATTAATTAATTAATTCTACTTTCAATGCATAGATTGATTAATTTTACTTTCTATTTCATAGAGTAGTTTAAATGATTTTTTTTGTCTTGAAAATTATGGAAATTTTGATAAGAATTTTATAAAATTTGTAGGAGTTTTGTAAATTCAAGTTACAGCAGTGAAATTTCAAGATTTTGGGTGTTTTATATATTTTTAATGGTGTTTAATCTATTTCTAGTATCAAAAACATAATTCAAACATTACTACCCACATTTCAACCACTTTCAATTATTGAAACAATTTCTCAGCCTCAATACCTTTTTCATTTTTATATATTAATTAATATATTAAAAATAAAATATCTTCATTTAATTAATATAGATGGCATAATTATTATATTGGGAAAAATAAAATTTTTATTTAATTCATTAGTAAAAGGAAAAATAAATATCCTATATTTTGAAATAAAAAACATTTTATATTAAATTGCCACATCATAAGATTATCTTTATTAAAAAAAATTACCTTTTAGTACGGCAATTATAACTTTACTTACACTCATTGTAATTTTGTAGTACATTTGACCATATACATATTAAAAAGTGGAGTAGGTTAAGATAAAAAAGCATTTCAAATTATAATTTTTTCCGAAATTAAATATAATTAAAATGTTATTTTATTTAAATATATATTTAATTTAAATCTAATTAATAATAATATTAAAATGTGTTAAATTAATAAAAATTTATATTTTGTTATTTTATTTAAAAGTATATTTAATTTAAATTTAATTATTAATAATATTAAAGTGTGTTAATTTAATAAAATTTGCAGGATATAGATTTTTGTGATTTATAATGTTTTTTTAAAAATCATTTTTTGATAACTTACTTTTTGGATTTTAATTTTAAATATATTAAAATAAAATAATAAATAAATTATCATATCTATGTGTAAAGCAGCTAGATATTTTATAGTGTTGAGTTAGAAATTTTATATATAACTTTAAAAATAGATTCTTTTATTTCATATCGTTATATTATATTATATTTTTATGTGATAATATATAGTATACTTAATGGGATTATAGTAGTTATTTGTAGTTAGTTTCAAGTTTTAGGTATTGAGAATAATATTCATTAGATATTTGTTTATATTTAAATTAATTTAAAATAAACTTTATTTTTATTTTTTATATTATTAAATTTTAATTGTATTAAAATTCAAAAATTAAAATTAAAATTAAAAAGATAAAAGTAAAA
Source organism: Pinus tabuliformis (assembly GCA_031772625.1). Taxonomy (NCBI): domain Eukaryota; kingdom Viridiplantae; phylum Streptophyta; class Pinopsida; order Pinales; family Pinaceae; genus Pinus; species Pinus tabuliformis. Next base: position 515,012,528 of record CM062807.1, read on the forward strand.
ATAAAAGATGGCAAAAAAATTCTAACTGTATAGCATCATTATTTGATTAAAAAAAATTAGATACTTTAGTAATAAAGTTTATATGGTATAAATAAAATTTCATAAATACTCTTTATAATATGTATCATAATGTTAAGTAACAAATTTTATATGTATCAAGGAGATAAATTCTATATGCATGAGTGTGTATAGTAGATAAATTCTATATGCATCGAGTGTGTATTGGAGATAAATTTTATATGCATCGAGTGTGTATATAGTAGATAAATTTTATATGCATCGAGTGTGTGTATTGTAGATAGTTTTTATATGCATCGAATGTGTATATAGTAGATAAATTTTATATGCATCGAGTGTATGTATAGTAGATAAATTATATATGCATTTAGTGTGTGTATGAGAGATAAATTCTATATGCATGGAGTGTGTGTATGGGAGATAAACTATTCATCGAGGGTGTATCGAAGATAAATTTTACATGCATAGAATGTGTAAGTGTGTGTATAGGAGACATTAAAAACGAATTATTATGGAGTAGATCTCAGGTAAATGTAAACGTAAACATTTGACATGTAATGTTTAATTTTTAACATTTAACATTTTTAATTTAATGTTGGCCCTATTTAAAAATCAATCTAATTATTATTATGTATAAACACAATATAAATTTAAAATACCCCGGATGCGGGCGTCCATCATGCATGAATGGCAGGTGGCCATTAAGGCTTTCCCGCGCCTCTATACCTGTCTCAAGGCCGAGGCAGCGAGCAGGTACGAGACAGCGATGGCGATAAAAAACTATTCAATGCTTCAGGCAAATGACATTAAGGAATGGCAGAGCACGGTCGAGGTTGCATTTAAGTCGAGCAAGCCTGCTCCGGTCTCGAGGAGATCTGGTGTAATGGAGTCTGGTACGCGGCATTTGGTGAGGGCGAAGTCCTGGTTATATACCAACACCGCTTAGACCTGCAATGTTCAGGGAATGTTGTTTGAAGTGGGAGGCGGGCAAAATATTGCTCTGCAATATTGTCTCAAGGAAACTGAGCAGAGTCTCAAGGCGCTCAGGTTGGAAACAGTTATGCGTCGAAGGGGCGTGCCTCGCCGCGGTGGTCGTTCAGGGGTTCGTTATGGGATTGAAGGGGAGGAACCGCACCCAATAGCACCTATGGCAGCCATTTCCCCCTCATCATCCAGCTCTGAGGAGGAATTTTTGCTATTGCTGGATTCCTATCAGTCTTTCCGCCTCCGCATTCCCAGAGGGATCCTTCAGTCGGATGTTATGGTCAATTTCTCTGTGTATCTTTCAGAAGCGCCTCCAATTAACCCCTCATGGTCCTCCCCTGCTTCCGACAGTCTCCAGAGCAGCGAAATTATTCTGGGGGATATGCAAGGAAGAGTGCATAGGATGCCCCGTCCGCGGGCACCCATAGAACAAGTCGACCAGCCTCAGCAGGCTCAGAACCAGGCAAACTCAATTTGTGATGAATCAGTGCAAGAAATTCAGCCATTAATAAACTGGGTCCAGAATAGGAATGCGGAACAGGATTCAGCTCATTCGGGTTCGGAGGGGCATCTTCAGGTGGGTGAGGAGTCTGTCATATGGCTTGATCCGCCTAGCCCGATGCAAAGGCAACCGCCAACTTCGCCAAGTCACCCTACCTGAATATGTTCGAAGGCGTTTCTCCAGGTTTTTGCATTTTTGTATTTTTTCTCATGTCTTTGTTGGTCAAATCCTCAATCTCGCTCAGTTCCTGTTCTCAGCCCTATAGTGGCAGCTTGTTAAAAGTTCGAGTCAGCAAGGTAATAGAGTCTGTTTTTTGGCCATCCAGAACTGTAATGTTGTCCAAGGGGCTCATTTGGACAATCATTGTAATGCTGTCTCAGAGGTCTGCTAGTCTGTCCCAGTTGTCTCTGTTAGAGGGTGGCCTCGTCCCCCTTGGTTGCTGTAAATTATGTAAATATTTTTCTTGCTTAATATAGAAGTTACTTTTACCCAGAAAAAAAAATATATAAATTTAAAATACAAAAAAAGATTTACTAACACTCAAAACAAAGATATGGTAAATAAATATAAATATAAATAAATCGGAGATATGGTAAATAAATAAAAACCTCTTTTTATATTTACTTGATGTATGGTAAATAAATAAAAATATAAATAAACTATAGGTATAGAAAAAATAAAACCTATTTTTATATTTACTCCATAAACCTCTTTGTATATAAGAAAACTCAAAAAGAGGTTTTTATGTCACATCTCTCCTACTATATAAAATAAAAATGAAAATGAAAATAATAATTTAAAACTTACCACGGCATAATACACATTATGGCTAATATTTTTTTGTTTTAATCATTTATGCATTGATTAAATATCTATTGTACTTCGTGGAGGATGGTATCTATTACACCTTAACCTATTATCGTTTATTCGTAATCACATTTATTATGATTAGAAAACATGCATAGTATGATTTATTCACATTAAAAACTAACTCATGGCTTGGATTCCCAATCCAAGAGCTCGCGGGAGTACATTATGGCTAATCTTTTTTGTTTTAATCATTTATGCATTGATTAAATATCTATTGTACTTCGTGGAGGATGGTATCTATTACACCTTAACCTATTATCGTTTATTCGCAATCACATTTATTATGATTACAAAACATACATAGTATGATTTATTCACATTAAAAACTAACTCATGGCTTGGATTCCCAATCCAAGAGCTCGCGGGAGTTTTCTTCTGGAGGGTTTGAGTTGTTCTCTAGCTATCTGCAATTGCACGGGAAGATGTGCCCCATCGACGGTCTTCCTTGGCCTTCCCCATCGAACAATCATCGACTCCTTCTTTTTCTCTAGTGAACGAAGAACTCCTCGGCATTGGCGACATTTCTCTTTTCGGTAGCAAGGCTTTGTTGCAGCTCTAGCTCTCGGCTCTGGTTTCCCTTTTGGTTTGCTCATGTCTCGGCCCTCTGATGGCTCATCTTCCTTATACGCACTCTGGAATCCTCCGGATTCTAGCTGGTGGCTTGGTGCTTCAGGTGGCTCTGCTAACAATCTCAAGAGGTTTTTCGCATGGCTCCCTTATACAGGTAACTGAGTATGCAGTGGTTTATACATATTCCTCTTTCTTGCTTCAATTTCTTGGCTTGATGATTTGTTATATAGTTCCAGGCTTTAGAATTTCGCTAACATAGTTTTTATGTTCCCTATTTGTTTGCTGAGGGTGGCAACCAGGGCATGGAGGGCCTTCTCATTCAAGTTCTTTCCAAGAAAAGTTGGTCAACTCCTTTACCATTCCAAGGTCGCCTCCTCTTACCGGGTAAGATGAATGTATGCTCGGATTCACAGAGCTCTGGTCTTTGGTTTCTTGGGCTTTCCTCGCCTATTACAGATTTATCTAAGAATCTTGTTCGTAGTAATGTTTTATTGAACACTGCACAGACTATTTAAATTTTATGGCAATAGCATGTATTCCTCTGGTTCGGATCCGTCGTTGTCGTTGTTGATTGAGTAACCTAGCTGGTTTGCCTACCCATGAAGGGTATTATTTTTTCTACGGCAATACAGATGTAGTTTGGGTAAATTCATGAATAAGACGTTTTTAAGGTTCTGAGATTTTTGAGTTTTTATGTAATTATTGATACAATATAGGCCGTTTGCGGCCTCTTTAATATTATCCCTCTTCTGGGGTTCTGTTTCGCTGATAATAATGAGAAATCTATATGATACTCTCAGTGCTAAGGTGCTATTAAATGGTAAGTGATGTGTGCTTCTTCTAGCTAGACAATTTCATTTACCTATACTTTCTGTTGTTATCTTGAGATTGGGGTTTACCCAAATTTAGCATTTTGTCTTCTTGTGTATTTGTTTTCTTTGCTAGAGTTAACTCTTCGACATTTTTATGACAATTCTCGCTTTTTTCCCAAACTGTAATAAAGGATGTATATGTATTTTATGGTTCGACAAACTTGTTTTTCGGCTTATGTATTGCAACTTGACTCTACTATGGTTATATTTGCATGAGTCTACGGTGTGGCTACTTGCTAATTTACCAACTTTCGAATGGTAGGTTTTGTTTTCAAATTCTATAACAATGGAAATGTAATAGGCTCGTAGGTGGTCATTTCTGTCTCTTTTACTCTCAACTAGACACAGGAAATTTTACTCCCTATGGGGTTTTTTTTTATGAAAAGAACTAAATAAATTTATGCCAATGTTCTTTCTTGAAAGCTTTCATTTATTTCAACAAAATCTTCTTTCCTACAGTGAATATATTTTCAGAGTATTTCATGCTTGTTTTAATTCGTAATGAATTCCCAGCTCTTCTTTCGGTTTTTCCCATGCATTCTTTTGCTAGGGAAGTTGCACCTACTTCCTTCAGTAGTTATTGTAAGCTAATATATCTAAATTCTGACTTAACTACTTACAGTAGTGCCCCCTTTTCCTTACTTTCAGCAGAAGTTCATTCTCTGGTTATCTAATAGATTACTTAGTTTAGTTGCAGAATTAAAAATATAACCCTATTGTAACATTTCAATCCATTAATTTCTTACAGAAATATAGAGTCCTATTCTTAACAGTGCATTGCATATTTCAGAGTTTAATACTTATCTCTATCCTGAAGATTTTCTTATCAATTATTCGTTGACAATTTTCCTCCCAACCGTGAGACTTACTTCCAAGCCAAGTCTCCCCCCCGAGCTCTTGCTCACAAGATAGACGCTTTCTTGTAAGACTTATCAGTCACAGCATCTACAGCTATCTGGTCACCACCAGACTTAGCTCTTGAACCGTCTAACATGTCAGCACGGAAGACTTTCCCTTCATTCTCCTTTCTCCTCTGTTATCTCAGGTACCAAAAATTACCCTCTTGATCCTCTTCTTGGAGAATTCATATTCAGGAAAGTAGTTAGGGTTAGGTAACTACCTATCCTAACTTCTTGACATGTGAGAGTTACAACATTTGTTAACACTCCATTATTGTTTCATTCATAACTTATAAAATCTTAAATGCATAAATTCAAATAATAATAAAATCCAGTTTTTGTTTTACTGCAGTAAATAAATAATTACAATTTTCTGGGGACATCACATCTCCCCCCCCCCCAAGATCAAACATCGTCCCGATGTTTTTTTGCTGCAAACAGATCCAAACAAGTTTCCCTCATAACCCGCTCATCCTCCCAGGTGGCCTCATCCGTCCCAAAGCATTGCCATTGCACTTTAACTTGGGTGATACTCGTTTTCGCAGCATTACTTCTCTCTGATCGAGTATAACCATAGGTTCGACCGAGAACTCGCCTTCCGGTTCGACCTACAAAAAAAATAAAAATTAGTCAATCCCTTGTACCATTAATACTTCTTAAAAAGATTTATTAAAATTACTTTACCTGCATATCTTGCCAATTGATTCTATGCTTAGGATCATAAACATATTTTTTAACACGGAAACATGGAAAACGTTGTGCACACGAATGTGGCTGGGCAAGGCGAGCTGGTAGGCTACTAGCCCAATTCGTGCCAGGATCTGGAAAGGGCCACAAAATCTCGGGGTGCCAACTTAGCACATCCACTCCATTGTAATGTACTCTTTTTAGCCAATACCCGTACACAGACGTGATCTCCAATTTGAAATTCCCAAAAATTCCTTTTTCGGTCAACACAGTTCTTTTTTCGATCTTGAGCGGCCTTTAAATTGGAATGAACCTTCTTGCCCATCTCCTCCATTTCTTTTAACATCTCAGGTCCTAGCATCAACTTATCCTCTGGCCCTCCCCAACTCGAAGGTGTTCTGCACTTGCATCCATACAAAACCTCAAATGGCTCATTTGTAATGACGCATGATAGTCGTTGTTATAAGCGAATTCTACCAAATGTATGTAATCCTCCCATTTGGAGGGTTGCTGCATTACGTAAGTTCGCAACATGTCCTCCACTACCTAATTTACTCGCTCGGTCTGCCCATCCGTTTGAGGGTGGTAAGAAGTACTGAAATGCAGTTGTGTGCCCAATCCCTCAAATAAATCTTTCCAGAAAACTGATGTAAATTTTACATCACAATCAGAAATTATAATTTTCGGTAATCCATGTAATCTGAAAATATTTTGCATGAATATGTTAGCGATCTATACAACCTTGTAGGTTGATTGCATTGGTATGAAATGAGCAGATTTGCTCAACTTATCCACTACCACCATTATTGAATCATTTTTCTTTTTGGACTTAGGTCGTCCTGTAATGAAATCAATGGAAATGGTCTCCCATGAATGACCTTATATCTGCCACGTCCTTTGGAACTGGCCACTCCATTATAGTCTTTATCTTCTTTGGGTCCACAACAATTCCTTCCTTGGTAATGATATGTCCTAGATACTGAATCTGCTCTTTAAAGAAATCGTACTTGTTGTACTTAACATATAGTTGATGTTCTTTGAGAGTTTGCAACAATATTCTGAGATGTTCCTTATGTTCTTCTATATTCTGAGAATAAATCAATATATCATCAATAAAAATCAACACAAATTTATCCAAGTACTGATGGAATATATTGTTCATGAGACACATGAAGGTCGCGGGAGCATCAGTCAGCCCGAAGGGCAGCGCAACGAACTCGTAATGTCCATAACGAGTTCTAAAGGTTGTTTTAGCTATGTCTTCTTCCTTAATTCTGATCTGATGGTATCCCGAACGTAGGTCAATCTTTGAAAATATTGTTGCACCCCTTACCTGATCAAACAACTCGTCTATACAGGGTAAAGGGTATTTATTTTTAATAGTCAACTTATTTAGCTAGCGGTAATCCATGCACATACGCAGGGTTCCATCCTTCTTTTTAACAAAAGGTATTGGGGCTCCCCAAGGTGATACACTTGGGTGGATGTATTTTTTATCCAACAGTTCTTGTAACTGCATTTTTAATTATGTTAACTCTTGTATGCTCATGCGATAAGGAGCTCGGGATACCAGAGCAGCTTCCGTATCAATTCAATGGTGAAGTCTATATCTCTTTTTGGAGGAAGTCTCAGAATCTCTTCGGGGAATACATCTGGAAAATCATGTATTATAGGTATACTTTCTAAGTAAGCATATTTTTCTTTTGTGTTGGCATATCCCACCTGAATTGCATAGATTTGGCAACCTTTTTTGATACGCTTTGCTAACTGAGAGGCAATTACTGGTCTTAATTTTAGAGGCCTTAATATGCCTTGAATTTCTTGCCTCTTTCCCTCCTCATCCAGGTAGCAAATAGCTTTGGTTTTACAGTTTATGAGGGACCAATGCTTTTCCAACGAGTCCATACCTATTAGAACATCATACGACCCTAGGGGAAATACATTTAGATCTTCCACTAGGGTCTGACCTACTATTTTCAAGGGGCAGTTGCTGACCTTGGCCAACACACTTCTTTTTACCCCTGTGGCTAGTTGTACTAACTAGGGATTTTTAAACTTAACAACTTGTAAACAACACTGATCTACTATCTTAGGATTAACATAACTTAATGTAGCTCCTGGGTCAATTAAAACATATATAGTTTGGTCAAAAAATTTACCTTCAAATTCCACCATGGTTGGTTGGTATTCCAACTGATGGTCTTCAAGGGCAGCATTGATTTTTGGGATGCTTTTGGCCACTTCTCCTACGGTGGATGCCTCCTGAATGTGTGAAATCTTATCAGTACCCTTACGGTTGGGACAATTTTTGACATAATGTGGTCCTCCACATCCCCAACATTGTACTGGGGGTCTTGTTGCTATTTCAACTCCAGTTCTGCCTGACTACTCATTGGTTTTGGGTTCATTGGGAAGTCTAAATCTGGATTGATTTCTATTCAGATTTCTGTTTACTTGTCCTTTATTGATTATAAACTTGTTTCCCTTGCTGTCAACAGGGAACTTAATTCACTTTTTGTCAGTCCATCTTTTCCCCACATCTCCCTTTTGTCTATTTTGTTGATAGCATATTTGAGCTTTCCGTATAACCTCATCCATGTTTTTTGGGTTATCGAATTCAAGGCACTCCTTCATGAACAACAACAGACTACTAATAAATCGATGCACCTTCACCTTTTCCTCTTGTATGTAGGGAACATACCGAAGTAAGGATGTGAATTTTGTAATGAACTCATCCATTGTTAGTTGTCCCAGTTGTAGATCATGAAACTCTTTTGCCTTTTCGTCATAAAATCATTCAGTTAAATATCTTTCCTTAAAATACCTTTGAAAATTTTCCCACGTTATGCTCATTTCGCTCACTCCACGCACAGTCTTTACTTCTTCCCACCACAGGGTGGCTTTTCCTTGCAGCTAAAAATGGCCAAGCGAGCTTTTAAATTATGATCGTATTCATACAACTGAAAGTACTTATTCATATTAATAAGTCAAGCTTCAGCTGCCTCTTCCCGCTCACCATCAAAGAGGGGCGGTTTTATTTTCCAAAATTCTCTTTGTAGTTCTATCCTTTGTCTTTTTTGTGTTTTGTGTTCTGATGCATTATCATATTTTTCTTCTTGATTTTCTTCCCCTACTTTCATCTCTAAATATTATGTCTGATATTCTTTCTCTCCAGTCATATGCTCATGTTCTGGGATGGGAATTGGTTGTTGCTGATTTTGTATATCAGACAGACTCTTCGTAATCTTCTCATGTTCCTGCATCAGCCTTTTGTTATCTGCCCACAACCGGGCCATCTCATCCTTTAACTCTTGCACAGTTTCTAGGATTGTAGTGTTGGTGTTGCATGGTTCTTCTCCCAATTGTACCCATACCTCAGGGTTGGTTTCTTGAAAAGATGCAGGTCCTAAACTTGTCATGGATCTATGAGGTGTGTTTCTTGTCCTCCTCATGTTAGCTGCTCTTCCTTCTTCCACTGTGTAAATCACAAACATTGTTAATCATTAGTTTCTAAAGGCCTCAACTTTGTAACATGAGCGCTCTGATACCACTTGTCACATCTCTCCTACTATATAAAATAAAAATGAAAATGAAAATAATAATTTAAAACTTACCACAACATAATACACATTATGGCTATTTTTTTAATCATTTATGCATTGATTAAATATCCATGGTACTTCATGGAGGATGGTATCTATTACACCTTAACCTATTATCGTTTATTCGCAATCACAATTATTATGATTACAAAATGTACATAGTATGATTTATCCGCATTAAAAACTAACTCATGGCTTGGATTCCCAATCTAAGAGCTGGCGAGAGTTTTCTTCCGGAGGGTTCGAGTTGTTCTCCAGTTGTCCGCCATTGCACGGGAAGATGTGCCCCATCGACGATCTTCCTTGGCCTTCCCCATCGGACGGTCGTCGACTCCTTCCTTTTCTCTAGTGAACGAAGAACTCCTTGGCATTTGCGACATTTCTCTTTTCGGTAGCAAGGCTCTGTCGTGGCTCCAACTCTCGGCTCTGGTTTCCCTTCTGGTTTTCTCATGTCCCAACCCTCTGATGGCTCATCTTCCCTGTACGCGCTCTGGAATCCTCTGGCTTCTAGCTGGTTGCTTGGTGCTTCAGGTGGCTCTGTTAGTAATCTTAGGAGGTTTTTCGCATGGCTCCCTTATAAGAGTAATTGAGTATGCAGTGGTTTATGCATATTCCTCTTTCTTGCTTCAATTTCTTGGCTTGAGGATTTGTTATATAGTTCCAGGCTTTAGAATTTCGCTAACATAGTTTTTTTGTTCCCTATTTGTTTGCCGAGGGTGGCGACCAGGGCACAAAGGGACTTCTCAATCAAGTTCTTTCCAAGCAAAGCTGGTCAGCTCCTTTACCATTCTAAGGTCGCCTCCTCTTACCGAGTAAGATGAATGTATGCTTAGATTCACAGAGCTTTGGTCTTTGGTTTCTTGGGCTTTCATTGCCTGTTACGAATTTATCTAAGAATCTTGTTCGTAGTAATGTTTTATTGAACACTGCATGGAGTATTTAAATTTTATGGCAATAGCATGTATTCCTCTGGTTCAGATCCATCGTTGTCATTGTTGATTGAGTAACCTAGCTGGTTTGCCTACCCATGAAGGATATTATTTTTTCTACGGAAATACATATGTAGTTTGGGTAAATTCATGAATAAGACGTTTTTAAGGTTCTGATATTTTTGAGTTTTTATGTAATTATTGATACAATACACATCGTTTGCGGCCTCTTTAATATTATCCCTCTTACAGGGTTCTGTTTGGTTGATAATAATGAGAAATCTATATGATACTCTCAGTGCTAAGGTGTTATTAAATGGTAAGCGATGTGTGCTTCTTCTAGCTGGACAATTTCATTTACCTATACTTTATGTTGCTATCTTGAGATTGGGGTTTACCCAGATTTAGCATTTCGTCTTCCTGTGTATTCATTTTCTTTGCTAGAGTTAACTCTTCGGCATTTTTATGACAGTCCTCACTTTTTTCCCAAACTGTAATAAAGGATGTATATGTATTTTATGGTTCGACAAACTTGTTTTTCCACTTATGTATTGTAAATTGACTCTGCTATGGTTATATTCGCATGAGTCTACGGTGTCGCTACTTGCTAATTTACCAACTTCCAAATGGTAGGTTTTGTTTTCAAATTCTACAACAATGGAAATGTAATAGGCTCGTAGGTAGTCATTTCTGTCTCTTTTACTCTCAGCTAGACACGGGAAATTTTAATCCCTACGGGGTTAATTTTTTTTTATGAAAAGAACTTAATAAATTTATGCCAATGTTCTTTCTTGAAAGCTTTCATTTATTTCAACAGAAGCTTCTTTTCTACAGTGAATATATTTTCAGAGTATTTCATGCTTGTTTTAATTCGTAATGAATTCCTAGCTCTTCTTTCGGTTTTTCCCCTACATTATTTTGCTAGGGAAGTTGCACCTACTTCCTTCAGTAGTTATAGTAGGCTAATATGTCCTTCTGACTTAACTACTTATAGTAGTGACCCCCTTTTCCTTGCTTTCAGCAAAAGTTCATTCTCTGGTTATGTGATAGATTACTTAGTTTAATTGCAAAATTAAAAATATAACCCTATTGTAACATTTCAATCCATCAAATTCTGACAAAAATACAGAGTCCTATTCTTAACAGTGCATTGCATATTTTAGAGTTTAATACTTATCTCTATCTTGAAGATTTGCTTTTACTATGGTTCACCTGAACCAGTATCAACTATTCGTTGACAATTTTCCTCCCAACCGTGAGACTTGCTTCCAAGCTGTCTCCCCCCCTCGAGCTCTTGCTCACAAAATATACGTTTTCTTGTAAGACTTATCAGTCACAGCATCTGCAGCTATCTGGTCACCACCAGACTTAGCTCTTGAACTGTCTGACATATCAACACGGAAGACTTTCCCTTCATTCTCCTCTGTTATCTTAGGTACCAAAAATTACCCTCTTGATCCTCTTCTTGGAGAATTCATATTCAGGGAAGTAGTCAAGGTTAGGTAACTACCTATCCTAACTTCTTGACATGTGAGAGTTACATCATTTGTTAACACTCCATTATTGTTTCATTCATAATTTATAAAATCTTAAATGCATAAATTCAAATAATAATAAAATCCAGTTATTGTTTTACTACAGTAAATAAATAATTACAATTTTCTAGGGACATCACATTTTATTTAGGTGAAGCATATGGGCCAAATACCATATTTATAAAAGAGGTATGGTAAATAAACAAATATAAAGAGGTATGGTAAATAAATAAAAATATATCAAATAGGATTAGAAATCAATATCTAATTATATACCAAGCCTATGGGCCAAATACTGTTGGGTGTGGAGGCTGATTATCTTCTTTATTTAGAGGTATCGTCACATTGGACCCCAATTCGTACTGTGGTGGCAACGCCGCCAGGGGGGTCAAGGGAAGCGGGGGGCGACGACAACTATTTGGATCCCACCTTGGTGGGGGATCTCGAAGCTAAAAGTAGATGTAAAATTGCCTTGTAAAATGTTTTAAATTCGTAATCGATCAGGGTCGTTCATTAGGCAGAGATCTGATGGTAGAAGTTATGTTTAATTTAGGGTTTTTTTCCCTAGAAGGCAAACCCTCGCTATTTATGAGGGAATTGTATTGCGTCTATGTAGATATGTATTCTGAGCGAGGAAGAGAGAGGATATTGAGAGAGAAGAGGGAATTACAGCGGATCTACTGTAGGTTGCATCTCTTCATTTTGCTAGATAATATAAAAGGAAGGACTGGTTATTTCTCCGTGGACGTAGCCCAAATTGGGTGAACCACGTATATCTGTGTCTCTCTTGTTTTATGTGTTTATATTTCTACAATATATTTTATGTGTTCCATTGCTCTGTAATATATAATTTTTTAACAAATATTGTGGTATGAGCCGCAGGGGCCGTAAACATCCGAGGCTACCTCTGCAACCTGCTGCCTTCGTCTGCAGCTGCTCCCAATTGTCAACAGTAACAGCCTATCGTTCCTAGGCTAAGAATGGAAGGAATGGAGCTGGACGTCGTGGATTATTTGTCAGACCCTTACCCGGAGCAGCCTATTTTCTGTCACCCTAGCCCTAAATCGGCACCCGTTCCATCCTCAGTGTCGTCTTGCTCGAACCTGTCGCTGGTTGTCTCCGTCCTCGAGCTTACGGCCTCCACCCTTCGCATTGGGACTCTCTCCTTGACTCACCTGCCCTAGACTGTCTGCCGCTGTATCCCGGAACCCTAAACCATCTAGTCGCCTGCTCATCCCCTCTCTTCGACCCCTCTCCCCCTGCAGATCATTGCTTCTCTAAAAACCCTCCCTCTCGTCCGGGTAACGAGTATGATGTGGCAGCAGAGGCTATGAAGATCCATGGCACCCCGTCTGTTGTGCGGTGACCCAGGTCTCAACTCCTCCTTCTGGTTGTTTTGACACTCCAGTAATTCGAGCAAGATCGATGGAGCAACAACCTCATCCTGAAGCAAAAAGCCCCTCGGATCCATTGCTGGATCATCCTACAGTGCCGAGAACAGGGAAAAGGAAAAAAAGGTGCGTTAAGGCCTCCGGCAAGGACTACACCATCAAATTCGGGGAAGGACTCACCATGGGTGAAGTGGCAGACAAGGTAGGGAAAGTCCTAGTGGGTAGGGTTCGTGGAAGAACATACATAGCGGAGCGATTGGGGCTGTCGGTTAAAGAAATCTCGGGGAAGATATTCATACAACCTCTAGATGTACAGATTCTCCCTCAAGGATGGTTTGCGCTTCATTTTACCCTTGAAGAATACAAAAACATGGCACTCGCACAATATTGGCATATCAAAATGGCTCCTGTGTTGCTCAAAAGATGGAGCCCTCTCTTCGATCCGGAAAGGGAACAGATAGGAGCTGGACCTTTATGGGTACGGATACCAGGTTTACCTCTCCAGTACTAGTCAGAAGAAGTGTTTGTGCGAATTGGGAATACCCTCGACACCTTCCTGGATTATGACAAATCCATAATACAGTCCAAGAATCGTACCCTAGCTCGCATTCTAGTGCATCTGGATACTCGGGAGGGCTTGGAGGAAAATATTACTCTGCAATGGCGTAACTTTACTAGGGTTCAAATCCTAGATTATGAGGGGGTTCCATTCAAATGTCGTCGTTGCCACAAGGTCGGGCATTTGTATAAGGAATGTCCACTGGTCCAAAAACCCCCGGAAGCGACTATGGAAAAAGAGGGTGGCAATGGAAGGGCTACCTCAGATACCCCCAGGAAGGCACCATCAGCAGCACCCACTCCGCCTCGAAGAGCAACCCCAGCTCAGCCAGTCCAGCAATCTACAGGCTGCTCCTCGCGACCCCCATCTCCACCTCTGACTCGAGCCAGGGCAGCAGCTGAAGCGACTTGTACTTCAGGTATTTCTCTCCCCACTCTCCCTGCTCTATCTTCTACTTATGCATTTTCTGCACATCATCAGCATAATGCATCTGTACAGGATCGATCTACCTCTCCTACATCTATCCCCTGCCCCCTTCTCTCTCATCGCCTGGTTTATTCTACTACCTCCCCATCCCTACCTCCAGAGGCATCCTCCTCCCCATCCCCTTCTCCCCTGGTTCCCCCCCACCCTTACAACCTGTGATCCTGCCCCCCCTCTGTGGGTTCACTTTCAATACACTCTGGTCTCGGCCTGTCCCTCCCCTCGATGTCTATCAAACCCCTTCGTGGGCGCAAATCTTATCGCTCGCATGCTATACTTCGGGTTGGTGCTGAGGTGGTCTCGGGAAGGGAATCTTCATTAGATCGGGTTCTTAGAGAAAATAACACCCTTGACATGTTACCTCCATGAAGTGCCTATCATTTAACTGCAAGGGTATGGCTAGCTCGCCCAAAAAGCTAGCCCTCCACAGGCTATTTGATTCCGAGCCTGTAGACATTATACTCCTTCAAGAAACCCTTAGTGAAGCTCAACACATTATCTGTATTCTGAGGAGTCTGAACCCGGGATGGGAATTCCTTGCCCTAGATGCAGTCGGGCAATCTAGTGGATTGGCTCTGGGGTACAATCCACGAATCCATAAACCTAACTTCGGCCTAGGGAGGAAAGGGTTTCATTGGTATCGACATCTTTTCTGCTGAGCTAGGAATGGATCTCCGTGTCATGAATGTTTATGGGCCTTGTCAAGGGCGGGAAGGTTTTCGGAATCAACTCCTAAACCTCTCTATTACCTCATCTGACAATCTCATTATGGGCTATGATCTAAATTTTTCTATTGGATTTAGTGAGTCCCAGGGTTCATCAGCATAGATTGACCTGCTCTCTGATACCATGGAAAACCTGCTTGATCAAGCACATCTCTCGGATATCCCCATGAATAGACCCCTGCCCACATGGAGGAATAGAAGAGTTGGTGAGGTGGCACTAGCCAGAAGACTAGACCGTTTCATCCTCAAAACCTTGATGTTACAGAGATTATCCCATTATAGGCAGTGGGTCGGATCCGGAGGTATCTCTGACCACTCGCCTATCTATCTATAAATCTCTAGCCCTCCTATTAAGCCCAAAACCCCTTTCAAATTCAATTCATCTTGGACCCCTCCTACTCCAAACTGGTCTCATATTTCTGGCTGCAAAACCCTCCCACTCAAGGTCTCACCCGGGCTGAAGGGTTCTGTCATAACCTTCTGCATCTCAAGAAACTAACTATCAAATGGGCAAAAGAAAAAACCCAAAGGGATGACCATACCCTCGCCTTTGTTGAATTATGCTTGGCCCATCTTATGGATGACCAAAGCAGGGGTTTCTTAAACACAGAAGCCAAGTCACAATTGATCGAATTAGAAAATCAAAGGGCCAGAATTATGAAGGAAAGAGAGGAAACCTGGCGACTCAAGAGTAGAGCACTCTGGCTCAAAGCAGGGGATGAGAACACAAGTTACTTTCAGAATTTTTCCAAGGGGAGAAAAGCCTCCAACACCATCTGGAAAATGCCCTCGCAGGATGGAGGTATTGCTAAAACTTTCAATCAACTATCTCAGTTGGGTATTTCACACTTCAAACACCTATATAAGGAGCCCCCATCCTCAAACCTTGCAGATATCATTCAAGTAGCAGGGCACTTCCCAAGCTTTGTAGATCTGGATGCGGCAGCTGAGCTAACTACACCCGTTACCAGAGATGAACTTGAAGGGACATTAAAATGGTTCAACAAAGATAAAAGCCCTGGCCTAGATGGATGGTCCATTGAATTCTACTTAGCCTTTTTTGACCTCATTGGGAATGACCTTCTCAATGTAGTTGAAGAGTGCAGGAACTTCGGAAAGATGTATGAGGCTATCAATGCTACCTTCATTGCTCTTATACCAAAATCTGGCTCCCCTACATTCTTCAATGATTTCTAACCAATCTCTCTCTGCAATACCCTATACAAAATCATCGCAAAGATCATAGCTAATCGGCTCCATCCTATACTCTCCCATCACATCTCTCCAGAGCAATTCGCCTTTCTTCAAAATCGACAGATCCATGAGGCCATTGGCACTACCCAGGAAGCCATTCACTCTATCAAAACAAGAAATATGAAAAGCATTATCCTCAAGATTTACCTCGCAAAGGCTTTTGATCTTGTCAGCTAGCTCTTCATTAAGATGATTCTGATCCATCTAGGATTTCCACTCACTTTCACAGAATGGATCATGTGCTGCATAAACTCGGCATCCTTCAGTGTACTCATAAATGGATCTGCATCCCACTTCTTCCATGCCGAACGAGGACTCCGGCAAGGATAACCTCTTTCTCCCCTTCTGTTCCTTATAGTGATGGAGGGACTCAGTAGGCTCATTGGCACTACAAAAAGGGAAGGCAGACTCAAAGGACTGAAAATGAATGAACTTTTCCACCTCACCCACCTCCTTTTCGTTGATGATGTTATGATCTTCCTGGATGGCAGCATCAGGGATTCTACCTCTTTCCATGACATCCTTGCACTCTTTGAAAAAGCCACTGGTATGGTCGCAAATCAGTCCAAATCTACTATCACTCTGTCTCACACCTCCCCTCAGGAGGACAGAACAACTCTCCAATTCTTCCATTATCAATTGCATAATCTCTCGGATGGCCTGAAATACTTGGGGTTCTGGATCAAACCCCACAGCTACCGGATTGCTGACTGGATCTGGTTAGTGATTAAAATTGAGAAGAGACTAAAAATTTGGAATCACAGATTCCTGTCAAGAGCAGGGCGCCTAGTCCTTATAAAATCTGTACTGGAAGCCACACCTATATACTGGATGTCACTTGCCTGGATTCCTTGGGGAATACTCGGCCGCATTCAACAGATATGCTACAGATATCTATGGAATGGACAAAAGGAAGGGACAACTTTTGCTTGGGTGAGTTGGAAGAAAATTGCTCTGCCAAAAAAATGGGGGGGGAGGGGGGTGGGGGCTAAAAGACCTGTCTGTTTTTGCACAAGCCCTTGCAGCCAAGATGAGTTGGACCCCCCTCACTTCACAAAATCTTTGGACCACTGTGTCATACCATAAATACATTTGATCGCAGCAAATCTTGGATTGGGCTCGTCTACCAGATTGGCCTCGTTTGGGCATCTCTATAGTTTGGAAATCAATCCTACAATCTTCGTGTTTCATCATATCTAGACTGGCATGGCGCATAAACAATGGTAACTCAGTACGCATTGGTATTGACCCATGGATAGGGGGGAAACAAGTATCAACTGCCACCTGATCTGATACAATATCTTCATCATAGAGATACCACAGTGATTGCACATATTGCTGATCGTGAGCACAACACTGTCTTCAGCCAGAAATGGAGGACAACCCCTGAAGTGGGCATTCCTATACAGTGGCAACAGTCCTGGGAAACATATCTAACGACATTGACTGAAGCTCATGTGCGTATAAATGATGATCCAGATGAACTAGTATGGATGCTAGCTGAGCATGGAAAATATACTCCAAAGCTGGGCTACACCCACCTTCTCTCGAATTGCAAACCTGAGCAATCAAAAGAATGGTGGCAATAGATTTGGAAACTGAAAACTCCTCCATGGACGCGCTTATTCATGTGGAGTGTCTTAAGCAACAAAACTCCCACAGGCGAAGCTCTATTGCACAGATCCATACATGGGGCGATCTAGTGTGTATTATGCAAACGAGACTCTAAAACTAACGAGCATTTGTTTTTGCTCTGTCCGATAGTCGCCCAGTTTTGGAAATCTACAACTCAGCAGCTGTCTATCCAAAACACATGGTAGGGTCCCTCTATTCTACAACAATATAACAATTGGAACGCAACACACCAGGGCTCAAAGAAACAATGCCTTCCTCTCATCCTCTGTTGGACTATATGGCTCACCCAGAATCATATAATTTTCAATGATGCAACTGCCCGATGGCCTTTTATCATTGCAAAGGCTATGGCAGCCTATCATGACATCATTGAAGTTGAAAACTCCCACATTCGTAGAACTATTGCCCCTGGACGAATTAAAAAATCTAGGCCATGGGCATTTTTTGATGGAGCAGCCCAACCTCATGGATGCGGAGGGGGTTTCATTTTATATATCTCTTATCAGCACTTCTAGAAGGTCCAATTAGGACTGGGGGAGGGAACAAACAATTATGCCGAGCTAATCACCCTCAAACATCTGCTCCACTTTGCACTAGCTCATGATTGCTCTACCATTCAGATATTTTGGGATTCAGAAATCATTATCAACTGGTTCAACAATAAAAATCAATGTCATGCTATTTCACTTTGAAATAATTTGGATGAGGTCAACATTTTCAAAGCGGTTTTTAACACAGTCTCTTGTAAGCATATATACAAGAAATATAATGAAGATGATGAAAGGATTTCCAAAGTAGGGCACGCTACTACCTCGAGGCTTGTGGATGATCTTTGAATAGATGGGAGCAGATTTCTATCAATATCACCACAGGCCATATATAGATCAGGAGTTCCATAGGGTGGGAAGGCCCTAAATATATACATTGTGCTACTTTATCTTAGTTTATCTTCTCAAAAAACCATGTATATATATTTTTTGATGATGTATAAACAAAAGACTGAATACCTCAGCGAGGAATATGTACATGTTTTTATCACACTGAACAAACCTACGGGAAATGGCTTGGCCATCTATATTTTTTGATACAGTTTTTTGAAATGGTCGTGGGCCAATAGACTTGCATATGCCTTGGGCATCTACTACATGTAATTTTTCCACATAATGAAAGATTACGATTTTTCCATTGGAAAAAAATAAAAGAGGTATGGTAAATAAACAAAACATCTTTTTATATTTACTCCATAATCCTCTTTATATGTACGAACACTAAAAAAAAGTTTTATTTAGGTGAAGCTTATGGGCCAAATTATTATTAATACCATGCAAAAAACATTATTAATCCTAATATTAATATTATTATTATTATATCTAATACTCATATTAATATATTATAATTAATATTATTAAATTTAATAACTTTGGAATAATACAATATTAAATTTGTTATATTATAATATATATTAATATATCATGATATATATTAACTCTAGATATATATGGGAGGGAAGAACAAAGACATAAAGTGATAGAAGTGGAGAGATAGGGAGAGTGACAAGGGAGAGGGAGATGAGTGAGAGAGGTAGAGAAGGGTAAGAGAGGGAGTGGGAGACATAAAGATAGAGCGGGGAGAGAGAGAATGAGAGAGGGAGGGAGATGGTGAGAGGATTGGAGGGCAGAGAGAGAGAGAGAGAGAGAGATGGGGGAAGAGAGAGGGAGGTAGGAGAGAAAGGGAGGGAGGAAGGACGAGAGAGATGACTTGAGAGAGAGAAGGAGAGAGGGAGGGATAAAGAGATGGAGTTGGAGGGCGAGAGAGGGAGGGAAGAAGAATACATAGAGAGTGAGAAGTAGAAAGAGGGGGAGTGACAGGGGAGAGATGGAGAGAGAGTGTGTATGTTTAGGGGTGAGATAAAGAGACAAAGAAAGAGATATTGAGAGAAAGGGGGAGAGGAGAGAGAAGGAGAGAGGGAGGGATATAGTAACATAGTTGGAGAGAGAGAGTGTGTGTGTGATGGGGGAAGAGAGAGGATTGAAGGGCAAAGAGAGAGAGAGGATTGGAGGGAAAGAGAGAGAGGGAGAAAGAGGATTGGAGGGAAAAGAAAGAGAGAGAGAGTGATGGGGGAAGAGGGAGGGAGGTAGGAAAGAAAGGGAGAGAGAGGAGGAGAGTGATTGGGGAAGAT
Source organism: Pinus tabuliformis (assembly GCA_031772625.1). Taxonomy (NCBI): domain Eukaryota; kingdom Viridiplantae; phylum Streptophyta; class Pinopsida; order Pinales; family Pinaceae; genus Pinus; species Pinus tabuliformis. The sequence goes on from CM062807.1 coordinate 515,032,222, forward strand.
AGAGGATTGGAGAGAGAGAGAGAGAGAGAGAGAGAGAGAGAGAGAGATGGGGGAAGAGAGAGGGAGGTAGGAGAGAAAGGGAGAGAGGAAGGACGAGAGAGATGACTTGAGAGAGAGGAGGAGAGAGGGAGGGATAGAGAGATGGAGTTGGAGGGGGAGAGAGCGAGGGAAGAAGAAAGACATAGAGAGTTAGAAGTGGAGACAGAGAGGGAGTGACAAGGAAGAGATGGAGAGAGAGTGTATATGTTTAGGGATGAGATGGAGAGAAGGGGGGGAGAAGGAGAGAGAAGGAGAGAGGGAGGGATATAGTAACATAGTTGGAGAGAGTGTGTGTGTGATGGGGGAAGAGAGAAGATTGGAGGGCAAAGAGAGAGAGAGAGAGAGAGAGAGAGAGAGAGAGAGAGAGAGAGAGAGAGAGAGACGGGGGAAGAGAGAGGGAGGTAGGAGAGAAAGGGAGAGAGAGGAAGAGAGTGATGTGGGGAGAGATAGTATCAGAGAGAGAGAGAGGGAGAGAGAGAGAGAGAGAGAGAGAGAGAGATGGGGGAAGAGATAGGATTGGAGGGAGAGAGAGAGAGAGTGTGTGTGTGTGTGAGAGAGTGATGGGGGAAGAGAGAGGGATGTAGGAGAGAAAGGGAGAGAGAGGAGGAGAGAGGGAGGGCTAGAGAGATGGAGTTGGAGGGGGAGAGAGGGAGGGAAGAAGAAATACATAGAGAGTGAGAAGTGGAAAGAGAGAGGGAAGGGAGATATGGAGAGAGAGTGTGTATGTTTGGGGGTGAGATAAAGAGACAAAGAAGGAGAGATGGAGAGAAGGGGGGAGACAAGGAGAGAGTGAGGGATATAATAACAGAGTTGTAGAGAGAGAGAGAGAGAGAGGTGGGAAGAGATAGGATGTGAGAGAGCGGAGAGAGGGAGGGAAATAAAGATGAAGTTGGAGGGGGATAGAGAGGAAGGTAAGAAGAAAGACAGAGAGAGAAGGGTGGAGAAAGAGAGGGGGAGTGATAAGGAAGATGGAGAGAGAGGGAGAGTAGGAGAGCAGGAGGAGAGAGAGAGAGAGAGAGAGAGAGAGAGGAGGAGGATGGAGGGATAGATAGATAGATTGGAGAAAGAGATTGTATGTTCTGAGGGTGATATATAGAGAGAGAGGGAGATATAGATATTGATGGAAGGTGAAGAGAGGGAAGAAGAGAGAGAGGGAGAGAGGGAGGGAGGGACAGAGAGATTGATAGATATGGAGTGAGAGAGCGTGTGTGTTTGGGGGGTGAGATAGAGAGACAAATAAGAGATGGAGGGAGATATATTTATAGATGGGGGGGAGAGATGGAAGAATATTTCTTGTACTAAATGCATTGATTTCAGTGTAGATGGTGATTTCTAATCCTATTTGATTGCTTGCATTAGATGCATTGATTTCAATGTAGATGTTTGTTTCTAATTATATTTGATTGCTTGCACTAGATGCATTGATTTCAATGTAGATGATTTCTAATCCTATTTGATTGCTTGCACTAAATGCATTGATTTCAACGTAGATGGTCATTTCAAATCCTATTTATTTGCTTGCACTAAATGCATTGATTTCAGTGTAGATGTTGATTTCTAATCCTATTTGCTTACTTGCACTAGATGCATTGATTTGATTGTAGATGTTGATTTCTAATTGTAATTGCTTGCTTGCATTAGATGCATTGATTTCAGTGTAGATGTTGATTTTTGATTTGATGTAATTGTGATGGTACATTAATTTTAAAGTGTTTGGATTAACAATGTGCATTGATTTCAGTGTAAGAACAAAAAATTATTGGCAATGTACATTGATTTTTGTGTTATAGTAATTCAACCTATTAATATTGGAGAGCAAGAGAGACAATGTATGATGTTTACTACAACAACTTGAGCTAAAGATTTAAATAGTTTACGATTTCAACTGTCATTTTCATATAATCGATATGAAAAGATGACAAAACTAACAAGGGTGACAATAAGAATAGTAAAAGAAAATAGTTTGAGATTGATCACAATGAAGACTATTTGTAATTGACTACATTCTTATTATTCACATTTTCTATCATTCAACACTATTACATTGTCACTTTGCATTCAAAATTTTTATTTCATCATTTTTCATCATTAAAGTTATTAACAATATTTATCACCTCAATAAACAGAGGTAACTAAGCAAATTTAAAATTAAAATGACTAGATTAATCTGAGACATATTTAGCATATTTAAAATGATTATGTATTTACATATTATTGATAAAATTAATCATATCTTCAACAGATTTTCCTTGCCCACACACGACTGAAACCAGCCTAGATCCATCTCAACTGCGGATCTATCAAGTGCCAAGAGGGATGAAATCTCTCGAGGTGCAAACATTTCCTCAAGTTTTGCACTCAAAAAAAGAGGTTTGCACCTCAAGAGATTTAGTCCCTCTCGATACTTGATAGATCCAGAGTTAAGATGGATCTAGGTTGGTTTAATTACATTTAAAAATATATATAATTTATCATGTTAAGTGAAGATCTCTATATTCAAGAATTTATCTGTAAATAATATTTAAAAATGAATCATTTACTTTTCTTGGTTACATTTCATGAAATAAAAGTTAAATATTTACATCGAAGATGCTTCTTTTTGAATATGTTCACTGCCAACCATCGTCAACCCTTTTGTTTTCCATTGTTCATTCATTGATTTTACTTTTGTTTTCCATCGTTAGATCTGCCAAAGCATGGTGTCACACACTACGAGCTAACAATGCTCCGTAAATTTCCCTCCTAGCTTGTGTACGTCGTGCAGGACTGGTAAATGTTTCCCATCCACAATATGTAGCTCCTGGTCATCAAGGATGCATAATAGGATCTACATGTCAAACCTTCTGTTGGCGATGGCCTGCGCGTCCCGTGAGAAAGAAAAGGCCGGGGTGTCTAGTGCAGTGTTGAAATCAAAGGCGTCCCATACTCGAGACACGTGAAGCCACGACTCGAATAGGCTACTCTTGCGATCCCACAGCCTGTCGGCTGTAGATTGACATAAGAGAGGATTCAGTGGCATTTTTTCCAACTCTTTATCGTTACAGGGAAATCGAGCAAAGCTTAGTAATCAAAACAAAAGACTAAACGCTTGCATTGACATGAAGCAAACAAACTCACGCAGATAATAAGCATGACAAAACTTGGTTGAATCATGAACAATGGTGGTTCCAGAGACTATAGCTAAGACAAAAGTTTCCAGAACCGCCTCCTCTCCAGCAAGGATAGAAGTTTCCAGAAGAGAAGGACCTCTTCAAGGATGATTTTCTTTATTTATTTTTATTATGGTATCTTTCACATCATTTTATTGGTGGTAAAACTGCAATTTAATTTCACTACATAACGAAATCAAGAATTGTGGGAATGCAATGCAGTGTAAAACAATAATAAAGTATAACATTAATAATGTACATCATTTTAGAGAGTTTGCATTGAAAAATAATGTTTGGATATTTTTTAAAGAATTATGCTGGCCTAAAGACATTTTCCACTATAATTCAGTGTGAGAAAGATATGTATAAACTTGCCTAATAACCCATATATATAAGAAAATAAACAAACAAACAAAAATTAACAACCAAATTAATCAACATCAACATCAAACATTTTGAATAAAGCAATAGAATTAGTCATTTTGATCCTTTTTCAAGAATATGGAAATATAATTTGTTTTGGTTATTATGTAGAGATGCATATTCTAGAGAGAGACGTGTAAGTCATATTATGCTCAACTTCCAATTATCACGTCCATATTAAAATAAAAATATCGTATTCTCTAAATAAAGAAATAATGTCTTTTATAATTAAAATAAATTAATTAATATACATATTTCATTAGTTTTAATTAAAAATAATATATTCTCTAAATAAAGAAGTAATGTCTCTTGTAATTAAAAAAACAAATAAATTAATATACATATTTAATTAGTTTTAACTAAAAACTCCAAAAATATCGATTTGACTCATGCCCATATTAACAATCTCTTGTAATTTTTTGTTAGTGCAAGGTATGAGGTTCTTAATATTATCATCCAATATATATATATATATATATATATATATATTTATAGTCTTTTTGACCCGTTAACTTTTTTTAGAGTGAAAATCTTGAAAAAAAAATTACAACTCAAGAGATTCGATCCCTCTCAAAAATTATAAATAATTATAAATTAGGGATTAAATAGGTCACATTAGAGATTAATACCATGGGGAAAACCATGGGTTCTCATAAACCTAGAGCTTGAAAGCCTCTTGTTTACCTAAACCACACTAGAATCCCAACCTTAAAATTGACTTAAGGAGATTAACTTGGTCTCAATCATTCATTAACCATCTGACATGAGATATCGCATTAGCCCCCTCAAGCTAGGATACCAGTACACCTGCCACCCTAGTACCTATACAAGTGGTCTATTCCACAACTTGATGACCATGCGCCATTGCAGTTAATGTATGCTTGATCAAAGTATTAAGGCTTTACAACAATTCGTTCTCATACATAACATGTATGCCTCAACAATAGGTCTTACAACTTCCTAGAAAAATACACCTACCTTTGATCAAAAACCTTAGGGTGTTCACACACCACTGGTGTTATCACACCACTAGGGCTCTCATCACATGCTAACTCCTTCACTAAACTTCAAACCATCAACTCCATCTTTTTTTTCTCATCAACATGACCACTCTCTCACTACATCTTTAGGTTTGTTGATCATCTTGCCAAGATTTGGGAAGATTTGTCTTTTATCGTTGTGCTTGAAGTAGCAAGTTTCTCTTGTGGTTATGCATACAACATCATGAATGAATTATCACCAAAATATGTGAATTATTCATGCAATTGTAGCAATTGTCCCAAATTTAAGAACTGGGAGTGTGATACCCCAAAAATCTGCTACTGCACATTTTAACCACGACCATGTAGGGCCTATAGATAATCCTTCTAATGCAACATCAACACCAAAGCATAAGGCTAAAAACCACGCTAGTCATGTAGCTATTGGAAATCGACTAGAACAACCATGTGATTGTGAGGACATGAACAGGTTTGTTTACCATGACTTGGCTCAATGTGGTGATTCCCTTGAAATGGTCTTTGTAGAGAGTGTTGTTGCCTTGTCATCATCTTAGTCAATTCATAATTGTCTTTAGTTTTCCATGTAACTAGTAGTAGTCAATTTATCTGAGTTATGCCATGAATTTGAAAATCTTCAAGTAAATATTTCCACGCCAAGAAAAATCCAAAAGTTGATACTTACAATTTTCTTCAAATAAACATAATAGTGAAACTTTACAAGTTATCATCGAACCCATAGTTTGAAGGATTTCAATCTGTGGGGTCTATTTCTACTTATTGATTGACTTTCAATTGTGAGGTCTATTTCTACTTATTTTCTGGCTTGCAGTTTTTGGGGAAATGGTGCATTTCTAGTGTGGTTTCTTGTGCCATTTGGCAATTCCATGTTGTTGGTTTGGATCAGAAATGGTTTTTCCACCCTAGTGTGGTGAATCCAGTAATAGAGTTGATCACATCTATGGTTGTGGAAGTGATTATTAAATCTCTCACACTTTTTGTTTGTGTTTCTTTTTATTTTTAGGGACTCCCTCAAAATAATTCTTGCATAGACTAAGAAGAGGCAAATACTAATCAGATGCAATCTCTATTATGTATGCTTTCTCATGTATCTTTGAACACCAAAACAACCCATTGCATTCATTCACAGTTGCACCTTAGCCTGTACACTTTGTAGGCATTTCTAATGTTCATATTGCTTTTTATGTTTTGGACCAATGCGTCATATATCACATAAGGTATGTTTTGAAGAGGGATAGTGACAGAAGTGTGGAGCTAGCATTCAATCGCCAGCCTAGAGGTTTAAGCAAAAGGTGTTAATTTGGTTTCTTGAAGATTTTTGCATGACCTCTATATGCATAGATATTTCTTAAAATAATTGTTGTTAGTGGGAATTACAAAACATATCAGCTTTACAAATCCATATATATGTATATATCACCTTTAAGCGCAATTGCTAGTTTACAATGTTATGTAAGAAATTCTATATGCATTATAGCTAAGGGTAAAAATAAAAATAAATATATTATGCCTATAGGTATGTCTATTTTGAAATAGGAGTTCTATAATTTTAATTTAATTATCAATAATTATTAGCACAACCATGGACACTGCAATATATATATATATATATATATATATATATATATATATATATATATATATATATATATATTCTAGCATATTCTATTAAGTTAAATATCCACATCCACCTAATAATTACTGATAGTTAATTTAAAATTCTAGAAGACCTATTCCGAAATAGACATGTATATTGGCATAATTAAGTGGACGGTACAAATTTAACCTACATAGAATATTCTGACTAGTATTCACAAATCAAAGGTTAAGATTTATCTCCAAAGTAGTTATGTCTTTTTTCATTCTTTTTTCTTTGTGAATCTAAGCACTTATATTAATTCAAAAGGAGATTACATTGCTAAGTATAGTTCCAAATAATTCTTCCTGCCTCACCCCTACCAGATTTATTAGCTGGGAGAAAACTACCAAAACATAAAACCAAATTCAAATACATTTGTATCAACTAGAAACAGAAAGACCAGTAAAACCAGAAGACATTTAAAACCAAGAAACAACCAACAACCATCAAGGGTTTGAAGAGTGAACTGGAGTGAGGTTCTTTGGCGTGGAACCAGGTGAGGAGGGAGGAATGAACGAGGAGTGAACGTGTGCCTCCATGTGAGTTAGTATTCGTTTTAGGCATTCTGGTTTCTCCATCATTCTCCTTTGTCCTCTCACTAGGATGGCAAGACTATATTGCATTCTCCACTAATCGCTTTGTAACATATTCATGAATTCAATAATTGCATTCTAGTCCTCGTGGCAATCTTAACTAAGTTAATCTAGAAGAATGGTATTGTTTGAGTTTATTGTCAAAAGTGTCTAGAGGAGGTGGAAATTCTACAGAACCTGGAGACAACGGAGGGTCAGGATCCACTGTTTCGCCCAAGCCACATTCTCCTTTTTCATGAGCATCAAGATGGCCCCTTCGAACCACACCCCTCCTCACATGTCCTTGTTGGTGATGCATGGCTCACAATGTAAAATCCTTGGGAGGTTGGTGCACCCACTCCAGGTTTGATGTCTCATGACACCTCACAAGTCTACAACACATATACAATTCAAACAGTATTGAAGTCCAATTAGCCAGCGTTAACCTCTGTGCACCCCACACCCAGAAATGCCAAAAGGACTCACCAATGAAGGCTTGAGAGTGAGTTCAACCAAGTGGTGGAAAGAGCGGGTTTGTAATGCGATGTTTAAGCCCCTCATCCCTCCAGACCAAAACCAATGCCCCAAAGACCCAAAAATCAAACATCAAGTACCTGTTGTCAAATCCTATAGTCCAAATCCCACAACCCTAAAAAACACCATTGTAACCACTAAATATTGGAGTAGTAAAGACCAGCCAGAGAGGGAGCACATGAATTATTACCTAAATCCAAATGAGGGGGCAAAGAAAATGAGAGAAACCAATTGTTGAACCAACAATGGGGGCTAATAAACTTTGGTTGATGACTACTCCAAGTAGCTCCAACCCACAATTATCTATCCTAGGATCCCAACTGAAGGATATCAAGGGCGACAACTCGCTACCTCCATCATCCCAAACATCGCAATTATGTCCCTTCCTAGGCATTTGTAGGGTGAACAGACGGCTAGGTCCAAATCATGTCACCTCCTAATTAACCACAAGTGAATTAGGAGCACACCCCCACCCATCTCATACAAATTTGAAGCCCCCATATCCAACAACTAGACTCACAACTACACCACAGTGTGAAGGCGTTGCAAACCAATAAGGTCGCCATTAAATAACCATCATACTTCATATTTAATACTATATCATTTGCATGTGTTTGCATGTTAATCGAGTGCCATGCCATCCCGCATTTAAATGTCATGGAAAATGTTTGCATGGTGGGCACTCACCTCCCCTCCCCCCCAACCTGCATCCCTATGTACATCCACCCCCATGTAGGAGTTATGTCCTTTTTCCTTTTTAATTAAATTGATTGATAAAAAAAATGATATGAACAAGTGTCATATGAAATGAGTTATATTTTTTTGGGCATGTGGTATTGATAAGCCATGGTATTGACCATGGTATTGTAACAAAGCCTGATATCTCTATGATAATGTGGAGGTGAATCTTCATGGTTAAGAATCTTGTTAACTGTTTTTTTAAATGTATATATATTTAACTTATATATTAACTTTTTTCATTAATAATAATAATAATAATAATATGTAAAAAGTTACAGTTTAGTTCTTTTTTTAGGCAACATGAGATCTATCATGAAACAAGTGTTTTGATGTTTATTACAAATTGATGTCTATCAACATTTACTGGCCATTTAATTTATATGGTTGTGCTAGTTTACTTGTATTAATTACATTTAATCAAAAGAAGGTAGATACTTCATAATGTTAAGTGATAAATTCTATATGCATAGAGTGTGTGGGCAAAGTTAAATGAATTCATTTACTTCTCTTAATTACATTCCATGAGACAGACTTAGATACTTCATAATGTTGTGTAAAAAATTCCATATGCATCTACTATGTGAATGAAGTTAAAATTGAATTCATTTACTTCTTCTTCTTCTTGAGGAAAGATCATTAGGCATGTGTATCGAAAAAGTCTTGAATATCTGATGAAGGATGAGATCTAGTATACATGTTATGGGTTTATGATGCATTGTGTGATCTGAGCTAAGGAGGGATCTCACCAGTTGATGGAGAACAAGATCTAAGGATAGATCGGGATCAAATGGTTTGAAATGAACTATATCTATATGGTTGATTATGTTTATTCTAGATCTGTATACTGACGCATGTAATTATCTGAACTGGGTATAACTTAAGTTTGAAATCGCTACAAGTCATGATTGAATATTTATAGATATGTACGCGGGTTGGCTTTGGTGTAAGCGCGTATGTACGCGGGTTTGGTTCATTGTAGTAGCGTATACAATTTGAGCTATGATGTTTGAAGTTACAGGTGGTTCTGGTTGTTGATGAGTTCTGATGACAGTTTAAAGGTGTCAATATTCTGCATATCCTGTTTGGTTGATTGTGTTTAGCTTTAGTATTGATGGATGAGAACTAATATTGGATCAGGATCATAATGACTCATATTTATGTGATCTGATGGACTAGATCTGGGTGCTAACACACATATTATCCTTGTATATGTAATAATCCGCATATGTCTGAAGACAGGAAGTGCATCAAGTTATAAGTAAGCAATTGATGACATATACGCTGGTTCACCTTGGTGAAGTTGCGTATACACGCTGGTTCAGCACTTCCAAGTAGTGTATGCACTCTGATGCATGATTTTGATGATACAGTTGGTTCTGAATATTGTTGCAGAGTTCAGTGTTCTGCTCTGTGTTCTGGTGACTGTGTTGTTGACAGGGTTTCAGTGTTTCAGTGATTCAGAAATTGATGATGCTAGTATTGATTATTTTGTGCTTCAATGATATTTATGGGTCCAGTGTGAAAATTGGATGAAACGTGGCCTTCAAATTATAGTGTTGTGCTTCAGGAGTATCCAATTTGAAAATGTATGAAATGTGGTCCCTGGAGGGTGAAAGGAGATTGTAGGCTGGCGCCTACGTACTGGTACATCAGCTAGTACAAGAGGAAAGGGGGTAGTAGCTCCCTTCCAGTAGCAACTAGAGAACAAGTGAAGATTGGATCATTCAGTAGGCAGGCACCTACGTACTAGTAAATGGATCAGCTAGTACAAGAGCTAAGGGGGTTGTAGCTCCCATCCAGGAGAGTCTGGAGAACAAGAGAAGGTTGTAGCCTTCTGCAAGTAGAAGCTTGTGTACTGGTATAAGACTGCACCAGTACAGAACTATTGTAAAATGAAGTTTCTTATTAAAAGAAGATAGAGACGACTTGCAGCAGGTGGTTTTCACCCACATTGGGTTTCCACCTTATATCATGGTGTTCATGTGTGCTTCTTGTGTGTGATGATCTGTTCTGTTTTACTGCACATGCTTACTATACATATGGTTAATGAAGTTCTGATGCACTAACTAAAGATCAACATTTAATGGATTAACTAAATCATAAGTATTCTGGATATACGCTAGTTGCATTAGACATAGTTGCGTATACACGCGGGTTCCATTAACTAAAGTAGCGTATATGTATCTAAGTATGGAAATGAAAAAGTTTTATTGATTTGATAATACTGATTCACCCCCCCCCCCCCCCCTCTCAGTATTATTTCCAACATCCTCCATATCCAACTCCATGTTATCCCTACCATTCATCTCCACCACAACCACAACCACAACCACATCTATCTCAAATATCCACTCCACTTAACTACTTCTACCGCCATTTCCAAACCCACACATTGAAGTAGCTCAACCCACTTACAATGTTGAGGTACAACACTTCTAAACATCTCCTCTTGAGATCAATGGTATTCACCATAGCTCAGGAAGAGTATTGCAAAAAGAGATTATCTTGATATCATTGAAGGACCACATCCAGAAGAAGAAGATTCAAATGAGAAGACCAGAGAACCATGGGTTGCAATTGATGAAGAACAGACATCACAATCAGAGATTGAGAAATATCCCGCATGGTTACCATCAAATCCCCCATGTATTCAAGAGAACAATCAGCAAAAAGAGGAAGATTTGAAGGTCACGATAGAAGAAGACATGAAGAATGATCCAAATCAGCAAGTGGACTAGGGGCATCACAACTATATTGAAATATGGTTCGAGATAGTCATTAAGTTGCATCAATACCCTCTTTTTCAATTGTGCTTGATATAATCAAAGTCAAATCATTTGATCTCTCAAATTGAGGTACATGTCAAAGCATACATCTCAAGCCTACACATCAGTTTTTATGTCATCTTGATGTGCACATGGCTCCATTGGAATTATTCTTATACTTGAAAGTGATTTTGTTTTTCAAGTAGGGTAGGGTAGAAAAAAAATGAAAAATAAGAGAAAAAATAAAAATATCAGGTGGAAACCTCATTTGAGGCGGTCAATGGGTTGGGAAAAAAAAAAGAGAAAAAAGAAAAGATCCTAGGTGAAAACCTCCTTTGAGGTGCCTAGGCAAACCTACTAGTTGAAAACCTCATTGAGGCGGCTCATAGGACTAGAAGAAAAAAAGAGAAAAAAAATAAAAGAAATCCTTACTCCATGCATCTCTTTGATAAATGCATGTACTCTCCAAGATCTGCAAGCAACAAGAACAAGTTTGTACCAAAAGGAAAATTGGTCAAGCTTAGTGAAAAGAAGTCAAATTTTGACTTTCTCCTCCTTTGCTCAAATTCTCCAACAAGGCCAAGGCCATATCAATCCATCACCCTCATCTATTTTCACCATCCACCCATCATTCTCAAGCTTCTACCATTTAGTTTGTTTGCTATCCTAAAAAACTACAGTGTGCTCTGTTTTACTACAGGATACAAAATACATAGAGCATAAATTTGTTTTTGCCATAACTTGAAAACCATGCATCCATTTGCCAAGTTGTTTCTTGGGGAGATGAATATGAATGATGGTAACATGCCCAAGCAATTTCAGAAAATTCCAATGCATGGTTTACAAGAAATCGGCCTCCATTACCGTCGTTGATTTTTAGTTTTTCTTGAGATCTGTGCATCTATTGACCAAAATTTTTCTATGGGAAGGTGCATAATGATGATGGAAACAATAAGATGGAAGAACACCTTAACAAGAGTGGCTGCTATAGAATTCTTAACAAGGACCCTAGCAACAAAATTCTCAGCTTAGTTAGTAAAAAAAAAAAAACTCCTCTCTTGATTCTACTATTAATAAAAGATTAATACCAAATAGTGCCATCATCCCTAGAATTTTTGGGGTTCCCAAAATCCATAAATCTGGAATTCCTCTGAGACCCTTTGTGAACACCATAGGATCACCCACTTACTGGTTAGCAAAATACCTTGCAAACAAGCTTAGACCTTTATCAGGTAACACTCCCTCTTATATCAAAGATTTTGCCTCTTTCATAGAATGGATTAAAAACCTAGAAATCAGTGACAATGATCTCCTAGTTAGCTTTGACGTAGTGTCTCTCTACACTATGATTCTAGTAGATAAAGCCATAGAAGTTTTAAAGAATATTACAGACCATGAAACTGTAGAACTAGTAGACATTTGCCTAAAATCTTCATACTTCAGCTTCAAAGGTAAAATCTATGAGCAAACTCATGGAGTTGCCATGGGTTCTCCTTTATCTCCTCTAATTGCCAACTTATATATGGAACATTTTGAACAAATGGCCCTTAAATCTTTCCCCTTTACACCTGATGACTGGAAAAGATATGTAGATGATATTTTCGCTAAATGGAGACATGGTTTAGATAAACTTAATGAATTCTTATCCCACTTAAACAGTCTCTCAGAACACATAAAATTTACTATTGAGATTGAAAAAGACAACCATCTACCCTTCCTAGATGTCCTCCTTACCAAGAAAAATGGCAAACTAAGCCATCAGGTCTTCAGAAAACAAACTCACACCGACAAATATCTTCACTCTAATTCCCACCACCATCCGAAGCAAAAAGTAGGAGTCATCAAAACCCTAGCTACCAGAGCTTCAAGAATCTCTGACCTTGATCATTTAGAAGAAGAACTTAACCATCTCTACAAGGTCTTCATCAACAATGGCTATCAGAAAAACATTATCCAAAATATATTCAAAGAATCCACAACCAATACCCAAAAAAAGAAGACTCTGGAAAACCCTAGAATCTCCTTACCCTATATTAAAGGAACCACTGACAAAATCGCTAGAATTCTCACCACGCATAACATTATGGTTGCCTTCACACCCCCTAACACCATCAAAAACATGCTACATTCTGCCAAGGACCTTATTGACCCAAAAAATCACAAAGGGGTATACTCAATTCCTTGCTCTTGTGGCAAAGTATATATAGGTGAAACAGGGAGATCCTTTGGCATTAGGCTAAAAGAGCATATTAATGACATCTCAAGAAATAGGTCAGAAAAATCTGGGCTAGCTGAGCATGCTTGTTCCTCCTCACATTATATTTGCATGGAACAAGCAAAATTAATTCATAAAGAAGACCATTATTTAAAAAGAAGAGTAAAAGAAGCAATTGAAATCGAAAAATCCTCCAATAATATGAATAGAGACGACGGTCTAAAGTTAAGTGACACCTGGAAACCCCTATTAAATAAAATAAAAAAGCAATAAACATAATAATTAATAATAATAATAATAATAATAAAATAAGAATAAATAAATAATAAATAATAATAATAATAATAATAAATAAATAAAAATAAATTAATAATAATAATAATAATAAATAAATACTAGATTTATTTTATTTGAAATTTAAATAACAAATTTTATATATATATATATATATATATATATAAACAATAATATAATAAAATTATAACCAAATAAATAAACAATAATAATATATAATAAATACCTATCTAAATAAATAGGTATTTATTAATTTATTTTTATTTATTTATAATAAATAAATAAAAATAAATTAATAAATAATAATAATAATAATAAAATAAATAATAATAATATATAATAAATACCTATCTAAACAAATAGGTTCTTATTAAAAATAATAATATATGAATAATAGATTTATTTTATTTGAAATATAAATAATAAATTATATATATATAAATAAACAATAATATAATAAAATTATAACCAAATAAATAAACAATAATAATATATAATAAATATAATAAATACCTATCTAAATAAATAGGTATTTATTAAATTATTTTTTTATTTATTTATAATAAATAAATAAAAATAAATAAATAAATAATAGAGTTTTTTTATTTGAAATTTAAATAATAAATTTTATATATATAAATAAACAATAATATAATAAAATTATAACTAAATAAATAAATAATAATAAATATAATAAATACCTATCTAAATAAATAAATTAAATAAGTATTAATTAATTTACCATTTATAAGCCGACTATTAATGAAGACAACAACAATATTTTTCAAATAATTATTAATAAGCTCTGTAATTTTCACGCTCTCTCTTTTCAAAAACAAATCTCATTGCCCTGATGATGGACTCACTAAGCTAGTCCGAAACGTTGGTTTCAAAACTGTTCACAGGTTTTTCCTCAAAATAAAAAAACATGCTAAGAAAGTTTAAGGTCAATCCAATCTACTGTTTGGGAGATATGGACAAAACAAGTCGTTGTCTTGTAAACCTATAAGATTCCCTGAAATCCTACAGGGTACAGAACAACACCAACAGGATTGGTAGTGAGCAGTTTTAAAGGTTAAAAACAGAGGTTGGCTTCATCAGAGTGTGATAAGGAGCACAATGAGGATTCATCAAAATCACCATCCAGTACCTGCACATCAAGGAACAACATCAGAGAAGAAAGAGGAAAACACATACAACAAATACAACCAAGAATTTCACTCTCCAACAAACAACATCTATAGGAAGGCCATCAGGTAGGTACAGGTATGAAATATTCTTGACCTCTTCTCTTGAGCATATTATAGTTAGAAATTTGTTGTCAATGCATGAGAGATGAGGTTTTATAAGCTAAGGATGGGTCAACAGTCTCAACCGCCTTCAACTAGTTAATTGCAGCTCACTCCTTCACTCATGCAATGTTGAAAAGTCAAATTATGAAGGGTGGTGATTTCAAGGAATGAGGACAACAGTTAAAAAAAGAAATTGTTGCAAATACCAAAGTCACCATAACACTCCAAGCCCTCCATCCACTTCATATTCACTACCTATTCATTATTCATCCATCGCATTTCATTTTTGAGAAAAAAGAAGAAGAACATCCTCTCCATTTTCACAAACATACACTACTCCCTTCAAGCCCTAACATCATCATCCAATCCCTTTTCATCATTTCACTCCCATACAGTTAGAAGACCCTAAAACAGGAGGAATGACCACTACAGGAAGGCATAATGTTGCTACAAGAAGGAAGAAATTAACAAATTATGCTAAACCCCAAGATGTAAAAGCTTAAGAGAGACCTAATCAAAACAGAAAAATTCCAAGGCCATTAGGCAATCATCTAGGCCACAAGAGAGAAGAAGAAGGCAACAAAAGGAAATGAGGCATTCACCATGAAAACACAACTCAAACTGCAGTGATAAAAAGAGGGTTTCCAAGAGGTCTCTAATCTCTTTCTAGCAGTTGTCTAAGGCCTAAAAGATGTTATAAAAATGGGAGAAAGGCATGAAAGTCGAGTAAGGGTTTGCCCTAACTTCAGACTATCATTTATGATAAAAATGGGTTTTGTGTAGTTTTAACAGGGTTTCCTGTAGTTTTGACAGGAATTACTACAAGATGTCATAGTTCTCATTTAAATTCATTTTTAAGGTGTTAGAGGTGTCCAAATGGCGGAAAAAGGTAGGAGAAGGTTGATAAGGGTGTCGAAGACCTTGCCAAACTGAAAAATATTCAAGAACCCATCTTGAATAAGGAGAACAAGGCAAGCTAATGGTCTCAAGAAACAATGATTTTTCTTTGCACAAATATGTTTTTTTGGCTTGTCCTTGCAGAACTTACATCCAAGATTCTTAATGCACAAGAGAGAGGCCACGAGGGCCATGAATAAGGCACAATGAGGTCACTAAGTTTCTCAGAGGATGAGAAACACTTTTAGCAGGGGGTTATGATGGGCCTCTAAATTAGACATAAATTAAGCCCCATGCCTCTAAATTAAAACATAAACTAAGGCCTATGACCATACTTCAACACATTAAACCTCTCTTTTTCATTAGATAATTTATTTTTAACTTTAATATATTCATTAGGTTTATGAATAATTGAATATTTGTGCCTAATATTATTTATTTTTGTGGAATATTATGAGAATATTGGGCAGATTATGAAGAGATGGAGGAGGAGATAATTTAGGGACTTGTTCCCTACTAATGGAGGATCAATAATAAATAATAAATCAACAAGATATTATGGAATTATGGCACAAATTGTGGAACTCCAATGATTGAGAAAATCTAGGAATGTGTTCCACTAATCAAGGGACCCGATCCACTAATCAAGGGATTTTGGTGGGAATATTCCTCCATTCATGGGGAATGATTCCTAATCATTTTGTATAAGTACCATGTCGAATTTTCCTCTAGGGACAGTTTTTCATTAGTGTTATTGTGGAGAGAGCTTGTATTTTTGCAGCTCCATTGTATTTTCTTGCAGGGATGTAATTCTATTGATGAAAATAATCAAGACTAGTGTCATGTTCAGCTTCTAAATCTTGTTCTCCAACATAGGTATCTGATTTTCCTTGGGCTTGGTCATCCTAGGAACCTTAGAGCCCTTTTGTATCATTTTCTTTCTTTCTTTTCACTTCTTATTCACATGCATCTCTTGTTTTTATTTCTCTCTATTTCTGCATTTAGTATTAATGATTTCTTGTTGTAGGATTGAGTTAAATGGTTGATGTAAGTTCTTTTGCAGGATCACAAGCATTATTTCATCCTTGGAAAAGCTTTTGAATTTCATAGAAATCATTGAGCTGCTTGGATTAGTCTTCTTATTCCCAAATCTAGATTGTTGGACCTCCTTTTTAGCAAAGAACAATAAATTTCTGCTATTTTTTAAAGCATGCTAACGAGCTTCAATCGATTTGGTTCCACTTGCATTAGATCACAAAAACATTATAGTTCATAACAAAAATTACCCCAATGCATTTGCACTTGATTTGGTTGGGCATCTTTTAGATTTACTAGCTCACTAGTTCTCGAATTTCTACATTTTCCACTAGTAATGTTTTTTATTTTTTTGCATGGGTAACAGAGGTCTTTTTGAGTGATTCCACTTGGAATAGGGACCTAAGACATCTTAGTTAATAAAAATATTTGTCCCGTCCAATTTGGATTTGATTTGCTTGGTCATTAAACCCTCACCAATTTCATCATTTCACAAGGAAACTTCTCCAAGCTTTTTGAGCAAATCCATCCATATCCCAACTTTGGTTTTGAGTTCTGAGTGATCCTAGGCATTTTCTCAACCTTTTATGAACCCACTGATGCTCCACTCCGTAGCATTTTTATGAACTCAAACTCCGTTCAGTCTCGAGTAACACTCTGCCTCCACGCTTTCACACCAGGTTTTACAATCCTCGGTTCATTGTTTGTTTACACAGACTTCTACTCCATAAACCCTCTCTCATTTCATGCTCAGTATTCTTCCTATTTCATAACCACCAATTTTCTCCACAACCCTCTTCTATTTTTCTGCTCACATAATCGTTCTACTCTCGTAAAACTGTCATTTACAAAGGTGTCTTCACAATAAGAAGGAATAATGGGTCTTATAGTGAGAACAGAACCCGAAGGAGTTAAATTCATGGAAGGATACCCGCAGCTTAAGAGCACATTGAAGAAGGCAAGATGGTTACAGTTCATTAAGAAGTTCAAGGGTCATAATAAGGAGGTTACAAAAACGTTTGCAAGATCTTTCAATGGTGCAGAAGTTGAAATTGGGGACATCAAATTTCCAGTGACAGAATCATCAATTGCAGCAGCCACAGAGCTTCCACAAGAAGGGGAGAGATGGTTTAAGAACAAGGATTTCGATGAAAAGGTCTGGAGGGTCATTCTTCATAATCCAGGTATGGACGTATCAATCTTTAAACGAGGAATTCCTGTTTCAGCCTTAAAAGATAAGTGGACTAGTCTGTTGTTGATCATTCAGAAATTCATTACATGTGAGGGCAAGTATGGCTCCATGTACATGTATCATATCAGATTATTAATGAATTTCTTGGAGAATGAAACTATCAACCTCCCTTATTTCTTGTTGAGTAGTTTGAGAAAAATGTCTACTACTGTGCAAAAGAACATAGATGATGTAGAACCTCATCTCTATCATCATGGCCTTATTAAAATCTTGGTTGAAAATCATTTGAAAGAGAGGGAAGATACATGGGAAAAATTCCTAGTTAGGAACTTCTTCCAAGACCCTCCTGAAGTGCCTGAGGGGAGTTCAGCAAAGAAAAGTAGGAGGAAAAGAACAACTTTAACAATCCAAGATACTCCTACTAATGTGACCAAGGAAACCAATGAAGAAGAATTGCCTTCTGAAACATTGACTGAAATTAGGAAACAGACAAAACAGAAAGAAAAGAGAAAAATTGAAGACATCTACCAGACTTCTGAGCCTTCTTCAGAGGAAGAGCAAGTGCTTTCTGAGAGATTAATTCATCTTAAAGAATAGTCAACTAAAGCAAAACAAAAAGGAAAGGAGAAACAGAGCATAGGAAAGGGAGACATAAGCTCACAAGGTCTAAGAAGAAGCTCTAGATTAAAGGGAAAATTGAAGAAAACGCAAATCAAAGGAGCTCAATTCATAGACCTGGGAGGTGAAACTCCAGATCAGTCACCAGAAAACACTCCACCATATCAAAGTCCACAATATTCTCCTTCTCCTTAGGTAGATTTTGAAACTAGTCCAAGGAAGACAACTCCAGAAATTGATCAAACTCAGCAGTAGATGTATGATTTCATTGAATCATTGGAACAACAAACAACTACAGCAGAACACGGAACTTCATCTAATCAGCCAAGTACAACTCAGGAAACCTTCATTCAGTCATTGAAGCAAGAAATTTATGAGCTGGAAGTCCTAAATAGACATATCCAAAAGGAGAATGAAACATTAAAAGAGCAAAACAAATTGGACAAAATTATCCATGACAATACCATGCTGCATTTAGGATTATGGCATAAGAAAAATAGAAAACTAAAGAAGAATAATAGGAGGTTGAGTAGAGCCCTCATTAATCTCAAGTACAGATGTCTTATGATGAAGCCCAGGATGATAGTGACAACAAGAAAGAAGAAGAAAAGGTTGGATGTCTTAGCAGAAGTTTCAGAGCAGATGAATTGAAGGGAGGATAGTTACAATTTTGGTTGCATGAGGACATGCAACATCTTCACAGTGGGGGTATGTTGAGCCCCAAAACTACCTCTCTTCCAAGCATTTTCTTAAACCCTTTCTCTTCTATTTTCCCATGTTAGTGCCTCCTAAGCTATCAAAAGTTGTTACATGTTGATTTCAGGAGTGTATTTGAGTGATTTTCAAATTATATCATTGTGTGTGCTATTTGATCTAGGTTTTGTTTATCAGCTACGGAATGTAGCCACTTTCCGCAGTCGTTTTCATTGTTTTACAAGTTACAGGTGTCAGTAGGAGGAATGAGACACATGGGTAGCTCAGGAATGATCCACACATCGATGAGGTCCTATTTACTTAGCCAGATTCGGAAGGAAAGGTCCTGGTCAAAGGGAGGTCAACGGAGAGTTCTACGTCAACTAGAACTCTGTTCCTACACGTAAAAGAAGCCTGAAGCCATTCCTAAACTCGTGGATCTGTTTTTGCCACCTGCAGGCCATCTCCATAACGCAATCCAACATCCACCTCACATAGATTTACTGCTCATGGCAACCGAGAGGCTGAATCCTCAGATTTTGACATGTTCATGTGTCCATCATTGAAGAAATTCCTCTGAGATATAGTTATCCATTTTCTCTATAAATATAAGCATTTGCAATGCAAATAGTTAGTTCTTAATATTGTTGTTTTAGCGTTATTTTGTTGTTCTGTAACCGAGAGACATATTACTCTGTTTCATAATACAAAACTTTGTTTTTCACATGGTTATTTAAGCATGGTTTGAAGTAACAACGTGTTAATCCAAAGCTGTGCAGAGGGCCCCTGCGTAGCTGAGGTCCCTTCTTTTGTTTTTGTATAGCTTTTATGTATATTTTCTCTCATTCGAATTGTATATTTCTCATGTTTTGCTTATGATCATAATCATTCTAACTTTGTACATGTCTTTGCAGCTTGTCACATTTCTTACTAACGCTGATAGGTGCACTTCAGAATAGGTCTTTAAGTCTGGTTATGCTCGAGCTTCTTAGTGTAGTTTTTGCATCAAGTGGTGATTTGAGACTTGCTTCCTCTGCTAAACTTTAGTTTTAAATTTCAGTTGTTTATGCTTTTACTTAGTGAGATTTATTTACTGTTCAAGATAGTTTAGATATCAGTTCTTCATGCTATATGATGATATTTCCGGAGCTTTTAGCTTAACCTCATTTTAGAAGTTAATTGGCGAGATATTGTGATTATAGGTAAGGTAATTGATTTTGCTTTCATTAGTTTGCAAGTAGATAGTTTAATATGTCAATTCTTTCATGCTATATGATGATATTTCCGGAGTCTTTAGCTTAACCCCGTTTTAGAAGTTAATTGACGAAATATTGTGATTAGATGGTAATTGAATTTGCTTTCATTAGTGTGCAAATTAGATAATTTAGATGTCATTCTTTTCATGCCATATGATGATATTTCCGGAGTCTTTAGCTTAACCCCATTTTAGAAGTTAATTGATGAAATATTGTGATTATGGATGAAATCATTGACTAGTTTCCAGTCTCTTTACTTTTTGGTTTTGAGTTGCAGCAGTTTATTAGATTTCAATTCTGCAATTAGGATGGACAGCAGAGATAGTAACCTCATTTTCAGTACTTCATTTTTAGTTTGGTTTATGTAGTTGCATGTTTACACTCTTATTCAAGTTCTGATTTTGTAGACAGCATGTTTTAAGATCTCTTAAGTTCAAAGTTTGGAAATTATCATAAGAAGCATAATCCTTGTCTTCAACTCTACATCCACACTTGATCTTTAAAAGTATTCTTAAACTTTTTCTTTAACAGCAGGTTAGGATTTCCATTTCATTAGAACATTTTAGGAGACCAACAAGAACAAAACCCCAAAACAAGATAAAATTGAAAACAATGAGGTAAGAAAAGGGTTGTTTAACACATATAGTGCACTACACTTCATCAGTTTACAACTCCCGGATTGATAACTTATGTAGCAATTTAGGACACACTAAATTGACTAAACAGTATCATATGCATCAAACATAGATATGACAAAGTTACGACCCTGGGAAGTTGGCTACCTAACTAACCCCAACGGGCCCATAAACTCTTGGTGTTACATCTCCTCAGGTTAGGGTTTTAGTTCTTTAGGGTTTTCTCTTATTGTTCAATAATAAAAAGGCCCTTGAGCTTCATTGTAACTCAGTTCAGAGGCATGTAGCCACCACATCTCTTTTCAAAGATAAGATACCATCGCCCGAGCTATCTTAGTTCCATTCTGTTTGTAAGCATAGTTTAATATTTTTCTATTAATGAAATGAAGTGCTTTTATGCTACATCTCTGTGTTTATGATTATACCTGTAAGTTGTAGTGTTCTTGTTTAAGTTCAGATCACTATGCTTGTTCAAGCTTACGTAAAAGAATGAACTCATGCACTTATTACAGACTGAGCATGTGCAAGGCAAGTGACTTCAACACTTCTAATTCAAGAAGGGAGCTCAAAATAATAAACTGATCAAGAAGTGACTATGGAATGACTGATTGCAAGATCCATAGTAGGCTCCAAAATTCGGGTGTAGGCGATATTTTGGAGGGTGTTTGTCACAGCGACAATAGAGTGTTAAAGGTTCAATACCAAATGACATATAAATGTTGTAGTTGTGCTTTTGGAGCAATGTAATCCTAAGTTTCTGGTAAGGAAAACCCTACCCTAGGCAACCTAGGAAGGACGACATTTTGAAATTTTTGGGGTTATTATAGAAATGTTTTCATACTTGAACAATCAACCACTCCGGACTTATTTTCTCCTGGGAAAATTGAGGGGTAAAGTATCTTGAAGCTACTAAGATCATAATAAGGGAGGGGAGTTTTCACTAGTTTTAAAAAACTTAATATGTCGTCCCTTTTACTTCAATTTTAAAGTTGAAAAATTAAATGTTTCTTCAACAATTATGTAATTATGCTTTCTCTCATAGTACATCTAAATTCTACTAAAGAATTTAGTTTTTTCTTCATTACAACTAGTCTTAAAACTCAACCATAAGTAGTATCATGGATTCTCACCTTAAGCTAAAAAACATTTTGATTTGACTTCCTCTTAGCATTTGTTTGGTTGAATACACCACAATATATTGGAGGCATTATCTACCCTGGAGATCATATACACCTCTTCAAAATGGATTGCTCCTATGTGGTAGGAATTGAGATAAATCGCGAACAAACATTCAATGGAGTACCCTTTCTCGTCAACAATTCACAGAAGCCACAAAGGTGTGAACACTTGTGGGGTTTGTAAAATACTAAGGAGGAAGTATATTTTCGCGCTTGATTTCAGTTCCCAACAACTTGTGGGAGTCCATTTTGAAGCGGTGCACAAATATTAGGTGCCAAAAATGTATCCAAGCTCGAGTTAAATATTTAGGGAGACAAATGGCAAGAGGCAGTTGAATCAATATGCCTTGAGGCCGTGGAAAGGATCTGTTATCCTGCTCAGGGTTTCATCTTAAAAGTAGCCACCACGACTTAACAGTTGCTTCAACAATTCAATGCATCACTGGAAAAAGAGAAATTGATGAAGAATCATTTAAATCATATAAAGAAGCAAAAACAAACAACTGTGATCCTTTTGTAGGCATGTGTATGTTTTGTGACTAGTTCATATGTTCACTGAGCTCTTTGTGTTAGTGTGTTTTTATGTAAAAAAAATAAAAATAAATCATAACTCTCATGTGAACTTGAATCACTAATGATCCTATGAACAATGAAAGTATCTTGAAGGTCATTCAACTATATAATGTGTCCTTGTTATTTTACAAAACAATCTTTAGTTCCTAGTCAAGTTTTCAACATATCAACGTCATAGTATGCTTATTTTGGAGCAAGTGTCCTTTTTATTTTGGGATTGTTCATTTTACTCCCACACAACACATATCAATAAATTCATGAACATCGTGATTCCAAACCAACAAGTTTAAAAAGTTTTTTACTTGGATGATTTTCTCTATAAAAGCTAAGCCATGAATGAAAAAAATTATAATATTCTTAATCATGAATTTGTTTGTAATCACATTTCTAGATCAAAAAGAATATCATAATATGCATATATAAAAGCAAATGATGTGAAGAAATAGTTGCAATATAAATACATGATATAGTTAAAAACATGTGATGCAAACTCCCCAAAATTACATAGGGGAATTAATGACACTCTTTCCTTTAGATTAAGATAAACCTCTAATAAAATCCATTGAAACTTATTCCCAATTCTAGCTTGATATGGCTAATGGTTGAAGGAGCCTTGTGGGATTTACTGTCTCTCCCTTATATTTATGGAATACCACACATTCAAACCACAAACTTTTGCACATCAACTTTTAAATGTTCCAAAAAGAAATATTTCTTGATCCTATTGTATTTCTTCAAGAACCCTGAATTTCCTCTTACATGAGAAGTTTTTAATTTTGAATGCACCTTCTATTTGAGTTTAGAATTCTTACATAAGTGTAAGAATTTTGAAACCATAACAAATTAGTTTTCCTCATAAATTTATCTACTAGATCAAGTTCCTCCTATAGTTTTTGAATGATCTTTCCTATCTTCTCATCTTCCTCTCATTTTATCCTTGCTTCTTCCACCTAGTCATATTGTGGAATGGAAATAGCACATAGTAAACCATTTGTGTCTTCCGCTTTCCTTGAGAGTGCATCTGACACAACATTTTGTTTTCCTTTTTTGTAGATAATTTTAAAGTCATAACCCAACATATTCGTGATTGATTTTTTTTCTCTTATAAAGATAGTATTTTCTCCGATAATTACTTCATAATATCATTATATGTTTTTACTTTGAAGAGTCTTCCTATTAGGTATGAATGTTATTTCTTAACTGCATGCAGTATGGCCAATATTTATTTTTCATAGACAGGTTTGAGTAAATTCTTTCCTTTAATTTCACTACTTTCAAAGTCAAGGGGTCGTCTTTATTAGGTCAAAACTACACCAATGCCATGTCCTAAGGCATCACATTTCTTCAAAATATTTGGTTTCTTCTTTAGTATAAGAGTCAATCATTCCCTCATACTTTTGATTTTTTTTGGATCCACCTTGACACCCTCATGCAATATAATATGACCCAAATATTCCACTTCTTAAACCCCAAAGAAACACTTTGAAGTCTATTCATATAACTATAGCCCTTCCAATAGTCTTAAGTCCTTGTTGACATGTTGTACTTACTCTTCCCAAGATTTGTTGTAGACTAATATGTCATCAAAACATACTAACACGAATTTTCTAAGGAAGGGTTTGAAAATAGAATTCATTAAGATTTGAAATATTTAAGGTGCATTTATAAGTTCAAATGGCATAACCAAAAACTAACAATGACCTCTGTGTGTTCTAAAGTTTGTGTTGATAATTTTTTATTGCCTCATTCTGCTTTGATGATATCCGGAATGAGATCCAACTTCCTGAATATATTTTATCCATGAAATTCATCTAATAATTAATCAATGATAGGAATAGAAACCTATCTTTGATCAATATGTTTCTGAGTTATCTGTAATTTCGACACAAATTCCATGAACCATCATTTTTTATAACCATCACCACTAGTGACGAGAAATAACTCTAGCTAGGTTGAATGATGTCCACTTCTAAAATTTCTTGAACCATGTGCTAAATCTCACTCTTCTGCACATGTGGATACCAATAAGGCCTATGTTATGTGGCACACTTCTAGGTTGCAAATGAATAGCATGATCATGATATCAGGCAGGCGAAATATTCTTAGGCATCTCTCTAAATAACTTAGAAGTATTTTTTGATAACTTTTTGGAGATCCACTGGAGTAGAGGATATATATGTTTGAACATCTAGTGAACATAATATAGCTTATCACTTTACTAGGTTTCCCTTGGATGCCTCTTAGCTCAATTTCTTTTCGTTCTGAGAAACATATTATGAAAAGATCTTGAAATTAGGGGTCATTGTTTCCAATAATTGTAACCATTAGACCCCAAATACAACATAAATACCACCCATTTGTATTGAAATCATGGGACTAACCAACAAATACTTCCCCATATTCAACTTAATATTATGGAACTTCCTTGAAAAAATTATGGTACCTCCATATGTAATCATTACTTGGAATTTTGGTGCTATATATAGAAAGAAATTAAGAAGTTTTCCTAATTTGTAACTGATGAATTTATGGATACTACCTAAATCAATCAATATTTTTACCTTTTTATTTATTATGTATCCTTCTATATTGAGGGTTTGTGGAGTACTGATGTTGTCCAATGCATGAAATAGATTGTTGGAGTAGTCTCTTCTAGTTCTAGATCTTGTGAAGTTTCCACTTCTTGATCTTCTTCATATTCATAGTCTATGTAGAATAATTTCTTCTCATTGCATTTATGCCCCTTAATATAGTTGCTAGCATAGTTGAAACAAAGTCTTTTTTTCTCTTATTTCACCCATTTTCTTAGTGTTGGAAATAATACTGAGAGGGGGGGGGGGGGGGGGGGGGGTGGTGGGGGGTGTGTGGGGGTGAATCAGTATTAGCAAGTCAATAATATTTCATTTCAGATTTATATACGCTACTTTAGTTAATCAAACTTGCGTGTATACACAATTGTATTTAAGGAAACTACCGTATACTCTTCAAACTTGTAACTTAGTTAATTCATCATATGTTGATCTTTAATCTGTGCATCAGAACCATATAAACAGTAACCAGGTGCAATATAAACAAAACAAATAATCGCACACATGAACACAAGATATAAGGTGGAAACCCAATGTGGGTGAAAACCACCTGCTGCAATCATCTCTATCTTCTTTTAATAAGAAACTTCTTTTTACAAATTTTGTATTGGTGCAGTCTTATACCAGTATGCAGGCTTCTACCTGCAGAAGGCTACAACCTTCTCTCATTCTCCAGCTTCTCCTAGAAGGGAGCTACAACCCCCTAGCTCTTGTACTAGCTGATGTGTTTACTAGTACGTGGGTGTTGGCCTACAAAAGGCTACAACCTTTTCTTTTCTTCCAGGGACCACGTTTCATAAATTTTCAGATTGGATCCATCAATAACATCATTCGAACATCAAATACATCTGCATCAATCAATCTCCTTTGCACCAACCAAAACTGAATCAATCAATCACTTTTTAGAATGTTGTAACCAGAATACAGTAACGGTAACCAGAACCCAAGCTAGAACCTAGAACACTGCAACAACAAACAGAAGTAGCTAAAGCATATTTTATTAGGTACACACTACTTCAATGTGTCGAACCTGCGTACATATGTCATTTTCTCAAGGAAAACCTGCATATACATTGTTTTGATATGAAAAACCAACGTGTATATGTGCCTCTGCTAAAGTGAACCTACGTATAGATTTCTCTTCAAGCCTTAAGATCTTAACCCATCAATAGAACTTATCCTTCATCAAGCACTCAGGTTCATCCTTGATTCAGATCCAGCTGTGCACCATAACCCAATAACTTGTATTCTAGATCTTGCTCTTCATTAGATATTCAATTCATGAGTGACTTGGCCTAATGATATTCTCCTCCTTTTATATTCTTAGGTCTTACTCAATGCCATGGACCAAAACCACTTCGAACCAATACCTTGGACCAAATACCTGGGGTCAACACTTCAGACACGATACCTTGGAACAATACCATAGATCAAAATTCCATGGACCAAATACCACGGACCAAAACTAAGTTTTCCAACATGTACGTGTCTTTCCTTCCGTGAAAATGCGTGTGTACGCTATACACGCCTTTTGGTCTGTGAACCCGTGTGTACACGCGGCTTGGTCAATGGGGAACCTGTGTATACCTCTTTTTCTTCATTCTGTGAGTCTGAACTGTGATCTATCATCTAAGTGAGTTGCCATCAAGGACAACACCTATGTCATAGTGCCAAATCTGTGTCATAATGCCAACAATCTCCCCCTTTGGACTTGATGGCAACCCCAAGTCACTCTCCCCCTTTGTCATCAAGGGCAAAGGGTTATGCTCCCCCTGAGTACATGCTGAATTCTCTGATATGCTGAAGTGTGCTGATTGAGCTCCATGCTTGAGTCCATGCTCCCCTTGAATATAAGCAAGGTCTACAAAAAGATGTTCTAAAAGAAGAACATGACTCTATACATACATCATAAATGACCTTCCTATCACCAATGACTCATACATACATCCATCTCCCAACCAAGTGGGGATATACCAAGTTTGACTCATCCACCCAACCAAGTGGGGATATACCAATTGTTTATACATGTCAAAAACAAGAACATTACATCATCCATCCCATGCATAGTGGGGAAACAAAATAGGTCATTTCATGACCTTGACATTAAAAGATATACATGACATAGAGACCAAATATCTTAAACAAGACTATGATAGTTATCAGCAACTATCATCAGCAAGATCTATCAATTACCATCCAGACCAGCAACCATGATCTCCCCCTGAACATGTTCCACTTGAATAAAAAACAACTGTGAATTTGTACCAATATCTTCTAAGATAATGCCAACAATGCATTACTATAAGTATATGCTCCCCCTGAACCTGTGCCAGATGATCACTGTCAGACCCATATCAGAGTCCTTTCATCCACTGTTTTTCTTCAAACCAACATATACACGATTGTATCCACAGCAACCGGTGTATGTACGCAGTTACGCTTCATGAAACTCACGTACAACCACTTATCGCTGAAATAAATAAGTTTTAATAGCAAGATGATGCATCAACTACTCCCAGTTTCTATCTGAGATATTCAAATGTTTCTCTGGGTAGTGGTTTGGTGAATATATCAGCAACCTGTTCTTTGGAGGGAACATACTCCAATTTGACCTTTTGTTCCAGCACTTGTTCATGTACAAAATGATATTTGATGGGTATGTGCTTGGTCTTGGAATGCATGACTATATTCTTTGAAATATTGATTGCACTTGTATTATCACATAGAATGGAGATGGGTGGAGTACATGTGATCTCAATGTCTTGCCATGTTTGTGATGAGCCCCAATTTTTGGTAACAATTTGGGCTCATTTGGTCTACTTACCTTGCTCAACCCTTCATCTTTTATCACTTATGCATCATTTCTTAGTATATTCGTGTTATTTGTAGGAATAAGGGCAGGCATTATATCTATGTGGCTAATACATGATGATTTCAGGTTTTTTGGCATTAAAGGGAGCAAAGACCACGCAGATGGAGACAAGGAGACAGCCAAGGTGGCATTGCAGGTTTATAGGGAGGTTGTCCACAGTCTTGAATGACCTTCCTCGTGATCTCCACCCTAACTCCGAGCTCCAACAGCTATCCCCACCGAGCTAGAAGGCAGCCAACGGATTCTACAGGAACAGCAGTTTACTTTTAGTTGGACAGCCAAGCTCCACTAATTGAGGAAGCCAGCTTGATCCTCATCATGTATAAATATTGAGGCCGTAGCCTTTGATAGAAGCTTTTTGAACTTTTGAACTACTGTTGCAATTTCTGAGTACGAGCTACAGCTCGGTTTTTGCTTTTTGTAAGCCAGTTTTGGCATGATGTTAGACTCATGATTATGATCTTTTAATAAAGGCAGGCAGATTTGGATTCAATCCTGAGTTCTTAAGAGGGGCTATAGCTCTCAGGTTAGGGCCCAACCTGAGAGCAATAGACCTCCTTTTCCTTGTATTGTTACTTGTCTTTCCTTTCAGCACTTTGTTTCTTTGTTTTGACATGCATTTGGAAAACACAGTCTGCTGATTTAATTTCTTTAATGTGATTGAGTAGGATTAGTTTATGGTTAAAGTGCTGTCAGCAGTTTAGATTAGAGTAGGAGGATTAGAATTCATTAGAGCTCCAAGAAAAGGTTGATAGTGCACTCACTGCCATCTCTGTTTAGAGATTGGGGGTGTAGACCGTACCAACCACCAAAAAACACAGTCTTATATGTTCATGCAAGCTGCAACACAGTCATTTCCGTCATAGAACCGTCCATGCATTCTGATCTTGAGCAATACTTCTTCGTTCCAACACCATGCACGATTTCTCTCCACAATTTACATTGCTATTCGTTGGTTAAATAACACAGTTAGAATAGGTTGATGGAATTCTCGGTTTTTTGCAAGAAATAGAGGATTTGTTCCATTTACACTGCGCAACATTGTTCTATTATCTTCTTCTTCTTCTCAACCGCGCCTAAAGTCACCTACTCATCCTCTGTTCAGCTTGTTTGCCTTCCAACCCTTCTACTTCTTACGTAGCTCCATCTTTTTAACTTTTCATTGCTTCCACCCTTCTATCCACCAACCAGCTTTACCCACTCTTTCTCCATCTTATCTCTCTGTCCCTGAGCCATCACAAGCTCCCTTTTCATCCTACCTATCCACCCATACAGCTCCTCGACTCCTCCATCACCCAAAACTCCAACTGTAGAACATCCTGTAGAAGTTAGCAGACTTCCTGTAGAAATCCCGAGCTTCCTGTAGGATCCCCTGCAGACATCCTGTAGAAGCCTGCAAACTCGGTTGCCAAGCACCTGAACGTTGTGGACTTCTATGGAATGATGTTAGGAATCCCCTGGAACCTCTCCTAGCCCTCCTGACCTTTTCCAAGCCTTCCTTCCCTTCAAACTACCCCTGCACAGTCAAAACCCAATAAGAAACAAAATCATAATAACTCCAACCACCTAAGCAAAAATATAAAAACAATGTTCTCTTCAATAGAAGTAGTTTAAATTCATGCATCTCATATCACTAGAAGTAATGGCATCATTTTTAGGAGTTACATTCCCATCGTTGCATTGTAAGGATTAAGCTAGTCAGATTAGGGTTTACTAGGGTTTCCATGTTTGGTTGGCTTTCAGTTCATTCTTGCAAAGTAGGTTAATTTCCTTTGAGATAGTCCTCGTTCATCATTTAGAAAGCTTCTTCTGAGAACATATAGAAGTTGGCTTGAGCCCTAGTGGACTTGTGCCAGCTGACCAAGTGACAGCTGCGACAAGAGCTAGTACTTGTGCATACAACACCGTCGCTTCCAAGTTTGTTACGAACTACCGGGTTGATAAAATTAGAGAAGGAAACCCCAGGAGTTGTAGCATTATTACTACAATACTGGAGCCCACCATATTTTTGGCGCCGTTGCAGGGGAAGCGTCAGAGTATTAGTAATTGTTGCTTTTCTTCTATTTTCTTACTCTTGCCTTCTGCTAAGTAGTTTATTTCATTTCCATTCTGCAAAAGTAGCATAGACATTTCCTGCTTTCATAGATTAGCCTTTCAATTCCGCAATTTCAATTTTGCAAGCGTAGAGTAGTATTTTCAATTCTGCAAGCGTAGACTAGTATTTCCATTCCTGCAATTTCATTTGAGCAAAGTAGATTAGTTCTTTCTTGCTTTCAATTCAATTCTGCATCTTTATTTCAGTAAGATAGTTAGTTGTAGATCAATCTGTTTCAGTTTTGCAGGTACCAAAGAAAAAACAAAAGCAATCAAAAAAGTCTTTCCATTTCATGCCTCATAGGAATCGAGATAAAACAGGCAAATTCTTATCCAACACCCCCACCACATCACTGAGTCACCCTTCTCTCTTCTTCGGTGACAGTGATCCAGAAGAACCTATAGGTGAACCTCCTGAGATATACGAAGATCCTATAGCAGAAGAAGAATTAGAGACCATCCCATCTGAAGCTACGGCTGACAATAGAGGAGAAGATGAGAGAATAGAAGGTGCCTTCCCCATCCGAGAGACCAATGGAGAGATGAAAATGAAGAACATTAGCCCCTCCGCTTTACCTCACTTCCATGGACTGACTACTGAAGATCCTGATACCTTCCTGTTTGAGTTTGTTGTCCTTTGTAGAACCTATGATTATACTGAAGATGAGCAAAAGCTGAAACTCTTCCCTTCAACTCTTAAGGATGCAGCATTACGCTGGTTCATGGGCTTACCTGGGAATAGTATCACTACTTGGGCTCAGATGCAGCAAGCTTTCAATACCAAGTACCGGGACTACTGTAGGTCCAAGGAAACGAAGGGAGAAATCTTTCGGATGACCATGGGAAATGATGAGTCCTTAGAGGATTATGAGGAGAGGTTCCAACTTAGCTATAAGCGGGCCAGGTGCACACTTGACCCTGAATCCCTCAAGTTGGTCCTGCTCCGAGGAGTCCCTGAAGACCTCTTAGATACCCTTCACATGTTAGCTGGGGGGGATATTTACCAACTGCCTTATGAGTACATCAAGACTGTGTTTAGAAACCACTCCAGGGCAGCTCGGAAACGAGGTAGAGGAAACCTCCTCTCAACTGGTGTCCCTTTCTCCAAACATGAGTTTGCAAATCAATTAGAAGATCTTAAGAGTGAGGTGAGACAGACCATTGCCATGCAACTGGACACATTCAGGATCCAGCAAAAGAAGGAAGAAGATGAGAGAGCCTTGGCTATCTTTTGCCCTAGAAGTACAAGGAGACACCCTAAGAACGAATGCCCATTGCATTCGGTTGAAGTGTGTTTCGTTTGTGAGGAGGACCATCCCACAAACCAATGTCCAACCTTACCTGGACTTAAAGCCATGTACCAAGGGACAGAAGCTCCCACTGAACCTCTCTATTTCATCAACCAAAGGAGGCCACAAGGACCCAGACCTTACCAGCAGGGGATGCAAGGGGCACCCCAAGCTTATTACAACCCCAACCAATCGACTCCTATGCCTTCCTGGGGTCCCCCTGCTCATCATTCTTGGTCTATGCCTCCTCCATGGTCTTACCCACCTCAATACCCTACTCAACCCACTACTCATTCCTATCACTCACATGCCCAGCCACAGCCTCAGTGGAATGCACCTCAGTCGGGGTGGAGGCCCCAGTACAACACTCCTCCCGCCATTTTGCCTCCACCACCAGTTCAACCTCAACCATTACCTCCTGCTCCTCCAAGGCAACCTCAAATACCTGCTCAACCGAACCCGAACCCCAACAATAGACAGGCCCAGCAGGTATACACTGGGGAAACCTCATGCCCTACCTATGCTGTGGAGATCCAGGAGATTAATCTTCGATCTGGAAAGACTCTTCCGGATCGCCAACCTCCTCCCCCAGAGGATGAGGAAGATAAACAGGAAAGTGAACCAAAGGCTATTCCACCCTTTCCTGAGAGATTAACAGCCACCACACAACCCAACCCAGAGGAGGATGAGCTCCTGGGTGAGCTCAAGCAGTTGTGTGTGAAAATGCCACTTCTCCAAGCCATCAAGGATGTGCCAATATACAACAAACTGGTTAAGGAAAAGTGTTTCAAACACCCAGACAGGCGAAAGAGAGATGCTTCAACCATCAATTTCTTAGGACAACTGTCTGACCTTATGTTAGGACAAGTCATCTGCCCAAAGTATCTAGATCCTGGGAGTCCTGTAGTAGATGTCCACATCAATGGCACCATCATACCTCACACCTTGATTGATTTGGGGGCTGCCATTAATGTGATGACCAGGGATACCATGCTCAAACTCAATCTTCAGGGTTCCTTGAGGAAGACCTCGACAGTACTGCAACTAGCAGATCGCTCCACTGTGACTCCCGAAGGGATTGTGGAGGATGTCTTGGTCTCTGTCGATTCTTGGGAATACCCTGCAGATTTCTTGGTTCTGCAACCCAAGGCAAAACTTACCGGATATCCTCTTATTTTGGGAAGGCCTTGGTTAGCCACTGTAGATGCTTACATAAGTTGTCGTGCAGGAAATATGACCATCAAAAATGGTCCTATGTCCAAGCAGCTAGTCCTATACCCTCCTGCCCAACCTTCCTTAGAGCATGACTTACCACTTTGGTTGGAGGAAGGAGAAGAGGATGAGGTGTACTCAGCACCTCTGTGCACCCTAGATACCACTAGAAGAGACCCCCCAACCGAGGATGACTTGATTGAGACCTTGATCCAGAATCCACCTTCCAGTGCATTATCCTTAGAGAAATTGGTGGAGGATGCCCAAGCCAGCACCTTAGTGGATCTTTGTACAACCAACCCTGTCACTCCCAGAGTCAAAAATGTGGATTTCGGCCCTGAGAGAACGTTAAATATCAGCTCCTCCCTATCTCCTTCCCAGGAAAAGGAGCTGTGTAGCCTGTTGTCCAGCCATCTAGATGCTTTTGCTTGGAGCTATAAGGAGATGAAAGGAGTCCATCCTTCGGTCTGTACCCATCACATATACATCAAAGAGGATTGTAAACCGGTTAGACAACCTCAGAGGAGAATGAATCCAGCCCTTAAGGACATTGTCAAGGAAGAATTGCAAAAACTGCTGGATGCCGGATTCATTTACCCCATCTCAGATAGTGAATGGGTGTCCCCTCTGGTGTTGGTTCCCAAGAAGAATGGGAAGTGGAGAATCTGTGTGGACTACCGAGAACTGAACAAAGCTACCAAGAAAGACCATTTCCCTCTACCTTTCATAGATCAAGTGTTGGATGGACTGGCAGGAAAGAAGTTCTTCTCTTTCCTGGACGGGTTTAGCGGGTACAACCAGATCCAAATCAGCCCGGAAGACCAAGATAAGACCACCTTCACTTGTCCTTGGGGTACCTTTGCCTACCGAGTTCTTCCCTTTGGGCTATGCAATGCTCCTGCTACCTTCCAGAGAGCTGTCTTGAGCATCTTCTCGGAGCTGGTCCATGATGCAGTGGAAATCTATATGGATGACTTCACTCCTTATGGGGCCAACTTCCAGGAAGCATTGTCCAATCTGGGAAAAGTCCTAACCAAATGCATTGAGATGAACCTGTCCCTTAGTCCTAAAAAATGTGAATTCCTGATGACTGAAGGGACCGTGCTAGGCCATACCATTTCTTGCCAAGGGTTACAGGTGGATCCTAACAAAATTGCTCTCATCAAGAAGGTTCCACCTCCTCAAAAGGTAAGGGATGTTCGGAGTTTCTTAGGATTAGCAGGGTATTACAGGAGATTCATTAAAGACTTCAGCAAGCTAGCCTCGCCATTGTTTGGCCTGTTGGCAAAAGATGTGGAGTTCAAATGGACTGACGATTGTCAGAGGGCTTTGAATGAATTAAAGGACAAGTTGGTGTCAGCCCCAATCTTGAGAGGTCCAAACTGGGCCCTACCATTCCACATCCACACTGATGCCTCGAACAAAGCCATAGGTGTAGCTTTAGGACAAGTTGAACAAAAACTTCCATATGCCATTTACTTTGTTAGCAAAAACTTGTCCAAAGCTGAACTGAATTACACTGTAACCGAGAAAGAATTCTTGGCTGTGGTCCATGCATTGAACAAGTTCCGACATTATATCACTGGCTATCAAACATTTGTACATACAGACCATGTTGCAATTAGATATTTAATGAATAAACCAGATGTGGATGCTCGTATTATTAGATGGTTACTTTTGTTGCAACAGTTTGATTTGACCATTGTTGACAAACCAGGTAAAGAAAATGTTGTTGCTGACTTTTTATCTAGATTGGATTTGTCTGCAGATGAGGATGGAACAGTGGATGACCAGATGCCCGATGAACATCTGTTTTCTATCTCAGCACTCTCTCCATGGTTTGTTGATATAGCAAACTACCTTGTTTCAGCACAGTTCCCTCTGCACCTATCTTCAAGAGAGAAGAGCAAAATCATCAGAAAAAGTGCCTCATTTACTTGGATCGGGGGCAATCTGTTCAAGCTTGGTGCCGATCAGATCTTAAGGCGTTGTGTAAGGGAGGAGGAAGTCTTTGATATCCTCCTCACCTGTCATGATGGGCCTTGTGGAGGACATTTTGCAGCAAAGAGGACTGCCTTCAAAATCCTGCAGGCAGGCTACTATTGGCCCACACTTCATCAAGATGTCAGAAGATATATCAGCCAATGTGACCAATGCCAAAGAATGGGGAAACCGACTCAAAGGGATGAGATGCCTCTCCAACCTCAAGTGACTCTTAAGCCATTTGAGAAGTGGGGTATGGACTTTGTGGGTCCAATCAACCCTCCTTCGAGGCAAAGGTCTTACATCATTGTGTGTACTGACTACCTGACAAAGTGGGCAGAGACCAAAGCAATCAAAGCAGCAACAGAAGAAAAGGTGGCCGAGTTCTTAAGAGAAAACATCTTCTACAAGTTTGGCTACCCAAGAGAGCTGGTCACTGATCAAGGGAGCCAGTTCACATCCAACCTAGTTGAAGACCTACTAGCTCATCACAAGTTCAAGCATAGGACTTCCACCCCCTATCACTCTCAAGCAAATGGGCAGGTGGAAGTCACCAATAGAGCATTAGAAGGGATCTTGACTAAGGTGGTGAGCAGCAGCAGAAAGGACTGGGCAGATCGCCTGGTTGAGGCCACATGGGCTTACAACACAACCTGGAAGACCACCACCGGCTTCACACCTTATGAGCTGGTCTATGGGAAGAAAGCTTTGTTGTCCATTGAATTTGAATACAACACTTTGAGGATGGCAGCTCAGCTGGACCTAGATCTCAGCCATGCACAGCAAGAAAGGTTATTGCAGCTGAATGGACTGGACGAGCACCGGATGCAGGCCCTCCTTCACTCGGAAGTGGTTCAACTTTAGAGAAAGGTGTGGCATGACCAACACCTCCATGACAAGCAATTCCAGCCGGGAGATTGGGCCTTGTTGTATGACTCCAGATACAAAGATTTCAAGGGGAAGCTGAGAACCAGATGGTTGGGACCATATGCAGTGGAAAAATGTCATGACAATGGATCTGTTCTTATTCGGACCATTGATGAGGAAGCCATCCCCATGCTTGTCAATGGGCATCGATTGAAGATCTACAGGAAACCTCTCTCAAGACAGGAGTTCATCAAAACTATGGAGAAATCTGTATTGGTCATAGAGAAGGGTTCTGCCTCTGCTTTGGGCATACCCTGAAAGATTTAAAAAAAAAATAAAAATAATAATAATAATAATAATAAAGATCCTTGGGTGAAAACCTTTCTGAGGCGCCCAAGGCAGGTGGTAGGGGTGAAAACCTCATTGAGGCGCCCCTATTGTCTTTCAAAAAAAAAGAAGGAAAAAGATTTGAAAAATATCCTTGAGTGAAAACCTCTTTGTGGCGCTCAGGGAAGATGGCAAGGGTGAAAACCTCATTGAGGTGCCCCTGTTATCTTTCAAAAAAAAAAGAGAAAAAAAAGGAAAAAAAAAAAGAAAAAAGAAAAAAACAATAAGCAAAAAAGACAAGGACAGCAAGTTCATAATGTAAAATTGCATGCAGGTTGTAGGTGTTCTATGGAGGAGAGGAAGCCTCTCAACTCAAAGCCAAGGATCCTTATCATGCTTTCAGGAGACCTCACCAGCACCTCCTCCAAGAATACTCCTTTTCTCCAAGGTATGTGCACAATTTCATCACGGCTTGAGTCTTCTACAGGAAGATGCAGATTTTCTACAGGAAGTTGCAGACTTTCTACAGGAAACGCAAAATTTCTACAGGA
The DNA here is from genome assembly GCA_031772625.1 of Pinus tabuliformis. Lineage (NCBI taxonomy): Eukaryota > Viridiplantae > Streptophyta > Pinopsida > Pinales > Pinaceae > Pinus > Pinus tabuliformis. The sequence goes on from CM062807.1 coordinate 515,068,764, forward strand.
AGCTCTGTATTTCTACAGGAAACTTCCTGTAGAAGTTCGGGATGGCCCATAATTCATTTTATGAGGAGATCTAATGACTAAGGATCGGTTTGGATGCATGCAAGCTACTGTTGTCACCCTTGCACACTACTGTCACCTTGTTCTACCATCCTTGTCGACATGCAATGAAGTTACCTGCACCAACAAAGCAGATCGTTGAGTTATCAAAGAGAAAGCAATTTTTAAGATAAAAAAATGCTGAGATGTCATACCATATCCATCCCAGCCATCCATGAGATCTGGGAGCGTGATCGTGAGGCCAAATCCTTCGTCGTGCAGCATGCACCCGAGGAGGAAAAACTGTTACAAGACATCCTGCGGGAGTCCTGTAACAGTTAAGCCCGCTAGAGTGTACACCATTCACAGCGCTGGCCATATGCAATGAAAACACGGGCGCATGCAGCCAAAGCATCAAATCCATCGTCGGCAGCCTGTAAACATGAACCTCTGGGCCTGTGCAAATTCATCAGCGACAAACGAATCCACTCATCATCGTCTGAAAGCCGAAAAATCGTGTTGCAGCCGCACAGGTAAGTGTCTCGACCCTTTCTTCCGTCAGATTGCATGAATTTTACTTTGAAATTGTTTGCAAAGTGTGAGGTGAATGGGTTGAGCGGCTATATGGCCATTTGACTGGCCACGTCGACCAGTTAATAGTCTAGTCGGATGTTTGGGTGGCGGCCATGACAAAAGGAATGGGCAGCACACACGTGAGAGCAATCCTGTCGGGAAAAACGAGTTTAACAGAAGAGACGGCGGCGGATCTGCGGGGAGATGATGCGGCAGTAAGGGAACTCGCAGGGAAATGATGGGATGACGTCGTCCAACGGTCCGGTAGGGACAGCTCACCCCCACGCCACGGATTCCGCCTATTCAAATCTAATCGGCTAGATTGCCAACCCATGCATTTATCATTCACCGTTTGAAACTCGAGTGATCATCCGGATCCCTCTGCAGTTCGATACTCCGAGCCTTTGGCCATCAGAACGCCTGTGAAGCGCAGACCAACTGCAGTCTTTCCCAGAAATCGCGCGCTGCTCCTACAGGAACGTTGTTTCTACAGGAAGGCGGGTTCCTCACGTCAAAAGGTGGCGGATTAAAAAGGTAAACCTGAACTCTCCATGCAATTGGCTTTTGAAGGTGGCAGAATCGTCATCTACAGTCTGGTCGTAGACACTTGTTGCAATTGTTGTCTGCTGTGCATAAACTGTCATTCTACAGGATGTCAGTGTAATTAAGCTGTGTTAAGGTCCTCAGAAATAAGCTTCGTGGATTTTGTGCATGACAGAAGCGTAATTCTACGCTCTGTCTCAGTAGACCAAACTTCTTCCGCGTTCGCCACCTCTAGTTAAAGCAACAGTTTTTATCATGTCGGGTGGGTTCATTAGAAGGGAACCCACTGATTCAACAAAGTTAAGGGAAAATCTTGAGGTGGTGGAGCTCTTCACACGGGTGCAATGGATATCCTTCTGTGACAAATTGCAGGGTTATGACGACGAAGTGGCAGAAGAGTTTTTGCAGGCTCTGAGGCCGAAATCCAAAACATTGGCCACCGTAAACTTCAGGGGCCTAAGCCTCAAACTCACCCCGCAATATATCAGTCGAATTACTGAACTTCCAATGGGTTTGCCATGGGATAAGGAAGAAAGGAAGTTGAGCCAACAGGCTAAGAAAGAATTCTTTCCACCAGAGGAGGAATTCTCGGAGGACAAAAATGGGGTGCGTAGAACCAGTTTGCTGCCACCATGGAATGAAGTTAGCCTGCAGATCATGAAGTATATAACCTGTGAAGGCCGTTTTAGCATTGTGTACGGGTATCACTTTCGGTTGCTCACAGAATTGAGGCACCAGATTGATCTTCCTGTAGAAAATAAACTGAGCATCCCTTATTTCCTGCTACAGTCTCTAATTGAGTGTGCCACAAAGTTAAAAGAAGGCATACCAGACCAGGTAGCCCACCATGGATTGATCAAACTTCTCGTGGAGGATGCGCTTCATTCATACAAGGTTCCCCTCTCATGGGAAGCATTCAGAAATTTGACAAGAGATGGAGACATAAGGATGTTGACCGAAGAAAGTGGTTCCTCCAGCAGTGAGGAGAAAGAATCAGTGGCCGTGGGAAAGAAAGAAACAGGCCAGAAGACCCCGACCACAGTGCAGAAGAAAGAGCAAAGGAAAAAGCACGAGAAAAAGGATGCCAAGGAGAAAGATGACACACCCATCTTGACAGCAAGAGAGAAAAGGTTGCAAGGCAGAACGGACAAAGTTGAGAAGGTCCACATCAGCAAAAGTACCTCATCAGCACCCGCAACCAAACCAAAAAGCAAAACTCATAAAGCAAAGAAAACCAAGGTGGTGACACCTGTGCCTACAGGAAAACCGAAACTGGCTTCTACAGGAAGCCCGAAATTAACAGAAAAAGGGTCTTCTACAGGAAGCCCGAAATTGACTAAAACAGGGTCTTCTACAGGAAGCCCCGAAAAAGTGAAACCCAAGGAGAAGAAGGCGGACATTCTAGCAAGGGAGGCAGCAGCTGTGCTGGCCGCCCTCAGCACGCCACCTAAGCCAAAGGAGAAGAGAAAGAGGGAGACCCCTCTATATTTTAAAGCTCGAAGGAGTGTGAGGATAAAGACGGGCAAGCCACAGCCTTCGTCCAGCAGCCCGATTGTTATTGAAGATGCCCCTACTTCGCCCAAGGAAAAGTCCCCCTCGAGGATATCAGTCACCTATGAGAGGGGGAGCCCAAAGAAAACTACGTGGCAAGAAAAGTTAGACCTGTTGACTGAAAAAGCTCGGCTACAGGATGCTGAAAATGTTCTACAGGAAACTCTGGCCCGGCTACAGGAAACAGAGAAGATGGAAGGAGAAGGACCCTCATCACCACCAAGGGAGGGCGAGGTAGAGCCACCTAAAGAGGTAGAAAATGAGCACATTCTAGAGCCCAGCCCTCAGCCAAGTCTGAGTTCATACTACACCTTTTTAGAGGTTGGCAAAATTATACCTCAAAAATTTACTGTGCCACTGTTTTTTGCATTGGAGGAAGAGAGAGTCCGTACACACACGTGGATGAAGATAGCAAAGTCAAAGGGTGTGGCGGACATAGGTCCTTTACAAGAGCAACTCAAGGAGGCTAGGAGTGAATTAGCCATGGCTAAACATGTGGCCAATTTCCAAAGAGTGTACCTACAGGAAGAAAACCAGAAGCTAAGATTGCAGCTACAGGAGCTGAAGGCAGGGACAGGTACATCCTCCAAGGACACCACAGAAGAACAGCAAGGCAAAAAGGAACTGACCACCGGTCTTGAGGAGCCAATAACACTTCTACAGGAAGCAGAACAACAAGCACAAATTGAAGTGCAAGCTCTAAAAGAACAGCTGCAGCAAAAAGAGGCACAATTGGCCTGCATGGCCAGTTGGGCCATGGAGGCAATACAATGCAGACAACCTGCCAAGTCCTATGGTTTGTACTTGAAAGACCAATGGCTGCAGTTCCAAATAAATACCTTGGCACAAAGAGGTATTTCTCAGATCCAAGACCCACATCAATTTTCTGAGTTGTGCAGTACTAGTTCGTCAGAGGATAAAGCCAAATTAGCAGAGTTTTACCTCCATAATTTGGCCTTGCCTAATGTAGTTTCCTGGGATCCCAATACTGCCTTGGGAGATATGCAATTAATGGTGTTCGCTTCATGGTTGAACCATGAGGATCAAAGAGCAGCAGAAGCAAAATCGGTCATGAACCGAGAATTGAACGAGCCATTGCTCATTCGGGCAGAACCAGAGGATCCAGTTGCACTCATCTCAGCACACCAACACTTGTCTACTAATCCTACAGCTTCACTAAGATATATGGATCAACAGGCCCAAGCCATAGCTCATTTTGAAGACATGGAGAGACTGTTAGGAGAAAATGTTGTCCAAGCATGCACACGCAGATGGAATACATTGGCACACAGTTTGAAAATCCGAGAGTACCATACCCCAACTCGGATGAGGGAAGCTCTGGTAAGGGTAGCCCTTTACAAGAAATCCATGCAAAACCTCCAGGCCAGCTGGATTGGCCTTAAACTCAGCCCACCACTGCTGCTAGGATTGATTGAAGGCAGCACAGAGAAGGATGACAGTGAACAATGGGAAGAGGTGAACAGGAAAGCTGGGTTTCATATCAGCAAGGAGGACACTACTACAGAGGCTTGGGATATAAGGGTAGCAGTAAAAGCAATGAAGGATGAAGAGTTGGACTAAGTTGCTCAAGGATGAGAAAATATTTTAGCTGGGGGGGATGATGAGCCCTAATTTTTGGTAACAATTTGGGCTCATTTGGCCTACTTACCTTGCTCAACCCTTCATCTTTTATCACTTATGCATCATTTCTTAGTATATTCGTGTTATTTGTAGGAAGAAGGGCAGGCATTATATCTATGTGGCTAATACATGATGATTTCAGGTTTTTTGGCATTAAAGGGAGCAAAGACCACGCAGATGGAGACAAGGAGACAGCCAAGGTGGCATTGCGGGTTTATAGGGAGGTTGTCCACAGTCTTGAATGACCTTTCTCGTGATCTCCACCCTAACTCCGAGCTCCAACAGCTATCCCCACCGAGCTAGAAGGCAGCCAACGGATTCTACAGGAACAACATTTTACTTTTAGTTGGACAGCCAAGCTCCACTAATTGAGGAAGCCAGCTTGATCCTCATCATGTATAAATATTGAGGCCATAGCCTTTGATAGAAGCTTTTTGAACTTTTGAACTACTGTTGCAATTTCTGAGTATGAGCTACAGCTCGGTTTTTGCTTTTTGTAAGCCAGTTTTGGCATGATGTTAGACTCATGATTATGATCTTTTAATAAAGGCAGGAAAATTTGGATTCAATCCTGAGTTCTTAAGAGGGGCTATAGCTCTCAGGTTAGGGCCCAACCTGAGAGCAATAGACCTCCCTTTCCTTGTATTGTTACTTGTCTTTCCTTTCAGCACTTTGTTTCTTTGTTTTGACATGCATTTGGAAAACACAGTCTGCTGATTTAATTTCTTTAATGTGATTGAGTAGGATTAGTTTATGGTTAAAGTGCTATCAGCAGTTTAGATTAGAGTAGGAGGATTAGAATTCATTAGAGCTCCAAGAAAAGGTTGATAGTGCACTCACTGCCATCTCTGTTTAGAGATTGGGGGTGTAGACCGTACCAACCACCAAAAAACGCAGTCTTATATGTTCATGCAAGCTGCAACACAGTCATTTCCGTCATAGAACCGTCCATGCATTCTGATCTTGAGCAATACTTCTTCGTTCCAACACCATGCACGATTTCTCTCCACAATTTACATTGTTGTTCGTTGGTTAAATAACACAGTTAGAATAGGTTGATGGAATTCTCGGTTTTGTGCAAGACATAGAGGATTTGTTCCATTTACACTGCGCAGCATTGTTCTATTATCTTCTTCTTCTTCTCAACCACGCCTAAAGTCACCTACTCATCCTCTGTTCAGCTCGTTTGCCTTCCAACCCTTCTACTTCTTACGTAGCTCCATCTTTTTAACTTTTCATTGCTTCCACCCTTCTATCCACCAACCATCTTTACCCACTCTTTCTCCATCTTATCTCTCTGTCCCTGAGCCATCACAAGCTCCCTTTTCATCCTACCTATCCACCCATACAGCTCCTCGACTCCTCCATCACCCAAAACTCCAACTGTAGAACATCCTGTAGAAGTTAGCAGACTTCCTGTAGAAATCCCGAGCTTCCTGTAGGATCCCCTGCAGACATCCTGTAGAAGCCTGCAAACTCGGTTGCCAAGCACCTGAACGTTGTGGACTTCTGTGGACTGATGTTAGGAATCCCCTGGAACCTCTCCTAGCCCTCCTGACCTTTTCCAAGCCTTCCTTCCCTTCAAACTACCCCTGCACAGTCAAAACCCAATAAGAAACAAAATCATAATAACTCCAACCACCTAAGCAAAAATATAAAAACAATGTTCTCTTAAATAGAAGTAGTTTAAATTCATGCATCTCATATCACTAGAAGTAATGGCATCATTTTTAGGAGTTACATTCCCATCGTTGCATTGTAAGGATTAAGCTAGTCAGATTAGGGTTTATTAGGGTTTCCATGTTTGGTTGGCCTTCAGTTCATTCTTGCAAAGTAGGTTAATTTCCTTTGAGATAGTCCTCGTTCATCATTTAGAAAGCTTCTTCTGAGAACATATAGAAGTTGGCTTGAGCCCTAGCGGACTTGTGCCAGCTGACCAAGTGACAGCTGCGACAAGAGCTAGTACTTGTGCATACAGCACCGTCGCTTCCAAGTTTGTTACGAACTACCGGGTTGATAAAATTAGAGAAGGAAGCCCCAGGAGTTGTAGCATTATTGCTACAATACTGGAGCCCACCAGTTTGCATCATCCAAAGGAGTTGGGTGCAGCAAGATGCAGCAGCCACATATTTTGCTTCAGCTGTAGATAATGAAATTGAACTTTGATTCTTGCTGAACCAAGACACTAATCTGGAACCCATATAGAATGCACCACCACTAGTGCTTTTTCTGTCATCCACGCTTCCTGCCCAATCTGCATCTGTATATGCATGAAGTGTAAGATCTCTATCCCCATGATACCATAAACCAAAATTCCTAGTTCCTTGAAGATATTTGAATATCCTTTTGACTACTTGAAGGTGTGATTCCTTTGGATTTGCTTGGAATCTTCCAACTATTCCCACTGCATGCATGATTTCTGGTCCTGTACCTGTTAGATAAAGAAAACTGCCAATCATGGATCTATAGGTTGGTTGATGTACCACTGCTAATTCATCATTTGAGCTGAGACTGCATCCTGTTACCATGGGGGTACATACTGGTTTAGAATCTTCCATGCCATATTTTTTCAAGATCTGCTTGAGATACTTTTTTTGTGATATTAAAATACCATCTTTATTTTGTTGAACTTGTAGGCCGAGAAAATATGTGAGCTCACCAAGCAGGGACATTTCAAATTCTTACTGCATTACCAAAGCAAATTTTTGACTCATGGCTTCTTCATTGCTACCAAAAATTATATCATCAACATACAGTACAAGTATTAGCAATTTATCATTATCAATCTTTGTATATAGATTGCTATCAACTGATCCTTTTGAAAAACCTTGTTGCTGGAGCTATTTGTCAAGATGGTAATACCAGGCCCTTGGAGCTTGTTTTAGACCATAGAAAGCCTTTCTGAGTTGGCATACAAGTTTTGGATCATTTCCAAGGATGAATCCATCTGGTTGCTCAATATATACTTCTTCTTCTAAATCTCCATTAAGAAAGGCATATTTCACATCCATTTGGTATACTTTGAATTTCTGAAAGCTAGAAAGAGAAAGCAACATTCTTATGGCTTCAAGTCTAGCAACAGGTGCAAAATTTTCTTCAAAATCTATACCTTCTTGTTGAGCATATCCTTTACAAACAAGTCTAGCCTTGTTTCTGATAACTTCACCATTTTCATTTAGCTTGTTTTTAAATATCCATTTGGTTTCTATGATATTCTTATCATGAGGTCTAAGAACTAATTCCCAAGTATTATTCTTTTCAATTTGCTCAAGTTCTTCATTCATGGCCTTGACCCAACATTCATATTTGCATGCTTTATTTACATTTTTAGGTTGGATGCAATCCTAGATAGCTTGAAGCATCTGTAATAGTTCTTCTTATCTGCACACCTGCCTCTTTTTGTCCCAAAATTTGAGTCTCTGGATGATTTTTCTGAACATACCTGGATGGAGTCTTTTCTTCTGTCGTTATCTGTTCTTCTGGTGCTTCATTGGTTTCTTCTTCTTCAGAATTAGCCTGATTTGATGTGGAAGGATAAACCTCATATTCTTCACACTCTTCGGTTTTTACCTGCTTTTGATTTTTGCCTGCTTCATCAACCACAACATCAATACTTTCAATAATTTTCTCAAGTCTTTTATTATAACACTTATATTCTTTACTTCGGGAAGAGTAACCAAGGAGAATGCCTTCATCTACTCTAGGTTCAAACTTACCAAGTGATCCAAATCAGATCCATAAACGACTGTCATAAGAACCGTGACTATATTGGGACAAAACAAACCCTTGAAGAATCCAAAACAGCAATCGAAAACACCCTGAACCAGTGGCCATGGTAGCCGGCGTGGAACGACGAGGACCTCGATCAAAGTGCGCTAACGGAGGCCCACGGAGACTGCGCAAGAGGTCAAAATAGCCCCTGGGAGCCCCGGATCGGGAAAAGGAGCTGATTTTCGAACACGCATCGCTGGGCAACAAGGCTGAAATGGTAGGGCTTAAGCACTCGGTCACGTTGGGAGCCAGAGGACCATGGGCAGAGAAAGTTAAAGTGCCATCGTACGAAGGTGGCACCCACACCCTGGAAACCAGCAGTTTGATCGTGGCGCCCTTGAACGGTAAGGAGTTTTGGAGAAAATGGAGCGCGCACCCTCAGCGATTGACGTGTGCCAGCAGAGGTGAGAGAAAAACCGCCGCGATCGCGCGTTATCGGTCGAGCAAGTCAACCACGCTCGGTGTGCGAATGACGTTGGATTTGGAGGAGCCCAGATCAGACGGCTGAGATTGCGTCCGATAGACAGAGTGGAATTGACAGGGGATTAAGCCGTGAATTAAGAGGATTTGGAATCCGTTGACCACCACGGTGGAGAAAGCAACGAATATATGAGCGGGATGGCGCAGTTCCGATGGGGACGCGTGGCTACTTCTCGAGCATTCATGCTGATGCCGAATAGGGAATTCCAAGCACACAGGCGACAAGCAAATTGACGCAGGCGGGAGAGGAAACGAATAGGCATGGAGGTCGAATGGCTAAAGCCATGAACATAACAGTGAACAGACATCAGAAGAGAGATTGAGATCGAAGAGTCCAAGCGACCAAGAGAGATAGTGAACAGTGAACCCTGAGAGGAGGAATGAGCACAGAGAGCAGTAAAGCCAAGCAGAAGAGATAGAGGGCCGAGCTGACCATAGGCAACATCGAGCACCAAGAGCTTGAAGAATCAAGCCTTCCCATAGGGGAATCTATCTGGATTGAGCATCACAGTTGGCTCTTTCCACTGTAGACCGAGGGTCACAGAGCTGGTAGGAAGAACAAGATTCTGTGTACTCTGAGTGGCTTGGGGAATCCAAGAACCACCCTGTCAAGCAAAATCTGCTTCAGGAGAACTCACTTGAGTCCCTGTATTGTAATTTCTCTACTCAAAGACATAATAAAAAAAGGCCACCATTGAAGTTGGATCAGAGACGTAGCCCTGGAGAATAGGGTGAACTCCTTATTAAAAATTGTTTGTCTTTTTGTTGCTTACTGTATTTCTCTGTTGTCTTTCCTTTTATTTTCTGTGTATTGGCAATCTGATCGATCCGTTGTTTCAATAACACAGAACACACACCAGCACATGGGTCTGTAATACCTTTTGTTTAATAAATCTTCACTAAGGTCACTCATAGGGTGATTATCAGATCAAGTGGTATCAGAGCTCTAGGTTGTAAGGTTAGACAAGCTTGTGTGGGTTTAGCTATCAATGATCACTAGATCAAAGCTCAAATTAGGAGAAGGAGAATTGGTGGAAACTAATCCTGAGATTGGGAGAATCTATTCTCGAAAGGCAATGTCAAAAGAAGGTTCTGTAGGACCAGACTCTCAATTCCTAGAAAGCTTCCTAGCTATAAAGTCCATGGTGGAAGAAATGTATAGGGACTTTAGAAAGCATAAGGGTGAAGATTCATCAGGCTCTAAGCAAGATAAAGAAGAAGATGAATCTCATTCCCATGACCACTCTAAAGGAAAGGGGAAAGAAGAAAGCTTCCCTACACATCCTAGTAGCCTTGTGCATAATAAGAAAGCATCTTTGATTAAGTTAGATTTTAAATTTGATTTGCCTATATATGATGGAGAGTTAAATGCTGAAAAGTTGGACAACTGGATAAGACAAATTGATGTGTATTGCAGAGTACAAAATATAGACTCAGACAAGAGAAAGATTCAGCTGGCAAGCCTTTGCCTAGGGGGCACTACCTTGGTTTGGTGGGAAGGCAGAACCCAAGCTGATATGAGGAGGCATGGTAAGACCATCTCTGTCTAGAGTGACTTTGTTTCTACCATCAAAAAATAGTTCTATCAATTGGCCTACATGCAACAAGCCATGATGAGTTGGAAAACTCTTCGGCAGTTGAAAGGGCAAAGTGTACAAGGGTATACTCAAGAGTTCAGAAAGAGAGCATTGATGTTGAGTATTTCATTAGACTCACCAGAAACTCTTTTGAATTACATTGGTGGTCTACACAGATACATGAGGCATATCATCCTCATGTTTAATCCCACTAGTATGGATGAGGTATATGTACAAGCTACTCATCTAGAAGCTAGAGGAAAGAATGGAAATCCAGAAGTTGGGGGACCATCCCAACCCACTGTAAGCAAGAGCAAGGAGAAAAGAAAGCAGAAGTGGAAAGCAAGGAAGGCTAACACTGCATAGAAAGGCAAAGCCTCATGCACTCACTATAAAAAGGAGGGGCATGATGATGAGCACTGTTGGATTCTGCATCCAAAGCTGAGACCTAAAAAGTCCGAGGGCAAGAAGAAGATGACTGCTGCAACTATTCAGAAGGATTTAGGGTCAACCTCGGGAGATGAAACAATCATTGCAGCCACATGTATAAAAGGTAAGAATTCTGAAGCATCTACTAGTAATTCTACTCAATCTGTTACTGATGAAGAACATGAGAGAAAAAGGCATGAGCTTTTCCATATTCGAGTTGTTTCCAAATATCAAAAGATTGATACTTTGTTTGATAGTGGCTCACAAGTAAATCTGATTTCTGAAGCAATTGTAAAGAAATTGGGATTAGCAACTACACCTCATAAGAAACCATACCCATTAGGATGGTTGAATGATAAAGCACAACTACAAGTGACTAGACAGTGCAAACTCAAGTTTTCTTTTGGGTCGGCATTTGTAGATGAGGTTGAGTTAGATGTAATTCCTTTGGATAGATGCGGAATTGTTTTAGGAAGTCCTTACTTGTATGATAGAAAGGCTATTTTTTATAGAGCTGAGAACAAGTATCTACTTGTTAAAGATGGAATCGAATACTTTGTAAGAGCTCATAAGCTCAAGAATAATTATACTCTCATAAACTCAGGACAGATGAAAATAATGATAAATTCATGCAAACAGTTCTTACTAATGGTTGTAAAGGAAAAGAAAACTGATAAAACCAAAGTATTTGAGGGTTGTAATTCTGATCAGCAAGCTGATATAGAAAAGATTGTTTCAGAGTATGATGTCTTGTTTCAAGAACCTCAAGGTTTGCCAAAAAGGGAATAGAACATGATATTATTTTGCAACAAGATGTTCCTTTGCCTAACATTGGGATGTACTGGTTATCTGCTTTAGAGAATGCTAAAATCAAGAAGCAGGTGTAGGAGTTGCTCGAGAAAGGGTTCATCAGGCCTAGCACATCACCATGTGGGTCACCAATCATTTTGGTGAGAAAGAAAGATGGCTCGTGGAGAATGTGCATTGATTACCGAGCACTGAATAAAATAACAATCAAAAATCATTATCCCCTTCCTCGCGTAGATGATCTTTTAGATCAATTGAAGGAAGCTGTTTATTTCACCAAGCTGGATTTGCACAGTGGATACCATCAAGTCAGAGTTGCAGAGCAAGATGCATGGAAGACTGCTTTCAAAACAAAGCAGGGATTGTATGAATGGCTGGTTATGCCTTTTGGCTTGACCAATGCCCCTGCTACTTTCATGAGATTAATGAATGATGTACTCAGACCTTTTCTTGACGATTTTGTTATTGTGTATCTGGATGACATTTTGATTTTTAGTAAAACGTGGGAAGAACATTTAAAGCATGTTAAGAAGACATTAGATGTTTTGAAAAGAGAAAAACTTTATGTTAAACTCTCCAAATGTGAATTTGGCGAAACCTCTCTAAATTATTTGGGTCATATAGTAGGGGGAGGTGAATTGAAAATAGATCCCTCTAAAGTGGCAGTCATTGTAAACTAGCCTAAACCCAAGTCTGCTACAGAAGTGAGAAGCTTCTTAGGAGCAACACAATATTGGAGGAAGTTCATTTCAAATTTCTCCTCAATTGCAGCTCCCTTACATGCTTTGACAGGATTGAACAAGGTGTTTCAGTGGGGAGGAAAACAGCAGAAAGCCTTCGACACCTTGAAAGAAAAAATTAGTACAGAAACCGTACTAGCACTGCCAAATCTACAAAGACCCTTTGAGATCCAAAGTGATGCCAGTGACTATGCCATGGGCGCAGTGTTGAAACAACACGGTAAACCCATATGTTATCATTCTGAGACTTTTAATCCTGTAGTAGTTAACTATCCTACCTATGATAAGGAATTGTATGCATTAGTTCAAAGTGTGAAAAAGTGGAAACATTACTTAATGGGAAAAGAAACAGTAATACATACTGATCATCAACCACTTCAATATCTACACTCCCAAACTAAGTTGCAACAATCAAGACATTACAGATGGATGGGTTTTCTACAACAGTTTCATTTAGTCATCAGATATAAAAAGGGCATACATAACAAGGTTGCAGACATGTTATCTAGACCCATTATAAATGCATCTACCATAATTAAGCATAATTTTGTGCTGCATGAAAGCTACATAGAACAGTATGCTCAGGATATGGACTTTAAAGATGTATATGCAACTTTGAGTCAAGGCAAAAGAGTAGAAGAATTGGACTATCATGTAGAGGACCGACTCTTATATCATTGTGGGAAACTCTACATTCCACAAACTGAGAGAGCAAAGATAATTAGGGAAGCACACACTTCTATGATATCAGGTCACTTTGGGGTAAGTAAAATAGTTGCACAGCTACAAAGGTTCTGTTATTGGCCAAGAATGAGTGAAACAGTTTCTAGATATGTAAAGGGGTGTGCTATGTGTGCTAAAAGCAAGCCCAGTAACAGAAAATTAGGCTTGTACACTCCATTTCCAGTTCCTTCTCACCCTTGGGAGAGAATTTCCATGGATTTTGTTGCAGGACTGCCAAAATCTAGGAAAGGTCATGATTATCTATATGTTGTTGTGGATAGGTTCAGCAAAATGTGTATTTTGATACCCTGTAGTAAACATATTACAGCTGAACAAACTGCAAAATTATTCTTTGAACATGTATGGGTTCATTTTAGATTACCCACTTCTATTATATCTGATCGAGACACCTGATTTGTGGGGAAGTTTTGGTCCAGTCTGTGGGAACTAATGGACACCAAATTAAATAAAAGCACAACTTTTCATCCACAAACAGATGGCCAGACAGAAGTAGTTAACACGACAGTGATCCAGTTACTGAGAGGATATTGCAGCAAACATCCTAAGATTTGGGATGAGCACTTGTGCTATGTGCAGCATGCTTACAATAGAGCCAAACACTCTTCTACACAGAGATCTCCTTTTGAGACCTGCTTTGGTTTCATACCAAGGTCTCCCTTGGATTTTTTCTTTGGTAAAGATACCATGGTTGATGGACACAGTGATGTGGACAAAGCAACTAGGTTCATTGAACAGATCCAGGAGATCCACCGGCAGTACAGGAATAGCTGGAAAAGAGCCAGGTCAAGTACAAGGCTAGGCATGATAAGCATCGGATGGAGCATAGTTTTCAAGTTGGAGACCAAGTATGGCTATATATCAGCAAGGACAGGATGCAAGGTGAAGGTAAGAAGCTAAAACCTATCAGGTATGGACCCTTCAGGATACTTGAGAAGATTGGTGAAAATGCTTTTCGCCTTGCTCTACCAGCTTACATGCACATCTACTTAGTCATGAATGCAGATTGCTTGAGGTTGTTTGAGCCTTCAATGATTGAGGACCCTGAAGAGTAGAGTCAATTGCCTTCTGTTGATGACCTACTACCTGAATATCTTAATGAGTTGCAGGAAGATACAGTGCTAGACAGGAAGGTAAGGACGACGCGCAATGGACAGGTGGAATACCTCAGAATTGGGCTTAAAGGTTTGAAGCCAAGCAATGCGAAGTGGATTGAAATTGGACAAGTGAGACAGCAGTTTCCTCACTTAGTCGATGCTTGAAGAAAACCAACTTTTGGTGGTCCAAAAGATTTTCAGTTGGGAGGCCGTGATCTGAATCGGATCCATAAACGACTATCATAAGAACCATGACTATATCGAGACAAAACAAACCCTTGAAGAATCCAAAACAGCAACCGAAAACACCCTGAACCAGTGGCCATGGCAGCCGGTGTGGAACGACGAGGACCTCAGTCAAAGCGCGCTAACCGAGGCCCATTGAGACTGCGCAGGAGGTCAAAATAGCCCTTGGGAGCCCCGGATCGGGAAGAGGAGCTTATTTTCGAACGCGCATCGCTGGGCAAACAAGGCTGAAATGGTAGGGCTTAAGCACTCGGTCACGTTGGGAGCCAAAGGACCATGGGCGGAGAAAGGTAAAGTGCCATCATATGAAGGTGGGACCCACACCCTGGAAATCGGCTGTTTTATCGGGGTGCCCTTGAACGGTAAGCGGTTTTGGAGAAAACGGAGCGAGCACCCTCAGCGATCGACGCGTGGTAGTGGAGGTCAGAGAAAAACCGTCGTGATCGCGCGTTATCGGTCAAGCAAGTCAACCGCGCTCGACGTGTGAATGACGTTGGATATGGAGGATCCTAGATCGGACGACTAAGATTGCATCCGATAGATAGAGCGGAATTGACAGGGGATTAAGCTGTGATTTAAGAGGATTTGGAATCCGTTGACCGCCACGGTGGAGAAAGCAACGAATCGACGAGCGGGTTGGTGCAGTTCCGATGGGGATGCGTGGCTACTTCTCGAGAATTCATGCTGACGCCGAACAGGGAATTCCAAGCACACAGGCGACAGACGAATCAATGAAGGCGGGAGAGGAAACGAACAAGCATGGAGGTCGAATGGCTAAAGCCATGAATAGAACAGTGAATAGACATCAGAAGAGAGATTGAGATCGAAGAGTCCAAGCGACCAAGAGAGATAGTGAACAGTGAACCCTGAGAGGAGGATTGATCACAGAGAGAAGTAAAGCCAAGCAGAGGAGACAGAGGGCCGAGCTGACCATAGGAAGCATCGAGCACCAAAGAGCTTGAAGAATCAAGCCTTCCCATAGGGGAATCTGTCTGGATTGAGCATCACAGTTGGCTCTTTCCACTGTAGACTGAGGGTCACAGAGCTGGTAGGAAGAACAAGAGTCTGTGTACTCCGAGTGGCTTGGGGAATCCAAGAACCACCCTACCAAGCAAAATCTGCTTCAGGAGAACTCATATTGAGTCCCTGTATTGTAATTTCTCTGCTCAAAGACATAATAAAACAAGGCCACCACTGAAGCTGGACCGAAGACGTAGCCCTGGAGAATAGGGTGAACTCCTTATTAAAAATTGTTTGTGTCTTTGTGTTGCTTACTGTATTTCTCTGTTGTCTTTCCATTTATTTTCTGTGTATTGGCAATCTGATCAATCCGTTGTTTCAATAACACAAAACACACACCAGCACATGGGTCTGTAATACCTTTTGTTTAATAAATCTTCACTGAGGTCACTCATAGGGTGATTATCAGATCACCAAGTTTTTCATCGGTCCTTTTGATGTAACATTTTCTTCCAAAAACTTTGAAGTATTTTACAGTAGGACTCTTACCATACCAAAGTTCATGTGGAGTTTGAGTGTTGTTTACCCAAACATTTGCTTTGTTGAGGATAGTGATGGTAGCAAATGCAGCTTCACCCCAGAAGGTTGTAGGAGTTCCAGACTCATCTAGCATGGCACGAGGCATTTGTTGAACAGTTTTGTTCATCCTTTCTACCACTCCATTTTGTTGAGGAGTCCTTGCGGTGGAGAATTCTCTTTTTATTCCATGTTCTTCACAAAAGTTGAAGAATTCATTCGAGGTAAATTCCCCTCCTCGATCAGATCTGAGGCATTTGATTTTGCGATCTGATTCATTTTCAACCAAAGCTTTGAAGGCTTTAAACTTTTCAAATGCTTCATCTTTATGCTTTAGAAGTCCTATCCAACACATTCTGGAAAAATTGTCAATGAACAATATAAAGTATTCTTCTCCACGAGGTGACCTTTTCCTTGATGGACCACATAAATCAGTATGAACAAGTTCAAGAGGCTTACTAGCTGATCCTTCCTTCTCAGGGAAATGTGCTCTGTTTTGCTGACCAAATTAACATGATTTGCATATTGTATTTTCTAGAACGTTGATATCAGGAAGATCATGAACATCCTAGAATTTGCATGCTTTCCTTATTTGTGGGAAGCTTAGATGCCCCAATCTTGTGCCATAGCCAGTGTTCATAATTTTTGCTTAGATAACATTGTTGTTGTCCTCCCTTGAGTATGTATAAGTTGTTTGGAGTTCTTATGCCTTTGATCACGGTTTCTCCTGTATCAAGCTCACGAACAACACATCCATTTGATCGAAATACTACTTCATTTCCTTGATCACACATTTGACTGACACTCAATAGGTTATGCTTTAGACCATCAACATACATAACATTCCCAGCTTTAACCTTTTCTTTTAAGAGAATAGAACCTTTACCTTTTATGACAGCAGGAGTGTCATTTCCAAATGAGACCTTCTTTTCCTTTTCTAAGGCATTGTATGACTGAAGTTTTTCTTTATCACCTATCATGTGTTTCGAGCATCCACTGTTGATGTACCACTGATTTTCTTGTCCTTCTGCATACAAGGCTATACCACATCTTTCTGTTTGTGGTTCTTTCTTTCTCCATATTTTGGACTCAATGAAGCTTTCTCCTTCTGAGATGTTTCCTGAAATTTACTCTTGCATTCAGAATCTTCATGACTGAAGTTGTTACAGATAGAGCATTCTATTTCATTTTCAAGAAGCAAAAAGTTATTGTAGGTCCTTTTCATGATCCCTATCACATTCCTTTGATTTCATGCTTCTCTAGTCATGATGGTCTTGTAGGCAACACATTGAGCAGCTTTGTGTCCAAAGTTATGACATGAAAAACATTGGCCATTAAAGAAGTTCCTGCGATTATCGAATCTACTGACCTGGTGATTGTAGTTTCCATTGACATTCATTCTTGAAGCAAATTGAGTATGATTTACCTGAGGTTGGTTGTAACTTCTATTCATCCTTGAAGTAGATTGAACCGATTTACTTGGTGAACTGCTTTATGCCTTTGCTGACGATTGTCAAACTGTTCACTGCTCTTTGCTGCATCAAGATAGCTTTTAGTGGAGGTTGATGGCTTCTGTGCTTGAGATGCTTCTTCAGTATATCCAAGACCTGTCTTTATCAGAGGAGAACACTGCACTTTGATAATTTCATCTAAAGTTTCTAATCCTTTAGCAAATCTGAGATTGAGAGCTTTTGTTTTCTCAATATCTTTCCTTAGACCCACAATTTCACATTCTAGTTTTTGATTGTGTTTTTCTCTTTCAACAAGTTGGAATGTCAGAGTATCTATAATCATATTCTTTTATTCTAAACGGATTTTGAGTTTAGAGATTTCTTCATAAAGATTATATTCATCTAAAGCATCCAAGAAATCATCATCTTCAAAAGTCATCAGAAGTCTATAGTCATTATTATCTTCATCACTATTTGATAAACCATCGCTATCTTCATGCATATAGTAGCTCTTCTTACTTACACTTTGTTTTCTATTCCATTTTGCTGATTCCTTACCTTTATCAAGCTTATCTTTATGAGGACATTTGGTAGCGTAGTGACTGACTCTTCCACAAGCAAAACATTTGAAAGGTAGTTTACCTCTGAATATTCTAGAACCCCGTTGAAGGTTCTTGACAAAGTTTGCTTCTTCCTCTTCTTCTGAAATATGTCCTGATTCATTGAGTTCTTCTCTTCCTGAAGCTTTGAATGCAGCTTCTCTCATGTCTGATGGACCTCCTTTTCTCATTTTGAAAGCAGTTAAGATTCTGTTGAGCTGTGTCATAGTGATACTTTGAAGATCTTGCTTTTCTTATATGGCAGAAACTTTTGATTCAAACTTAGCAGACAAGGATCTTAAAACCTTTTCAACTAAAGTAACTTCTTTTATCTCTTCACCCAAGTTCTTCATGCAATTAACAATCTCATCTATACGTAAGAAGTAATTAGCTATACTTTCATCATTGTGCATTTTGATAGTTTCATATTGAATTCTGGGAGATTGCAGTTTTGCACTTTTTACCTGATTGTCTCCTTCATAGCTTAGAACGATCTTGTCCCATATTTCTTTGGTGGTTTTGAGCTACATAACTTTGAAATTTTTTTATTATGATAGACTCCCCAATAATGTATTGACAGCCTTGGCATTGGTTTCATATTGCTTTTTACCTGTTGTATCTATAGGAATTGCTAATGGAAATGTATATCTTCCTTCCACGATTTCCCAGACATCTGTTCCAAGAGATTGAAGATAGGTTTTGGTTCTTACCTTCCAATAAATGAAGTTGCTCCCATCAAAGATTGGTGATCTAATGGATCCCTCTCTTTCGTAGTTACTCACGATGATAGATCTTACTTCAAGCGATCAAGCTTCTTCTGAAGGACATGCTCTAATACCAATTGTTGGAAATAATACTGAGAGGGGGGGTGAATCAGTATTATCAAGTCAATAATATTTCATTTCAAATTTATATACAATACTTCAGTTAATCAAACTTGTGTGTATATGCAACTGTATTTAAGGTAACTAGTGTATACTCTTCAAACTTATAACTTAGTTGATTCATCATATGTTGATCTTTAATTTGTGCATCAGAACCATATAAATAGTAACCAGGTGCAGTGAAAACATAACATACAATCACACACATGAACACAAGATATAAGGTGGAAACCTAATGTGGGTGAAGACCACCTGCTGCAATCATCTCTATCTTCTTTAAATAAGAAACTTATTTTTACAATTTTTGTACTGGTGCAGTCTTATACCAGTACACAGGCTTCTACCTGTAGAAGGCTACAACCTTCTCTCATTCTCCAGATTCTCCTGGAAGGGAGTTACAACCCCCTAGCTCTTGTACTAGCTGATGTGTTTACTAGTACGTAGGTGTTGGCCTACAGAAGGCTACAACCTTCTCTTTTCTTCCAAGGAGCACGTTTCATAAATTTTCAGATTGGATCCATCAATAACATCATTCAAACATCAAATACATCTGCATCAATCAATCTCCTTTGCACCAACCAAAACTGAATCAATCAATCACTTTTCAGAATGTTGTAACCAGAATACAGTAACAGTAATCAGAACCCAAGCTAGAACCTAAAACAATGCAACAGCGAATAGAAGTAGCTAAAGCATGTTTTATTAGGTATACTCTACTTCAATGTGTTGAACCTGCGTACATATGCCATTTTCTCAAGGCGAACCTGCGTATACGCTGCTTTGATATGCAGAACCAGCGTGTATACGTGCCTCTACTAAAGTGAACCTGTGTACAGATTTCTCTTCAAGCCTTAAGATCTCGACCCATCAATAGAACTTATCCGTCATCAAGCGCTCAGGTTCATCCTTGATTCATATCTAGCTGTGCACCATAACCCAATAACCTGTATTCTAGATCTTGCACTTCATTAGATATTCAATTCATGAGTGACTTGGCCTAATGATCTTCTCCTCCTTTTATAGTCTTAGGCCTTACTCTATACCATGGACCAAAACCACTTCGAACCAATACCTTAGACCAAATACCTGGGGTCAACACTTCAGACACAATACCTTAGACCAATACCATGGATCAAAATACCATGGACCAAATACCACGGACCAAAACTAAGTTTTCCAACATGTACGCACCTGTCCTTTCGTGAAAGTGCGTGTGTAAACTATACGTGCCTTTTGGTTTTCGAACCCGCGTGTACACGTGGCTTGGTCAATGGGGAACCTGCATATACCTCTTTTTCTTCATTCTGTGAGTCTGAACTGTGATCTGTCATCTGAGTGAGTTTCCATCAAGGACAACACCTGTGTCACAGTGTCAAATCTGTGTCATAATGCCAACACTTAGGGCTCAACCTTGTTGATCTAGGAGAGGGGGCATGATTTTATCTATAGTATTTAATGACCATTTTTCTAGTGGCCATATTATTACTTTCGATTTTCCTTTCTATATTGAAAGCATGCTCTAGAGATTTAGGTTCAAAGAGATGTACCTCATGTTGGATGGTTTCCTTTAAATTTACCATGAATAGGTCTAACAAATTATCCTCTAAAATATTCTTTAAGTTGAGACTCAACTTTTGGAATTGTTGAGTGTCCTTTGTAACAGGACCTTTTTTCCAAAGATTTAAAAATTGACTAAATAATGTATTTCTCTTAATATGCCCATAATGTGTTATCAATTACTCTAAAAAATAGACCAAGATATAATTGAATCCTTTTCCTCTCACAAAGCCATTGATACCATACATGTTGGTATGTTTCTAAAAATATGGATGTAATATTTACCTTTTGTAAATTTTACATTTGGTGTAGATCAAATTGTTGCTCCATCTGAAATATCCATGTTATAGAATCATTATCATCGAAATTTCTCATATCAATCTTTAGAAGGCAATAATTCCTTGGAGCTGACTTGATGCCCTTATGATGTGGATATTGGATTGGACATTCAAGATTATGGTTATGTGATTCAATATTTGTGCTCTCCAATTGTGATCGAATATTTCCCACAGGTAATTGAGTTTCAGTACAATGGTTCACCTTGTTTCCATTATTTCCTTGGATCTAAATATACCTTTTAGGAAGCCTCTCCAAGAGAACATTTTCCATGGCATTCATGGATTTTTTTTCATGCTTCCTTATTTTGATTAATCTTTTTTCTACTTCTTCCTTATTTTCAATCATCCTATTTTCTATTCCTTCCTTATTTTCATTCATCGTGTTTTCTATTTCTTCATTATTTTCATTCATCTTATTTTCTAATCCTTCCTTATTTTCATTCATCTTAGTTTCCATTTCTCCTTTAAGTTTTCTTGAGAGCCTGATAAATCCACCTATTTCAACATACTACCATCCATTTAATTAAATTTCTTCTCTAATTGAGATAATCTAATTTATAAGTCTCCACTTTCTTCGTGAGTCAAGGATGATTCTTCAATAGATTTAATTGGTATAATAGCTTTATTTGGAGAAATGTTGGAAAATAATGATAGTGCTCTTTTTTATCACAACTTCTAGTCACCAAAAAAATTAGGATCTTCCAATCAACAGTTAGGTCACTTGTAAGTTACATACTTTTAAAACCTTAATTTGGAGAATACCTTAATCAATAAATTTTTTCTTAATATATCTCCAAGATTTTACCCCTTCAGGATCTAAAACTTTGATTTGTAATACTTTGATACTTACTTTTTGCAATTTCACATGTATGACTAGAATTTGATGTTACAAGTGAAATTTATGGTAACTTTCCTAAAACTCTCTTATTTTTTGCCTCTTCCCATGATAAAAATTGTATAGCATTCCATGAGTCCAATTATCTAAAACTAATTCTAAAATTTGTACTTGAGGTACTTCTATATGTCTAAATATTTCACAATATGAAAATTCCCAAAAAAGAAGATATAGCAAAAATACCAAACTAACCTATTTAAAATTTATTTCAAGATTATTCATCAACCATAACTTTCATAGAGTATAACTTTGAAAGTATAGTAAACAAAAATTTAAATTTGAAACATATGTTTCTCCATATTTCTCCTTAATATGATCCAATTTTCACTATTTGAAACCTCACAGGGAAAAAATAAAAATTATTGTGAAAATTCCAAACTAACCTATTTAAAATTGATTTCATGAAAATTCAAGAACTCGGACTTCCTTAGAGAATATATATAAAAATATAGCAAACCAAGATCTGAAATTTGGGTCATATGTTCATTGAGATTTCCCCTTAATGTGGACCAATTTCCCCGGTTTAAAACATCCCCAAAAAAGGTTATAGCAAAAATTACGAATTGACCTACTTGAGACTGATTTCAAGAGCATTCAAGAACCCTAAATTTGTTGGAGCATATCTCCAAAAAATATAAAACCAAGATATACAATTATGAGAATATATTAAAAAATGTGTTACGAAACCAGCTCACAAAAATATAGAGAAGATAGATCAATGCTTGAGAAATAAGCCTCTTCGAGGGGGAAACCTCCTTTACATTACACAAATGAAAAATTCTTGGATGATACAAATGACAAGACCTCCTTTCTATATATAGGAGTCTAAGGGGTCATAATATAATCAGAGCCAACATAACAATAACAATGTAAGGGCACAACAATAACAATATTAGGCTTCTATGGGGCACAATAATAACAATATGGAGACTACATGGGCACAACAATATAATAAGGGTTTGTACTAATAACAATAGGGGTTACACTAGTAGTATAGGGACCTAACATGTCCCTCTCCTTCAAAAAGTGTTGCCCTCAATGCTTGAGTAGTTCTGGATTATTTTGTATACAATTATCATCCATCCATGTGGAATCTTTAGCAAGTAAATTCTTCCACTTGATGAGATACTCTGAAATTGATCTATTTTGTAGCTGTTGATTTCTCGGTTCTGTGACTGCTTCAAGTTCCAATATGATTTTTCCTTCCCTGTCAATTTCTGGCAATATTGTTTGAACTGGGATCTTCTGCAACTTTTAAATGAGTTCCCACCCTGCTTCGTCATTCTTCCATTCATCCCTTGCTTTGTTGATCGAATTTGGTTGGATAATTATACCAACCTCTAGCATTTCTGCAACCATACATTCAATTTCACTCCTTTGGGCATATGGATATCTGTAAGGCCTGATTTTTTGAGGAAAACTTCCTGGAATCAAATGAATAGCATGATCATGATCATGAATAGATGGACAACCTTTGGGAGTCTCAAATACCTTGGAATGCTTGTCCAAGACTTTTTGGAGATTTGGAGAAATATATCATTTCGATGTGGTAACCTCTGGCAAACATAATTGTGCAATTACACCTCTTTGTTCTTTCTTTAGAAGATTTTTCATTCCATTAGAGCTAATTATCTTTCCTGGTTTCCCTGTGATACCCCTTAATTCAACTTCCTTTCCTTCCGAAGAAAATTTCATGAAAAGTTCTTGAAAATTAAAAGTTATTGTACCCAAGGATTGTAGCCATTGGACTCCTAGTACAACATCAGCACCACCCATTGGAATGGAAAGCATCAAGCTATTCAATACATATTCTCCCATGGATAGCTTAATATTATGGCACTTTCCAAAGCAATTTATGGTTCCTCCACTTGCAACCATCACTTGACACTCTGGTGCTGGATATAGGAAGCAATTCAATTCCTTGGCTATCTTATAATGAATAAAATTATGGGTACTGCCCGAATCAATCAACACTATTACCTTTTTCTTCTCGATATGTCATTCTATCTTGATTGTTTGAGGAGTGGTAATTCTGGTCAATGCATTACAAGATACAGTCAGATTCATTTCTTCTTTCTCTAGGGTTTGTTCCTGGTGTATATCCTCTTCTTTTGACATTTCTTGTTCCTCTTCACAATCTATGTAAATTAATTTCTTCTCAGAATACTTATGACCTTTAGTGTATTTTCTATCACAACTGTAACAAAGCCCTTTTTCTCTTTTTTCTTCCAATTGTTGTGGTGTCAACCTTGTAGGTTGTGGAAAGCTAGGGGCAACAAAACTTCCATATTTATAATTGTGAGTGGTAGGCTTCCTTGTTGCCATAATGTTGCTTTCCATTTTTCTTGCCAACCTGAATGCCTTATCCAATGAATCAGGTTCTGAAAGGTGAACCTCATGTTGGATGTTATCCTTTAAAGTCCCTATGAACACATCAATCCTATGCTCTTCTAGAATATCTTTTACCCTTATATTCAATTTTTGGAAGTCCTCAATGTGCTCGATCGTTGAACCCTTTTTTTTGAGGTTTATCAATTAGCCAAAAAAAGTGTTGCTTTTTGTATCCTCATAATATGCTATCATTTCTTTTGTAAAAATTTCCAAAGTGACAATTTGTTTATGAGAGCAAATCCATTGATACTATACAAATAGATTTGGTTCTAAATATAAAGTTGCAATGCATACCTTTTGTGTGTTTCGAACATTATGGAGATCGAAATATTGCTCCATCCATAGTATCCATGTTACGGCATCCTTGCCATCAAACTTTCTCATATTGATGTTTGGGACATGGTGGGTCTTTGTTCCAACGTTAGAGTCTATGAAATCATGATTAACATTTCTTTTGTTCTCATCATGAGTTTCCTCTACTACCTTTCTGCCATTAAGAAGTCTTTCTTGTAGCAACTTTGTCAAACCTTCCTTCAAAGCTTCCATGTATTTCTTTGAATCTTCAATGTTTTCATTCTTCAAATCATGATTAAAAATTATTTTGTTCTCATTTGAGTTTCCTCTACTACCCTTTCGCCATTAGGAAGCCTTTCTTGTAGCAACTTTGTCAAACCTTTCTTCAAATCTTCCATCTTAGCATCCATTCCATTCATCTTAGCTTCCATGCCATCCATCCTAACTTGTACGCCATTCATATTAGCTTCCATGCCATTCATCTTAGCTTCTGTTACCTTTTGTGAGAGTGAAATTTGTTGAATTTGGTCTCGTAATTTTGATATATCATGTTGCATTTCTTCCTCTTCTTCATGAGTCATGCTAGATATTTCAGGTTGATTATTAGGTGTTTCCATTTTCTTTCTTTGGGGCATCAATTAATGATAATTATGCTTCACTATGCCCTTTGAAATTCAACCTAATTTTTCAACCCAAACTTATGCAAAATTTTAAAAAGACTACACACTTTTTTTCTCTTTGTAGAAGCTCGATATTGAATCTGTTGTATCTCTATAATTGCAGATCTCCCAAGTTTGAAATTGCTTCCTGCAGTATCCCTCTGAGTTCTCTTTCCAATGCCACCAGTCTGATCAAAATTGGATTCTCCAAGAAAGAGTTATGCCCAACCTCCTACGATGACCTGATTATATAATGTCTCAGTAGAGCGAACTTGTACCATGTGCCACGTGTCACTGTTCTGACCTTCTGATCTAAAAACGATACATAGAAAACTGCAGTCTGTCCTCTTTCTGTAACTTCTTATGAAATTTCAATCTGATGCTCAGAGAGAAAGTTATGACGCTTTTCTGAAGGTCACCTGTTTTTAATGTAATTCGAGACTCTGCAAAAACGCTAACATTCTCAGATCATATCTCCGAAAATATAGCAATAGAAGATCTGAAATTTGGACCTGAGCTTCAGCAAGATTTCAGCTCCAATGTGTTTTACTTTCAGAGTCTTAACCTTCGTAGAATCAAAATTATAGCGAAATTTCCTCAATGACCTGTTTGAGATGGAATTTTGGAGCTTTCAAAAAACCCTAACTTCCTCAGATCATATCTCCAAAAATATAGCGAGAAAAGATTTGAAATTCATACCCGAGGTTCATAACGATTTCGTCTCAAATGGTTTTTTATTTAGCTTCTGAAAATTCATAGTGAAAAAGTTATAGCTAAAATTTCACAATGACATATTTGGAGTAGCGAAACCCTAGAATCCAAAGCTCTGATACCAAATGTTATGAAACCAGCTACTAGCTCACAAAAAGATAGAGAAGATAGATCAAGGCCTGAGAAATAAGCCTCTTCGAGGGGGCAACCTCCTTTACATTACACAAATGAACAATTCTTGGATGACACAAATGATAAGACCTCCTTTCTATATATAGGAGTATAAGGGGTCATAATATAATCAGAGCCGACATAACAATAATAATGTAAGGGCACAACAATAAAAATATTAGGCTTCTACGGGAAACAATAATAACAATATGGAGACTACATGGGCACAACAATATAATAAGGGGATTGAACTAATAACAATAGGGGTTACACTAGTAGTATAGGGACCTAACGAAATGTTTCTCCTTAATATTCTCCAA
The DNA here is from genome assembly GCA_031772625.1 of Pinus tabuliformis. Taxonomy (NCBI): domain Eukaryota; kingdom Viridiplantae; phylum Streptophyta; class Pinopsida; order Pinales; family Pinaceae; genus Pinus; species Pinus tabuliformis. The sequence continues at coordinate 515,094,802 of CM062807.1, forward strand.
TTTTAACCATCTGAAAACTTCCAAAGAAAAATTTATAGTGAAAATTCCATGATGACCTATTTGAAGTAGTAGAACCCTAGGATCATGAACTCTAATACCAAATTTTATGAACCTTGCACCTTAAAAATGATGAGAGACCAATAATTACATCCCTCTTAGAGGGAAAACCTTCTTTTACAATGAATACAATGTACAAGACAATATTTGATGATTATAGGACTAGGCCTCCTTATTGCATATATAAGAGACAATGCATATAATTATAATAAAATGAGACCTTGAAGGATTCTAGTATACATAACAATATAATAATAGAAATGTAATTAATCAATATCTAGAGCTTAATAATGGGCTTTAGGGTTAACATAAGACTTATATAGAACTTAACAAAATACCATGGTACACTCTTCATGTTTGAAAATGAAGACATGCATCCACGACAATGTAGTTTTTATTAATGGCCCACTCTCTTATCTACAATGTACCTTTGAATAAAATGTAGGATTTTTTTTCTAATCATATTTAGTTTCTTGATAGATGAAGATTAATAATTGAGTGAAAATTTTTAAAATCCTTTCTACATAGTAAAATATTCCCAATGTGATAATCAGTACCTATCTTTGTAGATATCATGCACCCCACTAAATATGAAATTTTCATTATTTTATTTATTGACAAATATATCTTCCATTTCTACAAGGTATACATGAAATCTATACATTTCAAGAAAATATTTTGACAACAATAATTCAAATTAAATTAGTAATAGAACTTTATCTTGTGAGAAATTATTTACTAGACTTTGTATAATTGGAATGATTTGGATTGATATATAAAGTTATGGTCCTATTCCTAGAGACAATATTTATTTTCGATGTCTCCATCATTATCATCCCCACTATTGGGAATGTCCTCAACACTAAGATGAATACTGTCCTCACTCTAGGCATACTCAACATTTTCAGGATACACAAGAGAATGTCAACTATCTTGAATTACTAGACCTAAATGATAAATGACTTAATACATGATCTTCATTCCTAGGCCATCATCAACTTCCCTGATAATCTCATTGATAAGAGGAATATGAAACTTAGTAGAAAAATATATACCATCCTCACCATTTCCATTAGATCTTCCATGAAAATACTCATTTGAAGGAAAATAATCCTCACCATAAATACGATTAGTTCCACTAAATTTTAATAATTAACTTAAACTCAAATAATAATAATAATTTAAGAAGAATTTCAAAAAATAAAAAAGTTTGAATTAAAATATTTTTTGCGACTTTAAACCATGTTAGAGATTTATTTTACATAGAAATATAAAATAGAAGTCATCAATTCCTTTCATATTTATCAGACACAACGTGTAATGAAAAATAAATTAGGAGCAATGGAAGTTGAAGCTACAAGCGTAGATATACATGATCAAGAAAGAGGAAATAAAAATCATCGATCTAATAAGGTTAAAAGGGTAACATTTCAACATGTGGAAAATAAAAATGAACATAATGATTTCATTGGTGCCATTGAGGCTACTACTTTTTCTCAAAAGAAGAAGAAACAATAGAAGCACAAAGGAACTTTCCCAAAGATGATTCCATTCCTATTAATTACGAAGATATTATTAATTTAGATGGAACTCAATTAAATCATAAAAGGAGAAAATATAATGATATTGATGATGAAGGAACCATAGTTATTGTTGAATATCATAGTGAAATTTCTAAAGGTAGTAGGAATGTCATAACACCAGGTGTTAATTTAAGGATGATATAATAAAAAAAACACAAAATGTCATTCGAAATCAATTGATGGAGAAAATTTTGGTTTGACATTTGGGCCATACATTTCAATTGAAAGTGGATAAGATTTATAGATACACAGAAGGGAAATATAGATACCAATTAGGAAGCCACAACACTTGAATATTCATAACTTGAAAACATTGATTAGGTGTAATCCATGTGCACACATGGTTGACATGGTTCTTGTTGACCCAAGGGAGATTTATAGAAAGGATGCATTTGATAGATCAATTTTTTTTTACTATAAATATTTGTTAATGGAGGAAAATATATTATAGAGGCTATATGTAAGAGTATCTTAGTAACTCTCTTTGAAATAGTGATCATTTATGTTGGTTTAACATATGTAGAAACCAAGATATTGGCATTAAATTATAACACAAATAATGAGTATTGGATATCTATGACTTTCATTCAAAAGATTAATTTATTGGTAATGGATTTCAAAAAGTATGTGATGGAGATAAATCAAAGGTTAATGCAAACTTTCAGAAGCAATGTTATATGGAAATAGGCTTCCCCATCAACGAAAAATTAAAAAGGTATAAATAGCAAAGGAAGTGATGTATTTAGAGTTCTAAATAGCTTTTAATAATTGAGATTTATAATTGAGAAGGCATTAGATTTGATAGATGATATCTTCAACATGTGGGGGAATATTGGTATAAAAAATCACAAGGTTAAAATTTCTAAACCCTTAACATTTAACATTAGTAAGACATGTCTTGAGATTACGAGTTTTTTAAAATATATGACTACAATATCTTGGAGAATAATGCAAGGACTGAAGGATGAAAGATTTATCAAGGAAATACTATTACATGTAAAGGCATATGAATTATCAAATAAAGAAATATCCAATGAATTCATGAAGTTTGCTGACTTCTATTTATTTATGTTAGGATTAATTTTTTTTTTCATTTTAACATATTGTTATTTTAAGTATTTTATTGTATATCATTACAACATTATTAGCCCCGAGGGTTAGCTCAATTGGTCGAGTCCCTGTCATTAAATAACCTTTATTTTTTAGAGGTAATAGGTTTCAATTCTCTCGACACTCTCAGGGTCAAATTTCATGGTTGAGCCAGTAGGAAGTGATCCCTTTGGGTGGATCTGTCTGGTACAAATATTTCATGGATGTAGTGGTCACTAATCTTGAGTGTTTATAAACCACATAGAAAAAAAAAATATCATTATAAATATTTATAATATTTATTTAGTCACTATATTTGTGTGAGAATACAAGAGAAAATGATTAAAATTTTGAATGAGAGAGTTGAGATGGTGTTGGATGCAATTATCCAAATTGAAGCTTCACAACAACACTAAAATATTTTTTTGTTGCATTTAAAAATGTATGTTGATTTATTATATTCATTTTCTTCATTTCCATATTTTTTCTATTTTGTTACTTCTATTTCATTAAATATGCGAAAGAGGGATACAAATGAAGTACTAGAGACCTTCAAAAGTTCTATTCAAAAATCTAAGTTAAAGAAAAAAAACAATGTCTTCAAAATGCTCAAGTTATTGACATTATTGATCACTATATTTGGAATGTGCTCAACATTGTCCCATATCAAGTAATATTAGGTGATTGTGAAAAATTGCAAATGTTGTTCCTAAAAAATATTACTCCCTAGTTATTGTAGATGTCCCTTATGGTTTCAATATTTAAAACATTGGATATAACAATCGACCTTATACTTACCAATCTTTCAATAAAGTGGTTATGTGATTTAGTCACAACACCATTTTGGAGATTTGTGATTTTTCATTCAAGTACACAATTATGATTAATAATTTTAATCTTCAAGGACAAAGTGAACTCAAAGAAGAAGCTTGTTTGGTAAGACATTTAAATTGTATGCTTAGTGATTAAAATTAAAATTAAGTTTTATTTATATACAAGTTGATTCAATTTTTACTATTCCATGTTACAGACAAAATCGCCTAATATTAGTAGCTCAATAGTGATCCATTTACAAGTGGTAGTTAGAGTATACATGTTACATGGCAAACAAAAAATAACACTTATGATTCTATCCTTGTGAATGGAAAAGATGGGGAAAACATAGTCAATGATTTATTTATGATGACAATGATGATGATTAATGTTCACAAATACCAATATGGTCTATTGGATCTTAGGAAGGTAATTAATTAATTGAAATTATTTAACATATTATTTCTATGCTCGAAGAGAAGTGAGATAAGTGTTCCCAGATCACCATAGTTTTGTTGTCGTAACAGGTCGAGAAGGTTGGTAGTGTGACAAATATTTTGAAAAATAGAATGGATTTGACTATAAATTGGGCAATCTAAGAGAATGATTTTCATCTTCAACCCTATCACACAGGTGATATATTATTACTTCCCATGGCATTTTGAGAATAGATCAATGCTCAGTTTCACTGTGAAGCTCATGAGAATTAGTTATTATCTTAGCAATGTTAATTTTATTATTAACACTAGTTAAGACATAAATAATTCTCATTTTCAAGATTGGGGTTGATCATCTCCTTATAATATCTTCATTTCAGTTTTCCTTATAACTCTTTATCACTCCACAATTTCTCCTTAATTTGGAAGTAACAAAATTTTTAATATTATCATTATTTTACAATATGATCGGGATTATTTTCTTTAATCTTGAGGTTGTAGGTTATAAACTGCTTTTGGATCTACTTAATCTTCCTCCCTGATTCTTTGGATATACTACAACCCCAAATTTCACATCCTTATAAAACAACAAGGGAGACAAGAGTCTCAAAGAGGATATTTTTTTTTATCCTATATCTAAAGCTCAACTGACTCACAATTGTTTTCAAGCCATAATAAGCTTTCCATCCCCCACTTATCGTTTTTTAAATGTTATAATTCCAATTGAGCTGATGATGGTTGTTAATTCCTAGATATTTGTACGAAGGAAATTCCTCCATGTAGTTATTATCATAAACGAAACTATTTGATTTAATTATCATGAGTTTAGTCTCATACCCATCTTGGAGCAGAAATTTTGGAGTATTCTTATATGCTTGTTGAGATCACCATGGCTCCTTGCCAAAAGAACAATATCATTAGTATAAAGGAGAAGAGTTATGAGTATACTAGTGAGCATGAGACCAACACATCCTACATCTTCTCAATATTATTCAAGCTTGTCAATGTAAATGCCAAAAAGGGTAGGGGATAAGGGACACCCTTGCTTGACTAGGATATTGCAATTAATTTCTTTTGACCAACCCTAAGAGGTGTTAAGCTTGGAAATAAAATTATTGTACAACCTTGTCATAGAAATCATCAACTTGAGAGGAACCATTATTTTTTCTAGCCCCTTCCATAACTTTCTGCTAAGAATGATGTCAAAAGTTTTTCTAAATTCCACAAAAAAAAACAAAAGATATCATCTTATTATTGCAGAATTCCTCTACAATGATCCTGAGAGTGATAACATGGTGAACAATTGAATGATGTATTGTAAACCTATTTTGGCCTTTAACTCTTTTACCATGTATTTCAAGCCATGGACCAATCTTATTTTCCAGAATAAGTTCATACAACATAGCTAAAATGTGGTTGATCATAATGTTGTGCTAAGAAATCTAACATAATAAGATAAATATTTAAAATGAGAGATTGTTAACATTTATAAATAGCCACTAGTACTAATTAATTATCTTATAGATACATTTGCAAGTGAAGGAGATTGAGTTTTGGATTTGTTCTTAAGTTCATGTAAGATTTATGATATAACATATATGAAATCAAACTTCATATTTTTTTTTACATTAATTTACTTAATTATTTCTTTTGTATTTGGTGATTATGTACAACACTAGCATGTTGCATATAAAAAAAGAAGAAATTACATAGGCATTGAAAATGGGCCACTACAATGAAATTTTATTCATTAAAGAATTAATGTTATTGAAGCTCTTATAGATGAAATGCAAGAAGTTGGTTTGAGGTGAGGAAATTTTAGTGACTCCCAGGTGGCAAAAATGTCAAAGGAACCTCAACCACCATTATATGGGTTGTTTGGAAAGGATCAAACTAGGGGACTTGAGGACATCAAAGATCCAATGAAAGAGAAAAACAACCAAATGGAAGCATAGAATAGCATGGAAGAAAATGATGATGAGCCTTTTGAGGGTGTTGAATTTGGCATATATGGTGTTGTTGATGAGTTCTACCAAATGGAAGCATAGAATAACATGGAAGAAAACAATGATGAGCCTCTTGAAGGTGATGAATTTGGCATATATGATGTTGTTGATTAGTTCTAAGTTGTGCTTGAAACACATGCTCAATTTAGCAAATTGATAATAAGTTATATGTCTTGCTTTGACTTTAAGATTTTATGATAAGAATAAATATTCATTTAATGTTATTTTATTATGTTATTTTTATATTAATTTTTATGTGAATAATTAATCTAAGGAAAATACTTTAAATATTATTATCTTTTAACATGAAATATTCAAAAATAAATTTGTTTTTGTTTGTTTTTTTTTTCAATTATCCATATAGAAATTATTTATTTGTCATATTCTTAAAAAAAAAAAAAAAAGCTTCTCATGCTTTTTTTATAACGATATTTACCCTTGAAATGTATATTCTTTTGGTTAACATAAAATAATTTTGTGTATTGATATAAAAATAATAAAATTGTTAAAAAAATAATAGTTTTATGTTATATTTAAAAATATTGCACTTTAAATTAATTAATAATACATAATTTTATAAAAAAAAATTAATACCCAAATACTATATATAAATTTTATACTTTGTATATTTTGACATTAAAAAAATATTTTAAAAATTAAAAAAATAATTAAAAACATGGTAACAAAAAAAACCATAGAGAAATCTTTAAGCAATAAACATTTGAAAAAATAAATTCTTAATATTTTATAGATAAGAAGATTTACAATGTCAAGCCCATTAGGGAAGTTTAATTGGCCATGGCCTTAACAATGTTATAAAATATTGTGTAAACTTTAAAATTCAAGGTTCAAATCCATAGTAAACTAAACCAACCCAAAAATAAAATAAATAAATAAAAGATTTGCCATGTCAAAAAATTAACCTTTATTAAAAAAAAAAAAACTAAAAATTACAAATCAATGTAAACTGCCTAATGTTCTCATTGAACTGGTAACTATATTACATATATAATTCAAAGTTATAATAATAATAATGGTTAAAAAACATTTCTATAATGTGATGCTCAGTATAAACAAATCCAAGAATATTAGTTTCAGGTTGAAATCTCATGCAAAAACTTCTAATAATTAGTTACAAATTGATAACTTAAATATATAAATATATTACCTAACCTGCAAAGAACGAAAGCATCATACTAAAAGGTAGTATTAATTGTCATATATCTTATATTTAGTTTTAAAATCATTAAAATCACATACAATAGCATGTGTTTAGTAGGAATAAAACCATAGATCTTCAATCCTACATAGTGGGCATATAAGATGAAGAGAAAATTATGGTATAGTGCATTAGTGATAAAAGAGATGTTTGCAAGGTAGTGACTTTGTTGGAAACCCATTTAAAATCCTAACTGAAAAAGTCACAGATAGAATCCCACACTATAACTTATGGAAATAGTCATTTAGAAATAATAACTATCAGTAAAAAAATTAATTATTTATAAAAAAATCATTTTTAATAAGTTTAATGACTTAAAAATAAATATAAGACTTGAAAATATGATTTAGATAGATGCAAAGTGATTTAGTGAGAGGTATATAGATATCCATAATAATGAATTTTGAAATAATTTAATGCATTAATTTCAAATAAATGATTTCATTAATTTCTAAGAGTATGATCCAAAATTATTTAGTGCACTCCCTTGAGTGATAAGACACTTCAAAACTAATAAATTGGTTGATTCAAGTAACTTTTCAGAGAAGGAATTAGTATATTTAAAATGAAAATAAATTATGTTATAGATAAAAATTAAATAAAACTATATCAAATGTAAATAAATATATGAAAAATATAATGTAAAAAAAAATTGAAATATTAAAATATAAGTAAATAAAAATAAAATATAATTGATTAATAAAAACGTATGAAAAATATTGAAAAAAAAAAATATTATCAAACCTATAAATTTAAAATTAATTTTATTTTTTTAATAATTTTTTTTACTATTTTTATTTTATAAATCATTTAAATTAAAGATAAATATACATTGCTTATGGATTAAAGATGTATCAGATACTCTCATATTCGGAAATGGAATTCAAAGCAACCAAAGGTATTCTTGAGTGATTTAATCAAACCATGCATAACCTCTTGCATACTGCATGTAAATTTCCAATTATAATAATGAAAATTGTCAACCATAATGATAAAAAACAAATTGACAGGGATAGTGGAGGGGAGACTGATAGACTTGAGCAGAGTACATGGCATTAAAGTCACCGAGGAGGAAATTGTGAGGTAGCGTAGGAAACATGAGTGTGCTGATCTTTAACAACTCATTCAAGAAAAAATGTTTCCAGGATAGTTTTTGTCAAGGCGTTGAGGTACAGTGGCGGAATGTGCTCCTCGAGGAATGGTCCAGCCGCCGCGCCACTGTGGAAATTTCACATTTTCATTTTATTATTGCAACTCATTCGTGTTCGCACCACTGCTTTCACGGCGCCTCGGCCATCTCTCGCGCTGGTAGCGTTCACTGGAAGCATGCACGATCATGCTCTCAACACACATGCCCGACATCTAACTGCACTGCGCCTCATTCATCCCAATTCATGGTGACTCACCTCTGTCAATTATTATTTTTTTGGGTCCCCATAGCCTCACATTCTAAATAACTATACAAATATTTAAATAATATAAGCTCATAAAAAAATTTAAGGCTAAGAAATTGGATCTTCTTAGACTCATGTTATAACCGTACTTAAGATGGATCTATGCTGGTTGTAGATTTTGGGAAGAAGAAGAAAAAATTATTTCAAGGTTTGAGGCTAGACAGCATACGGGACAGATTGCTTCTTCATCTGGTTGTTGTATTCTGCCCTTTTCTCTGAAGCCTTGCAATAAATGCTCCTAGCTTCTGAACAAACCAGTCTCAATAGATTATCCCAAGAGCTAGCTATCAGAATATCTGCATAACTTTCTCTGCCTCACATTCTAAAATGAAATGTTTTTATGTTTTCATTTTTCAAGAAAAAAAATACATACTCTTTCTTCTTAGGCTTTTTTTTACCTCTTCCAGCCCTCTTTTTCAGGTGTAATATCTTTGAAATTTATGGACATTTTTTTGCCTCTTCATCTGGTTGTTGTATTCTGCCCTTTTTCTCTGAAGCCTTGCAATAAACTCTCCTAGCTTCTGGACAAACCAGTCTCAATAGATTATCCCAAGAGCTAGCTGTCAGAATATCTGCATAACTTTCTCTGCCTCACATTCTAAAATGAAATGTTTTTATGTTTTCATTTTTCAAGAAAAAAAATACATACTCTTTCTTCTTAGGCTTTTTTTTTACCTCTTCCAGCCCTTTTTTTCACAAAGGAGTAATATCTTTGAAATTTATGGACATTTTAAGATTAATTCTAGAATCTAAGTAAGAGAGATGAAGTCAAACAATTAACCTAACCTATATCCTCCAGCCCTCTGTTTCATAAGAGAGTAATGTCTTTGAAATTTATGTACATTTTCATGTTGATTCTAAAGTCTAAGTAACATAGATGAGGTCAAACAATTAACCTAACTTATATCCTTAAGATTCCAGAAATGTTAAAAAGAAATTTACTAACAAAAACAAATCTAGCTAAATCAATAGTTTGAAATTAATAAAAATAAATATCAAATTAATGGTTTGAAATTAATCAAAATAACTACATATACATTTTCTAAATTATAAGTTAAATCCAAAATATTTAATTTTTATAAATTTTAAAAATCAAAACTCTATACTAAAAAATATTTTATCTTATAAATATAATTTTATACATTAATTTTAAATATAATTTTATACATTAATTTGATATTTAACCATGACACAATCTCAATAAGATAAATATTTATATAAATATGATTTTATAACCTAATTAGATATTCAATTGAATCATAACTTTATACACCAATTTAATGTGTTTAACTCTCAATAATCTTAAAAATCTCAAAATTAGATTATTATTATCCCATATATTTAATTAAACCAATTTGATGCGTTCAACTGACAATAATCTTAAAAATCTCAAAATTAGATTATTATTATCACATATATTTAATTATTTGTCTGGGGAATGATTCAACTGTAAATTTCTCCGTGGAGAGAAAGGTGCACATTCCGGAAATGTTGTATTATTTATCCGATTATTTTATGTGCCAAGTGCATCCAATAATGGTTTTCCAGTGCAGATAAATAGTTGAATAATGGTGGGATTTCCAAATTGCCGGGGTGCGTGAAAGCCAATCTATCGGTTGGCTTTAGGCACATGCTCATGTTCAGTCGTGCGGCCATGGAAATCACCTTTTAATGAAAGTTTGATCCCTACATGGAACTTGTAACGCTGATTCTGTTTGGTCAATTGGAGATTTAATATTTTATGTTTTTAAAGGAGAAATAAATTTTTAGCTTGATGGTTAGAGTGAAGTTATTGATGCGTAGAGTTAAGTAAAATAGTAATTTGTTGGTATTAAGGGTTAGAATGAGGTTTTTGATATTGAGTTTGAGTTTTGAGGATTTTGGATTTATTGAATATTTGGTTGATTCACTGAATATTTGGCAATCAGATCAATATGAGAATGGCCAAACCATTTATGACCCATGTCATTGTGATTATTGAATATTTGGCGAATTCGCAATCCTGCAGCAATTTATTGGAATCGCAAGTTTGATAGCTAGTTTTTGCACAATCAAACCATCCTAGGGGTTTTTCAGCGTGCTGAATCCAAATATGTAGTTAAAAAACCATTTTAACTGCAACAAATCATGATTTAATCTCAATTTCTTCCGCCGGATTCCGTCACCGAAATCTCCAAAAAATCGCATTATAGACAACTCCATTCGCAATCCAGATAAAGACATTTGTTTCAGCTATCGAGATAAAAATGCCAGTTTTAAAATAAAATTGTTCATATCCAACTTTAAAATATCAGGTAAATCCAAATTACATTCGTTTAAAAATTTAAATCTAAAATAACACTCATTATACACTCACCATTCGTCATTTATTTCAGGTGTCGTAGTAATTATTTGCAGGCGGGAGGTCTGAATGAAAAATATTTGAAGTTTGACGAGTTTGTGATATAATTAGGTGGCTTCAACTTTAAGCTCAAAGTCTATGCCTGACCCCCCGCTCTCGCCACTCTTATGCACATTCTTTCTGCTTTTTCTCACGGTTTGACGTACATAAAAGCCAGTGACCCGTGTCCCCACAATTCCAAGTTTGGAATCAGCTCAATTGGATTGGATTCAAGGCGTTCACGCAGGTTCTGGAGGTGTATACAGCGTTAAACGACAGATTTTCTATCGTAATTTTCGGGATATAGTAGCTCATAATATCGCAATTCAAGTAGGTTTACAGGCCTTGATGGTGCGATAATTCTCTGTATTTCGCAGGATCACAGGAAAAACATTAGGGTTAGAAGACCTCTCTGAGGTAGGGATAAAAAAAACCCTAGTGTAGGGTTACAGGTGAGGATTATGCGATAGTATTCTATATTCTGCAGAGATCAGAGCCATGACATCCTTGTCCGTGAATGGGAGCTCCAGTGTACCACCTGGTTTTAGATTTCATCCTACAGAAGAGGAGCTGCTCCATTATTACTTGAAGAAGAAAGTGTCGTATGAGAAGATTGATCTTGATGTTATAAGGGATGTTGATCTTAACAAGCTTGAGCCCTGGGATCTGCACGGTAATTTTGCTATAGTTTTTTTTTATGTTTGAGCCCTGGGATCTGCACGGTAATTTTGCTATAGTTTTTTTTTTATGTTTTTGTTGTGTGTCATTTGTTAAGCAATATGTAGTAAGTCAATTATTGGTTTATTGTTTTTCTACTTGGTTCACTGGTTTACTAGCTACGAATGAACTAATATTCATTATTTTTTGATGTTTCTGCTTTACTACACCGGTTAAGTACCATGTAGTAAATCAATGTAGGAAGTTAATTATTGATTCATTGTATTTCTATGTGGTTCACTCCATAAACCATAACAATAAAGTAATATTCCATAAAAAGAATGAATAATTACCTTACTACATGGTACAAATATAATTTTGTTTCTATAATAATAAAACTTTTGAATTGATGTTACAGAGAGATGTAAAATTGGGTCTGCTCCACAGAACGAATGGTATTTTTTCAGCCACAAGGATAAGAAGTATCCTACCGGGTCCAGGACAAACAGAGCGACCGCTGCAGGATTTTGGAAGGCCACGGGCAGAGACAAAGCCATCCGTAACAGCTATAAACGAATTGGGATGAGGAAAACGCTTGTTTTTTACAAAGGGAGAGCTCCTCATGGCCAGAAGACTGACTGGATCATGCATGAATATCGCCTGGAGGACAACGACAATTCTCTCCATGGACATGTATTAATTCTCTCCTACTTAATATTCCATCATTTTGGTTAACTACGTGTTTGTTTGTTTTAATATCAAACATTCCCTGCATCCCCAATAAGTATGTAGCTAATGTGAGCTTCAACTTTCCTGTTTTTGGATAATTATAATACTGTTGTTTACAGCATATCACTTGGGATAATTGCACTAGTATTTTTTAACAGCATATCACTCCTATGCCTTATCCAATGTTACCCAAACTTTTACCTCACATCTCCAAATGAGTTTTTGTTGAACTTAATTTAATTGTAGAATCAGGTTAATGGATAATTAATCGATAGAAGCTCAGTCAAACACTTGATTTTGCTTTTATAAATTATTTTTTTCCAACATTTTTCAGAATCGGTTATCCATAAACATGACTGGTTCATGACTATAAACACCTTGTTTCGTTGAGTTTAATTTAATTGCAGATTCAAAAATGTTTTGAGAATGTAATGAATTAGAAGCTAAATCAAACACTGGACTTAGCTTTTTATCAATTGTATTTCCAACATTGTCCAGAATCTGTCCATAAACATGACTAGCTCATGACGGTTAAACACCTTTTTCATCACAGTTAAGAGAACAGAATTTGAAACACATTAATATATATATATATATTACTGTTTGGCAGAATTTGAAAGACATAAATATTTGTCGAAACACAAATATTTATAGAAATTGAAAGATAAATATTTATATTTTTGTTACTGTTTTTAATTTAAAAGTTTAATGATGAGATTGATTTTTCCCTTCATTTTGTTGGTGTAAGTAGATATTAATGGTTCTATTAATATTCCTGTAGATATTGAGACAGTGTAGAGAACACAATTGTATATACAAACATATGTTATTTCGTAGGTTTTTAGCTTCCTTTGCTGTTGTAACTAGAGATTGAGCTAGAAACTTGAGAACACAATTAGAAATATAAACATTCACATTCTTGTTTTCATCGGCGAAAACTAATGAGAATTTAACTAGCTTTATATTTCTAAAATATTTACAAGTAACATGAATATATTTTCATATGTAAGAGCTTATTCAATTATATTTTATATTGAATATTGAATTTTTTTAATCTGTAACGCTAGACTAGAGTGACTGAACCTGTTATATATATATATATATATATATATATATATAAATATATAATAGCTTTTTTAATTATAATTTATATTGACTGAACCTGTTATATATATATATATATATATATATATATATAATAGCTTTTTTAATTATAATTTATATTGAGTATTTTTTTTTGGTTCACTCTTTAATACTGGACTAGAGTGACTGTACTGTTCGAGCTTTCGACATTTTGTTGATATTTAGTTGTAACTTATGCCACCTAGTTGTAAAATGCAACCCTCTGAGAGACTATAACGATCTGAGGTAAGAACTTGACAGACAGGAATATGGTTAACCCTAATTTTGAAGTTTGAAATTATTGGGCTAAGTTTGAAGTTTTTATATTGGGGTGATGCAGGAAGATGGGTGGGTAGTATGCCGTGTGTTTAAGAAGAAGAATTACCTAAAAGGCCACGACGATAATTCTGATCCAGGCAGCTCTAATTTGGATCAAGAACACAGTGCTGTACTGTCAGAACCCAAGGATTCTCGAGGTCATGGAGAGGTGCAGTACAGTCAAATTCAACACCAACACCATCACCATCACCAGCAGCAGCAGCTGAAGCATGAACTTGCAGCAGCAGGCATGCAATACAGTATCCTTGAATCCCACCATCATGACCAGCTCATGCAAATGGCTAGGCACCTGGAAAACCAGAAGCTCATGAATGCAGCTACTTGCAACACTTCTCCTCCTGTTTCTTCTGGTATCAAAAGGCTCTTTCCTGAAAGAGGAATAGAAGATGGTTCTAAACGTATTCATTATAGCCATGAGCTACCCACTGGTCATGGTAATGGTAATGGCAATGGCAGTTCTCATGTGGACATTATAAGCAGTAGTACACAAGAACATGGACACTTGAATGAGATCAGGGAAGGCCAGGTGCAGTTGAATGATTGGAGTGCCCTTGACAGACTTGTAGCATCTCATCTGAATCAAGTGGAGGAGTCATCCAAGGAAATCAGATACGTGGATGCAATGCCCTCAGGAGATCACATTCCTTTACCTCTTAGGAGTGAAATGGACCTTTGGAACTTTGGAAAATAAAGTTATCATGTCCCAGAAAAATTATTCATGGCCAGCAACAAGGACTAGATCATACAACATCAGGTTGGATTAATAATAGCAGATCTCCCATTTAAGGTATAAAGCATTAGTTATCTACCTTGGTTCCACGCAAGTGGCTGTAACTTTATTACGAACAGTCCAACAAAATTATTTGCATTTCTACTCTTTCAAAAGCATGTCTTATACTGCCTGCTTGCTTGCTTCTGAAAGAGTTTGTAGTTTATGTTTCACGTTTTCAACTCTAATGGTTTGTGGTCCGATCACTTATCACTTCAATCCATGCGTACCATATCCATACTGTTATATGATGTATGGCATTTGGACACAAGCCTCCTAAGCAGAATAAGCTGAACTCTAGGTGGTGAAATCTCTTAAATATTTTTTTGACTTGTTTATTAAATTTCTATCAAACTTGTCTGTCTCTTATAGCGTTTTCTTTTACCATTTAATGCTGTATTGCATTGCATTGCATTGATTATGTTTTACCATTTAATATTTTATTGTATTGCATTGCTTTGGTCATGTAATTTGATGAATAAGATGATGCTGGGAAGAGAGGCCAAGAGAAATGAGAGGATTCCTCCCATAGAATATAGCAGTATTCGATAAATAGTAGGGGAAAAAAGAATAAGATGATGCTCGGAAGAGAGGCCAAGAGAAATGAGAGGATTCCTCCAATAGAATATAGCAGTATTCGATAAATAGTAGGGAAAAAAAGTGAGGATTCCTCCCATAGAAAATAGGGGTCCTTGATATTATGGGAAAATAATGAGGGAGATGAGTAATAATATTGGTTGTTAAGTGAAATTTTCAAAAATATTTTATTTGCTTTTAAATTAAATTATTATAATTTATTATTAACATTATCTTTTTATTATGATAATTTTATTTATATATATATAGTTAATTGGTTTACTGCAAATAAGTTTTGTCAAAAAGGAATTATCTTATATTTAGAATCTAAGAAAGGAAGGTTATATTTGGAGTTGAAGAAAAAAACGAAATTATATGTAAAGGATTGTTTCTTTGATAATTATAAATAGTAGATATAAATAAACTAATGTTTTTGGAGGTTATACTCAAAATTAGGAAGACAAAACCTAAATGAATTAGACTTTGTAGGTCACCTGTAAGGAGCCCCTAAGGGTACCAAACAACATTGTTTCTCCTTAGTGAAATAATCAAACTTACAAAAATATAAACTATTACATTTTGTTAGGAGATCACAACAGTCTCTTAGAAAATACTATCTAAGTCTAATCTAGGACATAATCTAAACAATAAAACAACCTTTCTCTATTGTTGTCAAGTTCCCCCTTTAATGGAGAAAGGATTTATTTCCACACTTAATATCTCCCTAAACAACTCAAATTTCATCTTCCCAAGGGGCTTAGTGAAAATATCAACAACATTTTCACAAGTATTACAAAATTCAATACAAATGTCCTTAGACTGTATCTTCTCTCTAATAAAATGAAATTGGGCATCAATATGCTTTATCCTTGCATGATACATTGGATTGTTTGCCAACTAATCGAGCTCTAGTTGTCACATTTGATAACTGTGGTCTTCTTTTGTTCTTCTCCAACATCTTGAAGAACTTTCCTCAACCAAACAACTTCACAAGTCGTTCCACACAAAGCTTTATACTCTACCTCAGCGGATGAAAAATATTCAGTGGTTTGCTTCTTGTTGCTCCATGAAACAATTTCGGATCTAATGCTAAAATCATAACCTGTAGTAGATCTTCTATCATCTGGATTACCAACCCAATCTGAATCTGAGTAACTTTTCAGCTCAACATCAAACAAATCAATATATTTAAGACCAAAATCAACTTTTCCTTTAAGGTAGCTCAATACAACTTTCGTTGCTCTCCAATGACTTTCTATAGGTCTGGCCAAAAACCGACTTAAGACACTAACATAGTAGGTTATGTCAGGTCTAGTTGTAATAAGATAATTCAAACTTCCAACGAGTTGTATATACAATGTACCATCAACCTCCTTTGAGCCATCATCAAAATAAAGTTTCACATTCTGTTGCATTGGAACAAAAGTTGTTCTGCACTGATCCATCTTAAACTTTTTAAGAAATTCTCTGACATACTTACCCTCAGTAACAAAATTCTAACCATCATCTCTCCAAACTTCAAGACCTAGATAGTAACGTACCTAACCAAGATATTTCATCTCAAATACTTGTGACATATGCTCCTTAATTCCATCAATTAGCTTGATTGAATTTCCTGTAATAATTAGGTCATCAACATACAAAGAAATCAATGCTACATGCCCCTTTGCATCAAATTTGGTATACATATTCAGATCACTTTGTATTCTCATAAAACCCTGTTGAAGAAAGAAGGAATCTATTTCTCATACCACAACCTAGGTGTCTGCTTTAGGCCATACAAATCTTTCTTTAAACGCAAACTAAATGTTCTTGCCCCTTTTCCACAAATCCTTTAGGTTGTGTCAAATATACCTCCTCCTTTAAATCACCATTTAGAAAAGAATATTTTACATCTAATTGGTGCAAATTCCAATGGTACTTTGTAATTAATGCAATTAACAATCTAATAGTATTTAATTTAGCTACAGGTGCAAATGTTTCTTCATAATCAATGACCTCCTTTTGTGAGTACCCTTTTACCACCAATCTAGCTTTATATTTATCTATACTTCCATTTGCTCTAAACTTGGGTTTGTATAACCATTTTCGTCCTATGGGCTCTTTTCCTTTAGGAAATTCAGTCAATTCCCATATTTTGTTTTTAATTATAGATTCATATTCTTCCTTCATTTCTTTTCTCCACTCTCCATATTCATTAGCTTCATTAAAAATCCTGGGTTATATGGCATTCAAAACATTACTCATCAGGGAATAGTCCTTATACCATTTAGGTAGGTGAATCTACTGAGTGGATCTCCTTTGTACTTCACTGTCTTCACCCTTGATCTCTGAAGGTACCTCTCCTTATTGCCTTGATCTTCTTGTTCATGGAAAATTACATCTCTACTCACAAATACTTTGTGAGTAGATGGATCAAACATTTTGTATGCTTTAAATTCTGAACAATATCCCACAAAAATGCATTTAATAAATTTAGCATTAAGTTTCATTTTGTTCTCCTTCGGAATATGTGCAAAGGCCTTACACCCAAATACCATCAAATGATGAATTGTTGGTTTAAAACCATACAAGTCTTCGAATGGGGTCTTGAGATCAAGATATCTTGTTGAACTTAAACAATATTACTAATGCCTTCCACCAAAAAATCATTTGAGAGGTTCTTACCTTTGTCATACTCCATGCACACACCACCAATGTTTTGTTTTTCCTTTCCGCAACACTATTTTGCTATGGAGTATAGGGTACTATAAATTATTTCATTATTCCATGATCCTTGCAGTACTTAATGAAGTTCCCCAATCTGTATTCTCCCCCTTGATCTAGACGAAGGATCTTTATGAAATTCCCTGTTTTCTTCTATGCCATGTTTTTGAATTCTTTGAAATACTCAAAGACATCACTCTTTTTCCTAAGGAAGTAAACCCAAGAATACCTTGTGCAATCATCAATAAACAACAGGAAATAATAAGCACCTCCCTAGGATCTAGTCTTCATTGGTCCACAAACATCAGAATGCACATGTTCTATTACATCTCTTCTTCTCTTATCAAAATTAGAGGGGAATTCATCTGTGTGAATTTTTCCAAATGCACAACCTTCACAAGAAACATAGTCATTCTTTAAAATAGGGAGTCCTTTAACCATTCTTTGTTTATGCAACAATAAAAAATCATGATAATTGATATGACCATACCTCTTGTGCCAAAGGATTTTTGTTGAAAAAGTTGTATAAGTTAGTGCTTGATGACTCTTGCTGGTGACATCAAGTTTGTACATTCCTCCAACTCTAACTCCTGAAGCAATAGGTTTGAAGTGATCCAACAAATCTTTCACCATGCAATGTGTTTTGAAGAATTCGACCTTCAAATTCTAATCTGTAATTGTGGACACATAAAACAAATTCTTCTGTGAAATTTTCTGAATCTAACAAGTCAGAAATCCTAAGTACTGCAGTAAATTTATTTTCATTACCTACTTGTGTTATTCATTTTAACAAGTTATTTTCATAAATATCTAGAAAATATTAATGCAACTACACTGTAGCCTACACCAATATACAAATCAAGTACTGAAAAATAAATGAGACAATCACATAAAGGACACACTTATTTTTGGACTAAACGTCCCTAGAAAAACCCAATGAGGGAAAATCGATGCAGCAGATATGAGGGTTTTATTATTAAGCAGATTTTTGAATACAACTATGGTGCCAAATCCAACTCACCCAATAGAGAATAAACCTGGTAGAAGTACCCCTATCCGGAGACAAATATTTTTGCGGATCCAACAACTAGATGAACAAACCCCACAAGTGACTGTGTTTTCCCAAATGTTGTGCAGCAATGGCTGCTCGCATCTCTGTACTGGAACTATGTCACCTCCTCTGGGAGCTACGTCACCCTCCTAGTGAGCCTTCCCGGCTCAGAAATTGATCTACCGAATTGATGCCCAATCTGCCTCATAGAAACCCTAGTGTTGCCTCTAAGTGACTACATCAGCTCCTCTAGCCTCTGCGTCATCCTTTCTGGAGTTGCATTGTCTCTCCCTGGTGTTGCTTTGCCTCTCCACTATGTATTCTCGGCCTTGGATGGAATTCCCTCTGTCAAACTACCCCTCTCTGCACTAGAATCTCACTCCAAAATTCTCAGGAAACCACGCCTCAAAATTTCGATTTAGCTCAAGTGTTGCTCTCTCTGTGTGTGTTCTCCAACTGACCTCAAACCTTCCTTTATAATTTTCCTGTTTAGAAATCAACATTCATGATTAAATCTCTAAACAATGGCTAAGATTAAATTATATTTGATCCTTGTCTATTAGAAGCTTCTCACCCATATTTTCATTAATACCCATTAATATTTTATTTTTCCAAAGTTTAGACTTAGGAACCCCATTAAAAATATTAATTTTTTTTAATAAAATATAATCCAGGTGGAATTTCACCAAATGATTTATGGCTCTTCGAGATCTCATGTGTTATAGCCCCTCCACAAAATTTATGAGCTAGATCACATCCAATGCTACCCAAAAATCAACATATTCTTGATCACATGCACATACATATCATTATGAATGCGCCTGACACTGCCATTTGGTAAAGTCACTGGAATATCACTGTATCCCTTGATCTGATGTGCACAATCAGCTCCAAGATAGATGTTTCTGCCATTGCTTAATTCCTTGAAGTTTTCATACCAATCCTTATTGCATCTCATGTGAATTGAAGCTCTAGAGTCGACAAACCAAGCATTAACATAATAAGTTTCAACAAACAATGTAGCGTTAGACATAAACAACTTAAGATTTTTGAGATGAGGATTTAGGCCTTCTCTTGCAAAATGTCTTGAATGTTTTTTGTGCTTATATTTATAGCTTCATCACTTTTCTTCTTATAACAGTATCTAGCAAGATGCCCACTTCTACCATAATAAAAACATTTCATTCCAGAGTCATTTTTAACAAATGACATACCTTGATTTGGTTTTGGAAATGACCTTTTCTGAGATGAACCTCCACCTTTACTTCCTCCTCCTTGTTTTCCTTTGAAAAAATTCTTCTTCGCCATAAGTTCCAAGTCTGGATTGTGAGGCTTTAAATTCTCATGCCTCTATTCTTCTTGCATCAATATACCTATCAATTCCACAAAATTTGGTGCTTTCTCCCTTACTGCAAGACTTGTAATAAACTTCTGATAGTCCTCTGACATTCCATTTAATGTGAATGTCACAAGATTAGTACTAGGTATTGATTCTCCTATGTCTCCCAACTTATCTTTCAAATTTTTAATTCGGGAAATAAAGGCACTGACAAATTCATTCTCTTCCATTTTAATACACAAGAGCTTACTCTTCAAAAATAAGACTCGATTTGTATCTTTAGTTTCATACAACTCCTTCAATGTATTCCACATTGCATTAGAGGTCTGACAATCACAAATATGAGGAATTATATTATCTTTCATAGACATTTTTAATAATACCTTTGATTTGTTCTCCCTCTTCTCCCATTCTCGAATCGATGCAACTGTCGAGCCTATAGCAGGTTTTTCTTCTTCTCCCTTGTGATAGTCCAAACGCCATAATCTTCCAGTAGTTTTTGAAGCTTGAATTTCTAGTTAACATAGTTGGTTCCATCCAATTTGTTAGCTTCATTTAAATAATTTTCAGTAAAAAGATTGGCCATCTTAAAAAAATCTCCTTTGTATTTAACACTCCAGTTGTCCCCAAAATCAATAAACTCCCCTTATTTTGTGACTTAAAAAATAATACCAAAAAAAATCGAATAAGGTGACACCATTCTCACAAACATATTACAAACCAAAAAAAAAAAGATCTTACTTAGTCAACGCATCTACCAATTGTTATGAAACCAGCTCACAAAAAGATAGAAAAGATAGATCAACGACTTAAAAATCAGCCTCTTGGAGGGGGCAACCTCCTTTACATTACACAAATGAAAAATTCTTGGATGATACAAATGACAAGACCTCCTTTCTATATATAGGAGTCTAAGGGGTCCCAATACAATAAGAGGCTACATAACAATAATATTGTAGGGGCACAACAATAGCAATAGTGGGCTTCTATGAGGCATAATAATAACAACATGGGGACTATATGGGCACAATAATACAATAAGGGGGTTGCACTAATAACAATAAGGGGTTACACTAGTAGTATAGGGACCTAACATGCCCCTTTCCTTCAAAAAGTGTTGTCCTCAACACTTAAGTAGTTCTGGATGCTTCTGTATAAAATTCTCATCCTCCCATGTGGAATCTTCAGTGTTAAGTTCTTCCACTTGATGAGATACTCTAAAATTGATCGATTTTGTAGCTGTCAATTTCTTTTTTTTTAGACTTCTTTTGATTCCAATATGATTTTTCCTTCCTTGTCAATTTCTGGCAATATTGTTTGAACTGGGATCTTCTCACCTATAACTTTCTTTAAGCATGAAACATGGAAAACTGGGTGCACACGAGAAGATGCAGGAAGCTTCAATTTGTATGCCATAGTACCAATATTTTGTAACACCTTGTAAGGACCATAATACTTTGGTGATAATTTATTATCCTTCTTAGCTTACTTGAGGAACATTTGTTTGTATGGTTGTAGTAGTAGAAATACCCAGTCACCTACATCAAAACTTATTTCGCTGCGATGTTGATTTCACTGTTGTTTCATTCTATTTTGCGCCAAAGTGAGGTTATCCTTTAAGAATTTGAGAATTTGTTTTTGATGCTCGATGTGATCTTCCACTGCTTGAACCTTAGAATTTTATTTTAAAGATGATGTGGTGGATGGTGGATGATATCCATAAAGTGCCATAAATTGGGTCATTTTTGCTGCAATATGGAAGGAAGTGTTATACCACCATTCAACTAGAGGCAAACACTTGACCCATTATGTTTGTTTATCAGATACAAAGCAACGAAAATATCCTTCCAAACTTTTTTTCACTATCTCAGTTTTCCCATCAGATTGAGGATGATAAGATGAGCTATGAGCTAGCTAAGTACCTAAATATTCCACCTCTTGTACTCCAAAGAAACATTTGGAACTTTTTGCATATAATTGTTTCTCCTCCAATAGTTTGAGCACCCTGTCAACATGTTTAACATGATCCTTCCAAACATGATCCTTCCAAGACTTGTTATAGATTAGTATATCATCAAAAAAATACTAACACAAATTTTCTAAGGAAGGGTTTGAAACTGGAATTCATCAAACCTTGAAATGTAGAAGGTGCATTGATAAGGCCAAAAGGCATGACCAAAAATTCATAATGACCCTCATGAGTTCTAAATGTTCTTTTTGGAATGTCTTCAATCTTCATTCTAATCTTATGATATCCTAAATGAAGATCCGACTTGCTAAAGTAAATTTCTCCATGTAATTCACCCAATAATTCATCAATGAGAGGATTGGGAAATTTATCTTTAATAGTAAGCTTTTTGAGCTCCCTATAATCTGGACACATGCGCCATGATCCATTCTTCTTATGTACCAATGCCACTGGAGCAGAGAAAAAACTTTGACTAGGTTTAATTATACCAACCTCTAGCATTTCTGCAACCATACATTCAATTTCACTCTTTTGGGCATATGGATATTTGTAAGGCTTAATGTTTGGAGGAAAAATTCCTGGAATCAAATGAATAGTATGATCATTATCACGAATAGGTGGGAGGCCTTTAGGAGTCTCAAATACCTTGGAATGATTGTCCAAAACGTTTTGGAGATCTAGAGAAATAGATGATTTCAATGTGGGAACCTCTAGTGAACATAATTGTGCAATTATGCTTTTCATGTTGTTAGAGATGATTATATTTCCTGATTTCCTTGCGATACCCCTTAATTCAACTTTCTTTCCTTCCCAAAAAAATTTCAAGAAAAGTTCTTGAAAATTAAAAGCTATCGTACCCAAAGATTATAGCCATTGGACTCCTAGTACAACCTCTACACCACCCATTGGAATGGAAAGCATTGGACTATTCAAGACATATTCGCCCAAGGATAGCTTGATATTATGGCACTTTCCAGAGCAATTTATGGTTCCTCCATTTTCAACCATTACCTGATACTCTGGTGCTGGATATATGAATCAATTCAATTCCTTGATTATCTTACAATGAATAAAATTATGGGTACTACCTGAATCAATCAACACTATTATCTTTTTCTTCTTGATATGCCCTTCTATCTTAAGAGTTTGAGGACTGGTAATTCATGTCAATGCATTACAACATATCGTCAGATTCATTTCCTATTTCTCTAGGATTGGTTCATGGTGTATATCCTCTTCGTTTGATGTTTCTTGTTCCTTTCCTTTCTCCTCTTCCCCATCTATGTAAATTAATTTTTTCTCAGTATAATTATGACCTTTAGTGTATTTTCTATCAAAATTGTAACAAATCCCTTTTTCTCTTTTTTCTTCCAATTGTTTTGGTGTCAACCTTGTAGGTGGTGAAAGGCTAGGAGCAACAACAGTTCCATCTTTAAATTATGAGTGGTAGGCTTCCTTGTTGCCAAAATTTTGCTTTCAATTTTCCTTGCCAACATGTATGCCTTCTCCAATGAATCAGGTTCCCAAAGGAAAACCTCATGTTGGATGTTATTATTTAAAGTCCCTATGAAGACTTCAATCCTTTGCTTCTCTAGAATATCATTTACCCTTATATTTAATTTTTGGAAGTCCTCAATATGCTCTACCATTGAACCCTTTTATTTGAGATTTATCAATTGGCTAAAGAAGGTATTTCTCTTTGTATCCTCATAAAATGCTATCATTTTCTCTGTGAAAATGAGAAAAAATCCCTCTATACCATGCAAACTAATTCGGTTCTAAATATAAATATGCAATACGTACCTTTTGTGTGTTTTGCATATTATGTAGATCAAAATATTTCTCCATCTATAGTATCCATGTTACGAGATCCTTGCCATCAAACTTCCTCATATCTATCTTTGGAATATGTTGGGTCTTCAATCCAATGTTAGATTCTATGAAATCATGATTAACATTACTTTTGTTCTCATCATGAGTTTCCTCTACTACCTTTTCGCCATTAGGAGGCCTTTCTTGTAGTAGCTTTGTCCCACCTTCCTTCAAACCTTCCATGTCTTTCTTCAAATCTTCCATGCCTTTCTTCCAATATTCTTCCATACCATCGATATCAGCTTCCATGGCATAGATAAAACTATTTATCTTAGCTTCGATCGCATTCTTCAAATCATCCATCCAATTTTGATTACTAGGTGTTTCTATTTTCTTGATTTGAGTCATTCTTTTTCTTTCTTTTAGGATCTTGATCTTGAATCTATTATATCTCTAAAAGTTCAGATCTACAAGGTTTGGAATTGTGACCCACGGTATCCCTCTGTCCTCCTTTCAATGCCACAAGCATGATCAAAACTGGATTCTCCAAGAAAGAGTTATGCCCAATCTCCCAAGATGGCCCGATTATATACTTTTTCAGTAGAGCGAACTTGTACGAAGTGACACGTGTCACTGTTTCAACCTTTGGACCTAAAAACAATAAAAGGAGAAGTACGGTCTATTCTCTTTATGTAAATTCTTACGAAATTTCAATCAGATGCTCAGAGAGAAAGTTATGACGGTTTTCCCAAGGTCACCTATTTGGGATGTAATTTGGGAGCGTACAAAAACCATAAATGTCTTGGACCATATCTCCACAAATATATCGAAACAAGATCTGAAATTCGGGTCTGATATTTACCACAATTTCTTCTCAAATGGGTTTTAATTTCAGACTCTGAACCTTCGCAGAAACAAAATTATAGCGAAAATTCCATGATGACCTGTTTGAGATGGAATTCTGGATCTTGCAAAAACCCTAACTTCCTCAGATTATATCTCGAAAAATATAGCGAGACAAGATTTGAAATTTTTACCTGAGGTTCAGAACGATTTCGGTTCAAATGGGTTTTTGTTTTAGCTTCTAAAACTTTGTATCGAAAAAGTTATAGCGAAAATTCCACGATAACCTGTTTGGAGCAGTGAAACCCTAGAATCCGAAGCTCTGATGCCAAATGTTATGAAACCAACTGACAAAAAGATAGAAAATATAGATCAACGACTTAAAAATCAACCTCTTCGTGGGGGAAACCTCCTTTACATTACACAAATGAACAATTCTTCGATGATACAAATGACAAGACCTCCTTTCTATATATAGGAGTCTAAGGGGTCCCAATACAGTCAAAGCCTACATAACAATAATATTGTAAGGGCACAACAATAACAATAGTGGGCTTCTATGGGGCATATTAATAACAACATGGGGGCTATACAGGCACAATAATATAATAAGGGGGTTGCAGTAATAACAATAATGTGTTACACTAGTAGTATAGGGACTTAACACCAATTCTCTTAGGGGGCACTACAAAGTAAGAAATTTCAAAATGAAAGTTTTCCCTCTGCCAGCGCATCTCATGCTTTCCTAGAGGGAACATTGCAATGCAATGAAATGCAAGGAATTAATCTCTACATCACTCAAGCTCATAGATAATCCACTCAAGACATTGATTAACGCTCAGAATGAGGTTGACTCGGCCCTCCATGGATCAGATAGATTGTATCGGCCTTGATTGGCTCATGTTGCTGCTTTTCCACACTTTTCCACGGTGATTGTTGCAAATTGGGATCTTGGTAGACAGATTGTCGCAGATCTTGGCAACCCACTTTGTGGCATATTGTCTTTGCACCTCGACATGCAAATCAACTCTCCACCTAAGCACCACATGTCCCACACTCTTCCATGCTTTACCTCCACACAAAAATGTTATGCCAAGCATATGTAATTGTTAAAAAAAAACTAATTACTAGATTTGCAGTGTTTACATTCAAGTGTTAAAACTTCAATTCCATGATGTTGATCTGCTTCGACATTTCAAGACTCAGGGAGATACGACAGGGTTTTGTAATAGAACTTATTGGAGATTCCTTTAAGAGATGGCAGTTTTGTCTGTGAATTTTGCCTTTCTTCAGTTTAGCACCTTAATTCAACCTGTTTTTTAGATTTGACCTTTAATAGGATCCATATTCTCTTGAACTAAACCTAAGAGATGAGATTTTTGTCATTCAATTTTGTCTTTCTTCATTTTAGCACCTTAATTCAATTTGTTGTTTAGACCTGACCTTTAATAGGATCCAGATTCTCTTGAACTAAACCTCAAAATCTCCAGTTCCGCAATGGTTCTACAGGTTACTACTATGCTACATAGATCATGTAACTGGCATTGCATGTCCACTCTTCAAAGAGTGCTCTCAACACAATCCTTATGCCCTTGTAACTAACAGGTTTCACACTTACTCACACGTCCCATAAGACAATGATTCTACTGGTATTACAATGCAAAACGAGCTCCAACTCTAACTTGTAGTGACAAGATCCACCACTCACTAGATCAAGTGGCTCAAATCTTTCCACGGATCTGTGGTTCCAAGCACAAGACAATCAAATTGTCCATAGACTCTGAGCTTACACTCATATCAACGATCCTCTGCCCACAAACACCTCTCACGATTAGTAGATAACCACACCCTAGACTCAATCACAATCTCAGATCCTAACGCTTTGATACCAACTCAAAATTAGGAAGAGAACTTAGCAGACTTTAGATGAGGAGCCCCTGACGCTGCCAAACATCATTTTTTAATGAAACAATCAAACATACACAAATATAAATGATTATATTATATTGGGAGATCACAACAGTCTCCTAAAAAATAAGATCTAAGTCTAATCTAAGACATAATCCAAATAGTAAAACAACCTTTCTCCATTATAAATAGTTAATAATGATATGTGAATTGTAACTAAATTACATAATTTATATTAAATTAATTATGAAATTTGGTGTAATTATAAAATATATTATAAATAGTTATGATGAGAAGTGATTAAAAAATATTAAAAAATAATAATAATTTTTTTTTATAGTGTATGCAATTAAAGTGATATTGAATATTAAATAGTATAGATGAGATTAATGTTGCTCTCACTCAACCTCACAAACTTGGCATATTGGTACACAATCAATGGACACTCTGAAGAGGGAGAACATACATAAATGTTTGGAATTAGGAAGAAGGTTCCTTAAACAAATTACATATATTTTTTTTGAGGACAATGGAACTTGGGAAATAAGTGTTTCAGATAAATTATATTTATTTTTAAGGATTCAAAATGTGGATCAATTTGGAAAGGGATGTTGTAATTAATACTTTGTAATTGTTTTAAGCTATTTTTGTAAAGAGCCATGTTCATAAATTTAATAAATTGTTGGAGCTAAGTCATCATGACATGTTCAAAGTAATTGAAACTTTATGATGCAATAATCGAGATATTTCTTTTAAATTTCATTGATTATTTTCCACAGACATTTTTTGTTCCAGATTTATTAACAAATATTGCATATAAGACCAAATATATATATATATATATATATATAAAAGCATGGTGTGGAAGGAAGCTAAATTATCATTAGTTGAATGCATTTGATTTTCTTATTTATGTATATGTGTCAAATGAAAAGCAAAAGAACATATGTATTTGGTATTCCTATTTATGTATATGTGTTAAATGAGAAGCACAAGACACTACATGACACATTTGTAAAATGCATCATGATAAGCTACGTTTGTGATGTTGGAATTTATAAGCTTTAAGATCCATCCACTGAAAATCATATCAAAAAATGATATGATTTTATTAAAGTGCAATATTGTAGAGGAGAGTGGGATATCAGCGTGGAAAATGATGTAGAGAAACATATCAATCCTAAAATCAAACACTTGAGTTGACTTAGAGAAACCAACTTAAATGCCTCATTTTCGGATTGTTAACATTGGTGCTACATCATTGGAAAGCATCAACATGAATGTGGGGTTCAATCCCTACTTTATTGTCATGAGAAAAAACGTGTTGATCAATAGGATAATATAGTAGAGGAGTCACGTCCCACACCACTAGATCCTAAGGAGGCTTAGGAAATGTTAGTTCTAGAAGATCAATAAGATATTTGGTACCACAAAAAAAAATTCCAAGATTAAGCTATAATGTGAAGGGAGGAATTGAAACCTACCCTTGGGAGTGATTGAGATTAGCATTGGAGCACTTAATGAAGAACATTTTGTATGGAAGGCTTTGGGATGAAATTTTTAGTAGGGTAAAAAGAAGATGTTAAAAATAAGTAGCTATATAAAGTATGGTTAATAAATCTAATTATAGGGAATTAAAACATCTAGGCTACATAAATAAGATGGTTGATTTCATAGTCATGAATTTATCTATGATTTGATTCGAAGTTATTGTGTTTGATGTGATAATTATAGTTTTTGCGTTTAGTGGGGCTCACATAAACTAGAGACTAAAAGTTGTTTGCTTCTTCCATAAGTAAGGGAGTTACTTAAATGACCACCTAACCATGAGATCTACCATTTTTAATAATGAATTTGTCCAACAAAGTTCCTCCGTGGGCTCTATTAAAAGTCATCCTAAAGGCCCGATATAAGATTATCAAGTTATCTATTAGGTTGTGTTGAGAATATTGTTATTTTATGATTATTTATTACAATTGATGTGTTAACGTCTTGATAATATTGAGAAAGCCCCTTCAACCACTTATTGTTTAACATTGCACCAAATTGTATGTATATTGTGCGATTGACAAAGGGTGATTTAGATTTAATGGACATATTAAATACATTATAAATTGACCCTTCAACAAAACATAATAAAAAATAATAATTGACCTTTCAACAAAAGAAAATAGTTTATCCTTCAAAAAAGCTTAAGGAAACAAAAGAATCACAATGGAACCATTTTAAGGATGCATTATTTTACTTGGAAGAAAAACATATTTGAAGTGTTTCAAAATCATTCAAGAGAGTTACAATATATAAAAGAAGTCAATGGGAGAGAAGTAGAGTAAGATGCGAGTAGCAACATTTTAATCACAGAAATTTCTCCTATACATATATTAATTCTTAGACTCCATGCAATGTTGAGATGATACATTATTTCTTGTAAATAATGTGCTAACATCTCAATAATGTTAAGAAAACCTTCAAAAATATTTTGTCTAAGGATGCAAGAAAGTGTTATGTATGTTGTGCCATGACATAGAATGCATGGGTGGTAATTTAGATTTAATGGAATTATTAAATCCTTCATAAATTCTCCCTTCGTTGAAACTTAAGAACACAAAATAATTGATCCTTCAACAAAAGAAAAAATAATTTATCCTTAAACAAAGCTTAAGAAAACAAAAGGATCCTAATGGACGGCTACCCCTCTTCTAACAAGGGTGCCCCAAACAATTTAACAAAGGGCCACACCATTTTTAAGCTCAACTATATGTAATATTTCACCCTGTAGGCTATGTGAGATGAAGTGTAAAAGTGTCTCCTATTTCCCCAAGGTGGATGGTCACGACTAGTCTTCTTAATTTTCATCTTTATGGTGTTTGATTTTATGGAATTACTAGCTAACCCCTAGTGGGTGGTAAGTCCCTACCTTGATGGGCATTCTCATGTCCTGGGTTGGTAGTTAGGCATCATGGAGGTGGGTTTATTAGGACACATGGATTAAGCTTACCCTTGTTGTACTTAACCCTATAAAAATAATTTTGTAAGGGTGGAAACACCGATCTCATTATTGTCTTAGCACACTTATATTGTATTCCTCACATGGAAAATTTGTCTTCTATATATGCACCTCTTTAGTCATGGTCATTATTCTTAATCATGATTCTCTCACAATTCACAATGATTTTATGCTCCATGAGGAAATGTTTCATGTACTCCAAGGTAATAAAACAAGTTTACTACACTAGCAATGTAAAGCTATTTTTTTATAATGACAAACTCCAATCCTTTTTTGGATGACAAGTCAATATTTCTTGAAGTTTATTAGCTATTACTAGGGAGAAAAATGAGGAAATATGTTGAGAGGCTCTTCTATAAATTGAGAGCTCACTCTCCTCCCAAATCATTGTGTATTGTTGAGATCATTTTTTTTCTAAAATGTAGTTTATGAAGCTTTGATGTCAACTTTGAAGTCTCTTATTTCTTGGATATTCTACATATTTTTAAAGGCAATTTTTTGTTAATTCAATACTACTCAAAGGATATAAATATATCGCCATTTGAAGGGAAAGTTTGTCAGTTTGAGGGAGATGTTTAGGGTTATCTCATTTCTCATTTTTTGGTCTAAGGTAAGCATTAATTATCCTTGTTGGGAAATACCCTAGAGGTTTCTCAAAAAGGGTTTTTATTTTACTTCATCCATATTTGATCTTATGGTTGAAGGCTTTCCCCTTGGAGGGATCTCTTTTAGTACGGATTTGTTTCATAACTTGTCTTGAATATACAAGGAGGCAATTTAACTTCTAGGTTTTTACCCCCTTTCCTAAATACACAAACATTGCATAACCAATTTAAGAGTAGCATTCATCTTGACCCGAATTTCCCTAGTGGAGATAAAGCACCTAAGATTGAATCCAATAACCAACCATTTTTTAGAAAATTCAAGTTGTCAATATTACAAATTTAATAAAAATAAAAATGAAAGAGTTGAAAATATTTCATTTATTGTCTAGAAGGAAGTTCACAGATTATATTTTTGATCTAAATAATATTCTCAGGATTTTTTCCATATTGATAATCCATATGCCCAAGGAAAAATGGCCCTCTTATATGCTTTCAAATTTGATCTAATATCATTTTTTAGGGTTTGAAGGTGTCTTCTCAATTCTAAAAAAATTGTCATAGCAATATCTTTCAAGGGTTAGTAAATCTCTTTTCCTATAGGTTTGTGAGAGATGATGTTTATAATTCTTTAAATCCCCAGTTTCATTTATAAATTATTTTAACTACATATTATCATTAATTAGAAGTGTTTAAAAATGCCTTAAGTATTAAAAATGGTTTTTATCTTGATTACCTAAGGAATTTTCCAATTTCAACCCTAGGGGGATTGGAACCCCTTTTCTTGCAAGTTTCGATTATATTGTTATAGATTACCATTTAGTTGCAATTTTATCATAGCTAGCATTTTTTTCCCTCACATTTATGTACCCGTTGACAATGTTGTATGCTGCCAACATTGTAAGGGTATATCCCCGATGTGAAGTTCCAATTAGACCTCACGCCATTCTCTGTAGGAGTCCCATCCTATCATATAGTTTGACCACTATTGGTAAGGTTTAAAAGGTATGCCTTGGTTACACACACATACAAGGGATCACAAAACCTCTTTGGGAAGAAAGTATGTAGGCTTTGCAGGCTTTGTGAGACACCCAATAATGTAATATGCACACGGAAACATCCATGTCTAGTAAAAAGGGAAACGATCCTTCGATTAGAAAAGTAATAGTGTTATGCTAAAGGGGGACTTGGGAAGGAAG